>CM068368.1:778615959-779215959 GCA_034769895.1 Magicicada septendecula
TAAATCATGCTGTGGATCATAGATGCTCTTTAATTGTTTCTGAGCTTTTATTAGTACTGTATTCTAATTTTTTCTCCCAAACGTATTAAATATAGGTAGTGTATGTATCAAAACATCTTTTTCTCGACTTAAACTTTTCAAGCTTGTAATCATTTTGACGCTCCAACTATTTCACAGGCCCACCAAATTGTGACCTAAAGACGGGTCGTGAACCATACTTTGGGAACCACTGGCATAATGTGCTGGTAGGCCAGTGGCCTCTGTCCTTATCACTCTGTATACTTTCACTTGTTGAATGGTTTGTTTGTTGGAGGAAGCATATGGTGCTGAGCTGTAACCTACTTCTGTTTCTTTTTCTGTGCATGTTGCCATGGAACAATACCATTTCCCAGTACCTTATTATTGAACGATAAATTAAATCATAATCATAAAATGTCATTTTCATTCCATTAAAACATTCAAACAATTATATTTCATACTGGAATACTCCTTATTTTGTTTCTATTACAAACCGGAAACAGTAGGGAATGCATAAGTGTTTAGAGTGAAAACTAAATGAAAAAATGCCATGGGTTACTAACTAAAGAGCACATCCTACTTTAGATCATTTTAAACAAAGGCCTTTTGTTGTCATATTGCAGAACAAACAGTTAAAAGAAGATATCAATACAGTGTTCAAGATATCAATACAACGTTCGATATACAACACCGGAACCATATTATATTAAAAAATATTTTATAAAAAAAATAATAGTAATAACAGATTCCTGGTGGCATCTGCTGTTAATCACAAGACTGAACTTAGGTGGAAATTGGGGTTTCAGCAGCCATGTGTTAATCTGTGTGCTGGAAATAATAATTGGACAGATTTTGTAAAAAAATAATATTGGAGAGAAAATAAATTGGAATTTTGATGTATAAGGGTTGTTTGACATCGTACATTCTGGTTAGTGGCATTATTGTTCCTTTTTCCTATTTCATTGTATTAATCATGGCATGTTAATACTGTATGTAAATTCATTAGTACAAAAGTCTTTGTCAGAAAGGGTTATGTTGTCGTGTGGGACTGGATTTGTGGATCTCTGTAAATGAGGTTTATCAGAGTAAAGAACCTGGTGACTCAGGAAAAGAGTAGAATAATAGTTACTAGTTCTAAAAACATATTTAAAATAAGTAAGGTGGCCTCTGGAAATAATGCATTCATTTGTTGTTTATAAGTGAAGTTTATTTTCCTAATTTTTTTCCAACAAACAGTTTGTCATTAATCTTAATTACAATTTTTTTATTATTGTCAGTCATTGAGTGAATTATGTTTGCACGTATACTTGTGGTATTTTCTTGGTAATGGCTGTTCTGTAATAATAATGGCTTGTTTTTGTACCAACGTTATAGGTGTGTTTAGTTTACTTTAGGAGTAAGGCAAGATAGGCTGTTTTATGTGAACTGTTCGGCATATTTTTCAGTCAAAAACAAAATCATGTATCGAGAAAAAAGTTTTTCAAGTCCCCACCTTCTTGGTTAAATAATTGATAATAATAGTTAAGTTAGTTGTTATTCTAATTTGGTTTTTCATATGCATTTTATAGTGTTGAATTAATAAAAGAAAAAATGTAGATTCATAAACTTGGTGGTAATCTGCTTGTCCATAAAAGTTATTAAAAATGGATTTGGAATAATTACACTTCACACACTGTTTTATTTTTCTTTAAGGACATTTTGTTTTTCTTTTCTTTTGCATTAAAAAAAATAATCATCTTGCAAAAAATAGTTAGTACCTTTGTTCTTTACAGGATTCCCTTACCATCGCTCAGCTCACTGGAGATGAATTCCAAGTTTTGTTTTTTTACAAGTACTATAAGGTTATGCTCTTCTTTTATCCTGCTTGTTACAAGCCCAGAGTAGTCTAGGCATGCCTTTCTAATCTTATAACTTTCTAATTCGATCGGTAATTGTCATAGCCAGGAGTTTTCTATAAGGCAGTATGGAGCAGGAGATTTATGCAGGGGATTTATTAGCTAAAAGTAGGGATAGAGTTGTGATGATTTTTAAACTGGATTCCAAATAGACTAACAAAAGGAGATAGATCCAGGATCTACAGTGAGATGGAAAAAAGAGGTGTACAACAAGGAGAGTGGCAAGACGGAAACTTGTGATAAGTGGGACAAGAATGATGACAGTAGCCGTATGTGTACTGCCAAATGGATGGACAGAGTACCATGGTAGGAAATTTACCAGTTGTAGCCTACTGTGTGTGTTGCGTGCTGCTACTGCCTGCCTGCGGATTTTGCTTATTAGATTCCATTGTTTATTCCCAATGAGGTGGAGATGCAAGTCCCATATGCTATGTCCACACGTGTGCGCTTTCAACTTAAACTTTGCTTTCAATTTTCAATTCTCCTTTCAACATCACTCGATAGTGTTGTGTGTGTTGTAGTCTTGTGTATCCCTTGGACCGAAAGTACGGAACGCATGCCACAAAGTGTTCTACACCTGTGCGTCACACAGTTGTCAATGTTTTTCTAGTGTAAATGTGAAAATGGATGTGACTGACATTGCTATGTTAGCAGGTATAAGCGCTGCATTTTTAGTGCTGAAAAGAGTTAGAAAAAGGCATGAAAAATAGCAGCATTCGATATGGTTGAAATATTATTTAAGAAGGCAGAATTTTGGAATTATCAGAGACCTGGATCTGTTTAAGAACTTTACGCGAATGTCTAGAACGAACTTTTACATGCTTTTACAAATGGTGAAGCCAAGATCGCAAAAGAAAATACTCGCTTTAGAGAAGCAATACCAGCTGAATTGAAATTAGCAATCACACTTAGGTATCTGGCTACCGGTGATTCATTTACTTCTTTGATGTACTTATTTAAAGTATCCAAGCAATTCATTTCATCAGTGCTTCCCAGGGTTCACAGTCAGTTCATACTTTGTAGCCAAAACAGCATAAGCATCATTTCTTTTCATTTTGTTTGTATAATTTTTATCGTAATGTCCCATAAGGCACAATGTGACCTATAATCTTCAATAAAGACCATCGTTTGTTCTGCTGACTTGGCAAACAATAAACACAGTCACAGTAATCACGAAAACAGAACAAAACCTTTTTGTAAAACTATGAAGTTGCACGCAATGTTGAAAGAAGATCCACTGGTGGTGGATGCACGTGCGTTACTGAATGCATCACTAAAAATGGTGACCTTCACCTGATTTTGAGGTATGCTTTGTGCATGCATTATGTTCGCTAGAGGAAGGTCCTACTGCGCATGCCTCAAATGCATGAAAAGCACACTAGTGTGGACATAGCAATAAGTCCATCTTGACTATGCAACTGGATCGTGTGGTTAAAGCAGTGATGCTCTATTTGTAAAGCCAAGTGACACATATTTTATGATTATGAAAACTGAAGGGGTGACCACTCCTTCAGTGCGGACCGCTACTCGTCAGAATAGCCAGACTTTAAGATGTGATTTGATTAATCCGTTTTAATAACCAGTCTTTTCTGTGCAATTCATGTAATACAGGGTAGCCTGAGAATATATATGTAGATCCATGATTCAGAAGCATTGTTCTTTTGCAATCTTCCTGATTGATATAAGGCTTATGTTTTTTATTAATGTATAGTAAAATTTATAAAGTCAATATTAAATGAATAGTGCAGAAAAAGCATTGATGTTGTAATGCATGATTGTCATCTGTGCATACACTCCATGTAAATTTAGTCAGACTTTAATTGGTCTTGATTATGCATTTCAATAATGTGTGGCCACATTTGTGATGTTGAGCAAAAGCTAAACAAATATAATCATATACATGTGACAATGAGTAGAAGAGATCTGAAGAATAAAACGTGCAACTATGTAAAACTATCAATGTTCCTACAATGTTTTATGGTAGTGTATTTCTGGATCCTCATAGAGCATCAGTGAAGCAGTGCAAACAGAAAGTAATATAATGAGCAAAGAGTTATGAATATTCAGTGTCTGTGACAGGAGTCGGTTAAGTAAAGTAATAATAATGACCACTTAAAGAGATGGAAATGAAGTGATCACATGGAGAAATTATGAAGGCAGATAGCAAAAAAATGTAAGTGCATGGAAAACTGAAGTGAAATATGTCTAGAACACCAACGGAATTTCCATCCTCTACTGTGATCACAGTTGTCAATCGGTATAAATTTGAAAAGGTATTAAATTTTAACAATCTAGGCTCTACATGATGAAAAAAATTAACTCTTGGATTTTGTTGTCCATGATGTGTTTGAATATGAGTAATGTTACGCATACACTTTTGCAACAAGGAACGCTATTTTAAATAAAAATTTAAAAAAATCCTTTTCCTTAGATAGCTTTTGTTCATTGTGAGCTTTGTCAGATGCCACTTTATACATGTCATTAAAAAACAAAGAGACCCAGTACAAAGTAGATGGAAAACGGTGTTTTTGCATGAACAAACACCTGATCCAAAGACACCGAATAAAAACAAAACTAAAGGAATGTTTAAAGCCAACTGTGGTATGTAGAGTGGAAATGTGGACCTTCACATAACACAAAAAGATGACTAAGCAGTGAGAACCTTTGAGAAGTGAATTCTTAATAATATATTTGGATCAGTTCAACAGGACAGTAGAATGTAAAGAAAAGGAATGGACATTGAAATTAATACACTATTCATAATGCAGATATAGTGCAGTTCATTACTGAAGCCATAGGTTATGTGCAAAACAATGGATTCCTACTTGTATACAGAAGGGACCTCAAAATGAACAGTATGATTCAAGCGGAAGAGTTCACAGACACTGTGTAATAGAAAAGGACAGTGAGTTAGAGACAAATGGTAAGATTTGGATAAGCAGGGCAAAACACGTTAGGAGTTGTAACACTGGAGGTAAAACAAAATGGGAATAAAGCCTGCAACAACCATGTAAAGTTGAATATTATAACAAGAGTTGTCAGTTGTAAAAAATAAGATTCCAGCACATAAACATATTATTTTTATATATAAAACATTAAATTCACTAAAGATTAACTACCTGTGCTTTCTAAGGAAAAGACTAAGGTTTTCAATTTTGAGTGTTTTGCCAAACAGTTTTATTTTTATTACTAAAATATGCCGGTAAACTGTAGGCCTTATACAATGTCATTATTATTCATATAAGAATAGCATGATTAGTGGTCCTGGAACAATGGAACATTTAAATACCAGAGATCAACATGTCCAATTTTTATTAACATATTTTTAATATTCTTTTTGTTTACTACTGTTATCTTTTTATTCACTTCTTTAATCAATTTATTTTTAGACTTAAGTGGATTGCTCCATCCATTGGTTGGAAGGCCCCTACCTAAACACTTCATGTAAGTTCCAAGTTTATTGGTGGACATGCAGGACCATGTAGTCCATTTGTGCATTGAAGTCGCCAACCTCTATGTTGACGTGCTTGACTTTTTTAGTGACAAAAAGAAGTTCCAGTGGGCAGTGAGAGATGGAATTTTCTGACTGCAGTTGTTCAACTTGCTACATTCTTTTTGTGGTGTCACTTGTTAAAATCGTAGTACTGTACTTAGAATTTACTGTCATCTATTTTTTTCTTGTCACAGAGATCTTATTTGATGCAAAAAATCCCTCAGATCTCTGGCTTTTCATAGTGTGACATACTAAAGTTCTATGAACCGTTGGAACATATTTGTCCCCTGTTCCTCCACTGAGTGTTCTTCTGCCCCAACGGGTGGATCAGCAGGTTGTATGGGCGTATGGGAGCCCTGCATTACAAAAAATAATTAAAATTCCTTAGTTTTATAACAATTCTCCCCTGTTGATAAGCTGAATTTATACAAAGCAAATGATACATGTAGTAGTTCATAATTATAAGAAATAAAAATTTGGAGTACAGTAATTGAAAACATGTATATCATGCCTTTAGCGTGTGTTCACATTTTTAAGTCGCTGTCAAGACGATTCATTATAATCAAGAAGGAGGCAGTATTATTTACTTGATTTCCAATTATCATCAAGAGTAATGTGCGGGGTACTTGTGTATACTATATGACACTCAAACAGTCTGTTGTTTACACATGTCACTAATTGGTGAACCATCAGTAGCATTCTCTACATAAACTTGTTCTTTATTATGCATCTTCATGATGTTATTTTTGTTATATCAGTGTACACTTGTTCTTGTTTGTTATAAATGCAGTAAAATACTGATTCAATATGCAGATTACATAAATATCTGCTATAGTTGATTTTGTTTTGCTTGAGTTATGCCAATTCTTCTATGTATGTTTTCTGTTTGTGCTCACAGCTATCTCAGTACAAAGATATGAAAATTGGGACCAAATTTTCTTTCGGTAGCCCTCAAAAATTATATCTTATGTGATTTTTTATTTATTTATTGTTTAGTGAAGTTGGCCTTTAAGTATGTGGTGAAATCTGTAAGTTATATTAGTAATTAACTAGTAGTTAGCTACAACAGCTTGTCTGTAACCAACATCTCATATTTTAAGTTATAGCATTTGAAGAGGACCAGTTTTGGAATTTATGTTTAAAATAGACTTATCGTAAGTGTCAATTGTGTGGAAGTTTCAAATTCCGTTCATTATGGTGGGAAATACCTCATAAATGTCCTGAAAGTAGTTACATGGATACAAGTTGCATAATCTAAATACTGAATTTGTTTGTACGCAATTAACATAAAAAATTAGCATATGTTAAGGTATCAAAGCATAAAATTGTTTATTTTACTTTATTCAGCTTGTACAGTTGCATATGTAGACAGGATCACTTAATACTATTGTTAACATTACTTTTATATTAAGCATACTCTTGTGTTGCTTGTTTCCTAATATTGTAAAGAATTTTGTTTAATAGGTTAATGATGTTAAAACTAGTTGTACATTGATTTGATGTGCTGACAAGACATTTGTATAATTCATAGTGCCAATCATATGACTATGTTGTATTCTTAAAGGAAAACTATACCAGTAACAGATTTTATTACTCTATAAATAAATATTATGTGTCTATTGTGCTGTTATTTGCTTCTCCTTTTATGCTGAATGGTGATGGTATGGACGTAGTGACGATGATAATGTTGATATCATGGTTACTTTATTTTTTTAACTTGTAGAATGATAAACAAAAATTGTTTTATATGAAAAAGGCAATTAAGAAAATTTACTGTTTTCAGTATATGTGGTTCCAGGATCCTGTTATTTTTTTTTTTTTGTGTGGGGCAGCTAAAAGGGGGAAGCTCCACATATGAGAAATGGTCCTTGGGAGTTACTGAATACTGTCCATGTGAGTGGAGTTCCTCCTCCCTTTTTTAATTTTTAAATGATGATACCTAGAAAACAATTTTTAGCTCCAAAATGCACGGCTAGGCTCAAATCTTGATTATTTTAATCAAATTCGGTCCTACTAATCCACCTGTGTGTTTTAATCTACGTGTAGAGCTTCAAAGAAGTTTTTCCTGTAAAAACACAGTTTTACTTCTTTTGTGCTCACTTCTTTGAACTTGATCTGTTTATAAAAAAGCAGGAAATACCGTATTTTTAAGTACAGCACTTGCATTATTACTAAAAATTGTACAACTAAATGTACAAGCATTAATTTTTTTTAAATAGCATGCGATTGTTTTAAATTTTTATAAATTTATGTAATTGGTTTTACACGCACACACAGTAGAACTTGGCTGATTTGAATGTGCATAATTCGAATTCATGGACAAATTCTGATCTTTTACCATGGTCCCTTGAAATTCTTATGTAAAACCTTGCAAAAACATCGTCTGTAATATGAGCTCTTTTTAGTTAATTCGAAGTAAAAGTTTAGCGCAAACTTTGAAAAATGATTGTGTAGTAGTAAGGGGTAGACAACATACTAATAGAGAAATGTCTGGAAATAGACAAACAGGCATCTCCCTTGAAAACAGATGCTTGTTCATTGTGTCAAAATTTCTGGAATTGGCTGGGTCAGTTATACACAATGACTCATGACCAACTGGTATAATGGTACCATCTGTCTATTGTTCCATGCAACGCTCATTGTTGCTTATAGTTTGGTCTGTTTACATTTGTGGAAGGGTTAATTTTTGCCGTGCATACTGTGTCCTGTATACAGACTAAAGTTAACTGCATGGAAGTAGTACTGTCAAGGTCACTCACTTTCACTGCTTCTCCCTCTCACCTCCACGCCCCTCGCCCAGCGTTGTTGCCGGCTCTAGTACAGTGTGTAGCGTTTTAGCAGTCTTACGAAAGCAAATTTCATACATCCACTATATTGCTCGTTTCAAATTTATTTATGCGTATCGCGTAAATGATTTTTTTTGTCAGGAATAATTAGTTGTGGGTAACATTACTTGGTTAAATTCTGGGCGCCAGTATTTGAGCTATCAAAATTTGTGTGAGTCGGAAACATATTTTTTGTTGTCGCGTAAATATCTACAGTTTTTCTATCTTTGCGTTTCTTCTCTTTCTTTGGCTTCTTTTGTTATGATTTGCAGTTCTCTGAAACTACGATTTATACTGCGCTGGTTTTTCGTATGTTAGAATCTAAAGCTTTTAGCAATACACACCCTAACTTTACGAAGTACCATTAGGTCAGTTATTTTGTGTTTTCCATACAGTGAACTTACTTATTTAAAGTTTTACTGTTTTCTTTATGGGCAGACCTACAGACTGACAGTTGTCTGAGAACGCTGACCTTGCCTGCTGTTGTCGCTTTAATTTTTTTATACTCACGGTCTTTTCCCTTTTGTAAATGAATCTGTTTTTGTTCTCTGCACGGTCGTTCCTAAGCCATATGGTTTGGTTGGAAGTTCTGTTAGGTATATGTACACATTTGGTATGCGAATTGTGTATACCCTGTCAGCATGTCTTTTCGGTAAATATTGCTGTCTGACACTTTTATGAATGCCTTTGTCATTTTACACTCCCCTCAAAAATGTGTTTGTTTACTGGCCGCGCTACTACCTTTCTTCCATTGCACAAAGATAAATAGGACTGAGCAATTTCTGTGAACAAAATTGTCACTGTTGTGGCAAAAGCCAATCCCATTTCAGTTACAGTACCCCATTCCAAGTAGGTTGGGTGAACGAGGTGAGGAAGAGACAAATTAGCAACAAACATCCAACATATTTATCGTCCTTAGTATTGTTGACAGACATTTTGTGCGTTTCATGTGAATGGTTGACGTCTTTATTGTAGACAGTGTGTGTATTGTATTTATTATGAGTGATATTGAGGAACAGTATCCTACATTTAGTTCGGGTACAAGCAATGATGGTGTACGTGCGGACCGGGCCGAGAGGACATTAGAAAACAAAGTAAAGTCATCATAGCAAATGTTTACAAGTTTTTTAAAAATCTTGCGTATAATGAAGAAGCCAGGAGGATAAACTTTGCACAAGTTCAAAAATTGACAGCGGAAGCTAGTGGCATTTCTGAACAGTCGGTGCAACGTATTAGCAATACCGTTGCTTCGCCAGATGATCAAGACATAAGCGTTGTGTTCAGTTCTCCAAGGAAAGTGTATAAACGGCAACACAAAAACACTGAACTGGACGATTTTAATAAACAAATAGTCCGCAGGACCGTACTAGAATATTACGTCTGAGGGGAATACCCCACTGCAAGCAAAATTCTAGCTGATCTCTGTCAGAAAATCAATTAGTCTGGTTCAGAAGCCTCCATACTTCGCCTTCTGAAAGTGCTTGGTTTTAAATTTAAGAAGTGCAGTGATGGATGAAAATTTTTAATGGAGCGCAGGGACATAGCTGCGTTGAGAGCGAAGTTTTTGAGAACCATGCATATACATCGTACGGAGGGCAACAGGCCTATAATTTATTTGGATGAAACCTGGATATCACAGAATCATACGAATAAATACATCTGGCAAGACTCCAGAGGGAACGGTGGGCTGAAAGTACCTACTGTTAGAGGTGGCCGGCTAATTATTGCACGTGCTGGATCCGCAAGTACAGGTTTCATAGCAGGTGCCAAACTTGTCTTTCGTGGCAGTAAGCATTCAGCTGAATCTGACTACCACACAGAAATGAATGCTGAAGTTTTTAAGACCTGGTTTGTTGGTATGTTGCGCTCCTTGGAAGAAGGCTCTGTCATTGTGATGGATAATGGCAGCTATCATTCTGTACAAATAGATAAACCACCATGTTCAAACTGGCGTAAAGCAGATATCATGGAGTGGCTGCGTAAGAAGAGAATTTCATTTTCCACAGCTGACACCAGGGATGAACTTTTTAAAGAAGAGATCCGAACGGCCAAGAAGACGTACGAATTGGATCAACTGGCAAATGAAATGGAACATACAGTAGTGCGCCTGCCACCATATCATTGTCAGTATAATCCGATCAAGCTGATATGGGCCCAAGTTAAATGGTATGTTGCAAACAAGAATACGACTTTCAGATTAGCTGATATTGAACAACTTGCACATCAAGCTTTGGACAGGATAACTCAGGAAGGCTAGGAGAAGTGCGTAAGACATGCGGAGGCACTACAAGAAGCCGATTACTCAAAGCAGTGCACGAGAGACACCACAGTGGAGACCTTCATCTTACACTTAAGTGACAGAGTGAGTCCAGTGAATCCGAAGACGAATTACTGCAGGAGTGTTAAAAAGTATATATAGGTGGTAAACATGTATAGCAAAGCGTAGTTATTTTCTATTTTTATTGAAACAAAAAACCGTGTGTGCGTGTTTTCTCCAGGAGTGTTATGAATGTGCTCTGTGGTATCACTTTGCAAAGTGATAATTGTGTGACTAACCCTATTTGAGGCGAGTTTTTCAACATACTGCTTATTTATAATAGTCATAAGGAATTCTATAGTTTATAAACTAATGAAAATTTTAATTACAAAATATGTAAGGACAATTCATAAAATATAGAATTATAAATTTAAATTCTATATTTAAAGATTTATAATATATGAATAAGGAATTTTAAATTTATTTCATGAGGCATTTGTATTTGTTGTTTATAAAAGTATCCTTATTTTTTTCCTACTAGTAATTTTATACAACCACTATATTATCTTTGGTATTGACGAGCGCTTTCGGCAGTCAAGCCATCTTCAGGTCATTTATCATTATTTTCTTAAGAAATCCAATTCGTTTCACGTTTATACATACCATTATTTTTATGCTACTTGTGCATGTAACGTCTTATAGTATAGTTCTAATTTTTTTACTTAATTATTAATAAGCAGCGCAGGAAATAAAAATAGAATATTTTTCGGAGTCACGAATAGTGCGGTGTCTCTTCAATAATTAAATGGGGCAAGCTTAAGACACAGGATGCATACGAAAATTCGCTCAAACAAACTGTAGCTGACGCGTCACACTGAATGTTATGTATAAGTTACGGAAATTAATTATTAACAATGTATTAATTGTGATGTAATTATTATTAAGAATTATTGACAATGTATTCTCTAGTGTAGCATTTTTCGGAAGAAAGGGAAACTGTTGCTTAGTGGCAACACTGTAAGTAAACGGTATAACCTTGACGATACTACTTCCATGCAGTTAACTATAGTGTGTTTTAGTGACTCTTATTGTGCACTTTTATTGTATTGTGTGTTCATCATGACCCTTTCAAAACCAACACTGCACAATACAAATCACTGACATTAGCAGAAAAAGTTGCCATCATTCGGGAAGTAGAAAAGGGACAAAAAAGAATTTTGAAATCGCCAAGGAATTTGGGATACACCAAATACACTTCTACATACCTAAAAAAAGAGAAAATTCTGAATAGTATGTGTAAAGTCGGTGACACACATAGGAAAAGAGTGCGAGGACTAGAAAATCCTGATGTAGATGAGTGTGTAGTGAAGTACTTTAAGCAAGTGAGGGACAAAAAATACGCATCAGTGGGCCTCTCATTAGAGCCAAAGCTGAAGAATTCACTTAGAGCTGAGATTTTAAGGCCAGCTCTAATTGGCTTGATGGTTTTAAAGAAATAAATAGCATTTCTTTCAAAACTATTTGTGGGAAAAGTGGATCTGAAAACGAAGCTACATATTCTTGGAAAGATGATTTGTTGCAAGTGATTTCTGATAGAGATGCTAAAGACACTTTTAATGTTGACGATACATGGTTATTCTTCAAATGCACCCCCACAAAACGATTGCATTTAAAGGAAAAAGTTTTAGTGGGAGGAAACAGTGGTGTACACAGAAATCAATCTGGGGGGGCTTGAACATAGCAGTCCATATATTAGCCTACTCTTCTACAACTTATAGTGTAAGATAGAGTACATATGCCAGTTAATGGTTAAAATTTATTAATAGGCGTATTATTTTCAGTAGGTTTCACGTTTTCGTGATTAAAACTATATCATACATTTGGGGACTTATGTCTCATTCCATTTTTTAATCAGTAATATTTTAAAACATTACTTTTTTTTCAAAAACTAAATATTTTTTATGTTCATTGTAATATTTAACAATAGATTCATTTTACTTCAATTAGACTATAATATTTTATACATTAATGTCAGTAGCACTGGGAATAAAGTTTTGCAACATTGGTATTTTAACAACTATATATTTCAAAATATCTTGCTATAACTAATTGTGTCAATACAGAAAACAGTTTTTCATTACACTATTATACTTCTTACTGTTATACTACTATTTTACTAATACTTTATTAATGAAAAATTACACAAGTGCATATTAGCTGAATTCTTACAAAATTAACATTAGTATTTGAAAAATGAAAAAGAAACAATATACAGTAATTAAGAATCAAATTAACTATTAATTTACAATAGGTAAAGCATTTGTGTCCAAGCAAGCAATTTTTAATTTAAAAGCCAAGTCCATTCTCCTATTTCCTTGATTGGCAAACCACTCAACATCTTCAGGAAAGATGTCGATTTCCCTGTAAATATTGAGCGAAGCTAGTCCATTAAGCCATGTCTCCGATGTTGTAGACCTCAGCCACGTCTTCAACCGCCTCAGAGTAGAGAAGGAGCGTTCTGGCTCAGCTGATGTCACTGGAAGTGCACACAGTACTTCTAAAAATTTTTGTATGTTGGGAAATGTGTCTGGATTGCAAGCTTGCAGAGAATACAGAGCTGTGTCTGGAACATTCATATCTGCTTCATCCACCCACTTTTGCTTCCATATTTCTGCCTCAAGTTTAAGTTCAATCTTGGAAATGTCAGGGTATATGATAGAGGCAACAGACTGCTTGATCTCTTGAGTAGTAGCCTTGATGATGAAATGAGGCATAAATACTTGAAGATGACTAATTTTATCAAACTCAGGCCTGAAACGGGTTTCTAACTCAAATTGCAGTGATCAACAAAAGGAATACATAAATTTAGCTTGTAGTGTTGTTTCACGTCCAATTCCTGGCCAGCATTTGCTCTATGTGATTGCCTATTACATTTTCTAGTCACCTTAGACTGAACCTCATGTTCATCTGCAATTTCTTTGATTTGTTCAAACAGCGAGTTGAAAGATTCATCCGTATTTTTCCACCTCTCTTTCAAAGCATTTTGCAGATTAGTTACTGACTTTTTGGCTTGGGAAAGATCAATATTTCGTTTCTGCAAGTATCTTGTTACTGGCAGCATTAGACCGCTGATTTCAGCACAAACTACCAAGCTAGCTAAAAATTCATAGCTTGCAAAAGAGAGAAGGCCATAGAATGTTTTGAGCCTAACTCGTTTATTTCCTCAAGAGTTGTGACAATAGTGCCAAAAAATTTCAAGAAATCGATAAATGCTGTGTCTCTCCACCCACTTTGTCTCACACAGCTGTGTCAAAACAGTTTTGTTGGTTTCTTTCATAGAAAGATGTTTCTTAAGTATTTCTCGTCTTATATAGCTATCTCTGATAAAGTTAGTAGTATTGTTAACAGTACCTAGCATATTCTTTATCTGTCGGGAGGCAGATTCACTATTTGTAGCTGAGACAACTGTTAAGTTTAAAACATGGTTCCAGCAATGAGTATATTCAGTGTATGGTTGTTTTTCCTTAATTTTAGCTTGAACACCGTGCAATTTTCCTGACATACTATATGCCCCATCATACCCTTGACCACGTAACTTGTTAATATCTAAATCATGGTCTTTTAAAACTTTTGACATCTGCCAAGTCCTCTCCTGATAATGAGGTCAATGCAACAAAGGTAAGAAAGGTTTCAATAATTTTTTCTTTTTTCAAAAAATGGACACAGATAGCCATTTGTTCAGTACTGGCGATATCTGTGGTCTCATCACACAAAACAAAGATATATGGTTACTATTTAATATCAGTTATTATAGTTTCATTGATCATGTCTCCACATATTGCCATTAACTCATTCTGAACGCACGGACTTACATACAGTGCATTTTTTGAACCCTTTTCAAGATGCTCTTTTAATATACTGTCACCAGCATCTACTCTGAATCTAAGGAGAGCATTGAAGGTTCCTCGATTTTGTTCACCTGCCTTCTCTGTGCCCTCGAAGAGGAATATTTTCTCTACCATGCAAAATAATTGTTTTCACAATACTCACCAACTTCTTCCTATTTTCAGCCACCTTCTTTTTCACTGAACTGTTTGCAAGTTCTTGTACATTGCAAGTTATATTTTTGTACATTTGTTTAAACGATTCTGCATCCAGTAAACTGTTTACATGGTACTGAGATGAACAATGATTTTTAAATGTTTCTAAGGCTTTTTTCCACTTTTTAAGTGGACGATTAACAAGAGTGCCAATATTAGCGTTGTGAGAAGTGGTTTTTCGAAAGAGAATACAATATTTACAATATGCGCCATCTTAAACCAACCAATCATATTTCACCAACCAAGAATACTGGAATGATCGCATAATTGCACCTTCCTTTTTTTACAGGAAAGTTGTGGTCAGCCATACTTTCAGTTAATTTTTACAAAGGACGACATACTTCGGGTTATTGTCAATTTTAGATTTATATTGTAATAATAAATTACTAATGTCTGTTACTTTACAAAACAATGAAGACTCGTTTTGTGAAAGAACATTTGTGTCAGAACAGCCAGGATTTATAGTTTCACTATTGTCAGAGAATTGAGAAACAAGTCCGGAAACATTGTTGTCATTGCCACAAGCTTCACTAACACAAGTATCTTGCTGAGACGATGTAGAAGTTGACAAAGAACATGTAGGCCTTTCTGCTACACTATCACACTTCGCTAATTTAGTTTTTGTTACAAAGAAATCCAAAGTGCTGACTATCCTTTTTGGTAATTTTGTCATGTCATAAAGTTTGGACGTATTAGTCTCCATCTTTGACACAACAAACAATCACTAACAAAATTACAAAAACTGCGGATTTAATAAACACCGTACTGCTTAAACAAACACAAACGCGACAATGGCAGACAATGAGAGCAACATGTGCATGAGTGGTATATCGTCTAAACAACTACCTCCAATCACTGCCGAAAATAGACGAATATATGGAAGCTTGTAGAGGCCACCTCTCACCCGTGGTGCTCGTGCAGCGAATTTCTGTTCGCTTGCCACAGGAATGCATGAAAACTTGAAATTTTGCACGCACAATGTGGGGTGTGTGTATGCTTCATAGGGCCCTGCATGCCGCAGGCAGGCGTGCAGGATTTGGTAGGCAGGTTAGTTATGTTTATACGTTCGGAAAATACAATAAATTTTAAATAAAATATTATTTCTAGAAATTAATTATTTTATAATAGTATACATAACGATTTTATTTTTCTTTTCAAGGAAAAAATGAAGTGTTTTTAAAAGTAATTTATTTCATTATTTCAAGATATGAAATTAGGAACGTTATTAACTGATATTTGCAAAAATGTGCTGAATTTAACGTAAGTATTAAATAATATTTTTATAAAAAGGTTTATGTAGGCCTACTTACTTAAGTATCATAAAAATATTATTTAATACTTCAATAAAATTACTTGGGGTTCACTGGTAGTAGTGGCCGGTGGCCGTGTCGTCAAATGAGAGCGAGAGAGGAAACAGGTAGTTTACCGAACGTTACACTCAGCGTAATATACCGCTCAATGAACTACAAATTATGACCGAAGTAACAATTGTTATTATAAACTACTTATTTTGTTAGTATTTATATCCCCGTCCAAATCGGCCGAAATATGCAATTTTGTAATTTTAAGTAACAATTGTTATTATAAACTAGTTATTTTGTTAGTATTTATATCCCCATCCAAATTGGCCAAAATATGCAACTTTGTAATTTTAAACGAGAGCCTAAATAAACTAAGGAAGTGCATATTATATTTTTGTGGTGGGAGGGGCTTGAGCCCCCCCCCGCGTACACCAATTGGCAGGAAACACAGCAAAGAACCCATACCACTGCTGTTTGAAGCAAACATGGATGGTTCAGAAAAACTGCCTTTGCTGATGATAGGGAAGTCAGCCAACCCACGTTGCTTTAAAAACGTAAAAACTAAATCGGTTGAGTTTTATATCTATTGAAAACTATATAGTATTCAATATATTGTTGAATTTATAAACTAAATCTATTGAACAATAGAGTTTGTATAAGTGAAATTTTCCAAAGATGCCTTTAGAAAATCGACAGGAAAGTTCAGAAGCAAAACAGAAAGTCGTTTTGTTTAATTGACAACTGTACAGTGCACAACACTATTCCTGCAATAGAAAAATGTAAAGGTTGTTTTCCTCTAAACTTGACTTCAGTGGTTCAACCTATGGACCAGGGTGTAATACAAAATTTTAAGCATTTTACAGCTTGCTTGTGGTCCAAAACATTGTCAGGTCCTTACTTATATGAGTACGAAATTATCAACATTAACATTCTTCAAGTTGCCCGCATGTGCAACAGTGTTTGGAACTAAGTTGCACAAAAAACGATACAAATTAGTTTCACAAAAGCAGTTTCTGCCACCTGAAGATGAAGCTGATACAGAAATCGTACCCACTGTGGATAAATGGGAAGATTTTGCAGTGTGCAACAAAGTGACGGATTCAGAGATTGTGGTTGATGTTATGAACAAATGAAATGAAGAGACATCTTCAGAGAAAGAAAGGGGCCAGCCAGAACTTGCAGAGATGCAGACTGCAATGGCTTCTGAGACATCAAATTATGTTCAAGACTTGAGACAGTTTGTTTAAGGACAGCAGAACATAAGCGATACTATTTTCCAAGCACTTAGTAAATTGAAGAGTCTACTACAAGTCCAAGTATATTAATTCCAAAATCCAATAAACAATTTCTTGCATTTTAAAAAAACCTGTAAATATTTTGTAACAAACATACAGGTAACACATGCTAAGTGTAAGGAACATTTTTAATAACATAGCATATTGTTTTACAGAACTTTGATTTTTCCTTTCATTTTTCTACACTTTTTAGAACTCCCCTAATTCAGATTTTTTATTGTCCCTTTCTTTGATGCCAAAAAGGTTTTGTATCTATAATTTTGGTTTCTGTTCAGTCCTAGAGTGATCTAGCTTTCTTTTCAGTTTAAAGTGCATGTTGTGAAGTCTTTTTTTTTGTTTGCAAAGTGAAACTGAATTAAACTTACTAAGGTGACCAGCATACGTAACTTGGGAGGGGCACTCCCCCTCCCCCCATGTTCCGAGCATTATACATTTTTTTCCAGTTGTTATAAATAAAAACTAACAAATAGTCTAACAGGAGACAGTTTCTATGCTTGCGAGCACAGTAAGCACTATGTATTGCGACAGTACAGATAAGTGCTGTACTGAGCATTGAATATAAAAATTTAAATATACATAATAAATTGTAAAATAATTAATAATGTATTAGAAGTAAGCATGTCAGGGATTGCAAGCTTGGCTCAGACAAAAATATGGACAGGTGTTTCGACCTGAATCGACTTGTACACACACACACACACACACACACAGATGTAACTGAAAGTGTGTACAACAGTATTTTGCATGTGTGTGTGACGCAGGTCTATGCAGGCGAGTTTGCCACCTCAGTATGAATAATTGTCTAAGTACTGTTTTTCCATAATTATTCATAAACTATAAATTAGGAGTAAAATCCAAAGACACAATAAAATTAACTACATACTGTGTACGAAAACCACGTGAAAGGGACACACCGTACGAGAGTAGTGGCAAAATAAAAATAACTGTGTACAGATCGAAAGGGTTAAGCTACAATGTCCAAAAGTACAGTGAACATGTGTAGTGAAAATAGTTATAAGATGGGTATAAGAGTATACTCACAGGACTCTGCAATTCGCAGAAATATAAGAAATAGCGAAATTGACGAGGAGTGGGGGAACAAAACCCAGGGACAATTTCAGACATGTCGATTTCGTACAACTGCAGGTGTTAACCAAGACGTGGGTACAAATAGGACACACACGCTACAGTTGTATCTTTTTTGATCACCCACAGTTGCAGCGGGAGCTTCTGCTCGTCCGCACAGAGTATTTATTTTTTTTGTAAATAGTTTCATCCTTCCGGTTACATACAACTATGTAACTGAGTTGTAAATACAATCACTTTTAAATAGTAACAGAATTACATGAGAAGAAAATCCATATAAGATGATCAACTGATGTCCGAAACAGCACGAAAAGAAGTAACATGAAGTTCCGGAGAGCGAGAGAGCTGACGACTTAGTTCCAGAGAGCGAGACGATGCTGGAGTCTAGAGCGGCTGCGCTGGACACGAGGAACATTACTGAAGTCTGGAAATGACGCTGGACAAGAGGAACATTACTGAAGTCTGGAAACGACACCGGACAAGAGGAATTGATGCTGGAGTTCGAGACGAGGGCGATTACAGATGGATCGATTGCGATTGAGTATGATTGACAACAATAAGGTGATAAACAACTTATTTATCTCTTAGTCGAACAATTAACTCAAAGACAATTAAAGACATTATTGTTTTATTTTAAAGTTAAGAGCCAATGTTTCTTGTAAATATAGAGTTAAAATGGTAGATATTATTGAAGTAAGATTAACGTAAACAAGAGCTCAAATTAGTATTGAAATGAAAAGAATGCAAAGCATTTAAGTAAAAAAGTAGAGTTTTATAAATCAGTACTGAAAAAGAAAGATAAATTCAGTAGCTATTAATATGTTGAATTTCGTTACAATATCTAAAAAAAAAAGATATTTAAGCATTGATATTTAGAAGCACACTAATTGCCTGAGTAATCAGGAAATGATACTTTTAATAAAATAATTATTAGAATAGAATATTTAGTCAGTAAGGATGTATGCAGCGTAAGCCTTACGGCATATTAACAAAGCAATAATTAATGTTTTTAAGTCGAATCAAGTGCCTTGCACACAATTTCATTATTACTAAATAAATTTGAAATACCGTTACAAGTTACACAGAGTTATTATTACAGATACACCTGAACCCCAAATACATACACGCCATTATAGGAATGTTATATAAAGAGTATGAGTTAAATTAATGTACCGATTAAAATACACAAAAAAGGGTAATTTGTCACCTTTTGGCGTCCCAAAGAACGTGGGACTCCACAAATTTAAAATGCACTTAAATGTTGGTATATAAAAAGGTTGCATATTTGTCGCCCATGAACGTGTGGCCCGATCCCCACCATTTAACTATTAAAATTTTTTGTGTAGCTAAATGGTTGCTCTAAAAATAAGGGTGTGTTAAATGAAAAATATATTATATGTAATAATAATTATTTATATTAAACATTAACTGAATGTTATGTTAATTGTTGTGTAATAACAGCTGGCGCCCACAAATAATATTGTTTGTCTATGTAACAGGTGTAACTGTAATAAGTATTAATAATAACTCTTAATAAAAATAAAGAAATAAATAAATAAATAGGGAACGGTTATCAATAATAATTGTTAAAGAATAACTACTAAATATTTAAATGATACTTCAACATGACGACTCCAGGAAATTTGGACATAGAGGCGTTTCAAACGATGATGCGTGCTTGGGTAGATGAGATAACCACAAAACAAACAGAAAATATAAATGCTACAATAGACGAATTAAAAGAATCTAATAAGAAACAATTAGAAGAACAAACTGAAAATTTTAAACAAGACACCATAAAAATGCGGAGAGTTAGAAGAGTTAAAAATTGATAATCTTGAAATAAAACAAAGTATAATTGACAGTAATGCACAGTTAACCAAAAAAATTGGTGACACCAACATACGTATTGATACTTTAGAGAATAATTTTAAACAAGCCTTACATGAGCAAGTTATACGGATTGAAAATAAACAAAAAGAATTACGTCTCAAGTGGAGAAAAGATTTAAAAGAATCGCATAAACAAATAAAGGATAATTTAAATGATACTTTAAATACTATAACGCGAGAGCAGGATGATAAAATTCAAACTATTAATAATATGTCGCAAGCAAATACCAGTAAACTTAGAGAAATAGAAACACGTACTGTAGTCATTGAGAATAGAATTGAAGAAACTATGAAGGACCGTTCGGGAGACGTTTCACATATGAAAGAAGAAATTCAAGAGGAAATGAACCAGCTACGAAGTGAGTTGAGAAGACGACAGAACCAAATGACCATATTTCCTACACCAATGGAAGAAAGGAGCAGACTTAAGTTCTCAGGTGGTAAAGGAGAGAACAGTATGGAATTCCTAGCTAGAGTAGAGAAGGAATTAGAGAAGATTGGCAGTGCAATAAATGATGACGAGAAGATATACTTCGTCACGCGATATTTTAGAGATTCAGCCAGCCAATGGTACTCTATTATTAGAGATAACGTCAGTACATATCAGCAGTTTCGTGAGGCATTCGAGAACCGATACTGGAATTTACATACCCAACAACAAGTACGGGATCAACTCGAATATGGAAAGTTCAATGCACAAGGACAGCAGAGTATTGAACAATACACAATTACGCAAATAGAACATGTAAAGCATCTTAAACCTAAATTCTCAGAATACGAAATTATTACAAAGTTATCTTACCATTTTCAGCGAGATATCCAGTTAGCAGTTTATACGCAGGGAATTAAAACCATAGAAGAATTTTTAATCCTTGTGACACAGTCAGAGAATATCAATAAAGGTAAGAACACACAATACTGGGAACAAAAACAAGCAAATCACCACTATCATTATCACAGAGATGACAAGAAAGCAATACAAAACACTACACCGCAACGTGATAATTACAAAATAAATTATTCGCCACCAATATACAACACTACAATGTGCACAGCTACAGAGACTGAACAAATAAATCCAGCTAAACGACAAGGAGACGTTGTATGGTCGTCCAATCGTAAACAGTTTTGAAAACCAGCCGACAAACGCGTTGCCGCAGTACGAGGGTACGATGAGAAAAAATTGAAGAGAGATAGCCAGAAAATGAATGAGATGGAGACAGTAACATTCCACAGTCGGCCGTCTACATCAAAAGCATCACAATGACTGAATAAACTGAAGCAAAATTATAAAATAAACAACGTATACCCCTGCGATATTAGGGAGGACTTATTAAGCACCGAACAGGATATAAAGCGAGACGAACAACAAACACAATGTCCTATTGTGACTGTGAGCATACACAGGTGTAAAATACGGATGCTAGTTGACACCGGCAGCCAGCTGTAGTTCTTAACGCTGCATGGGTTCAACGCAATAAGAAATATTTTAAAAATACTGCAATTTTTCCCGTAAATAATTTAAATATCACAACAGCTACCAATAAAAAAGAAAGAGTTAAACAACAAGCATATGTAACTCTAACATATAAAAATCTAGAATTAGAACACCCCATGATAATTATGCATAAATTTATTTATGATGGAATTTTAGGTATCGATATACTAAATACAAAAAATGCTAAGATTAATGTTAATGATAATACAATTGTGTGTAAATATAAAAATGTTCAATATGAATAGCGAGGAAGAAGAGTGCAAGGTAAGTGAAATGCCTATTACTTTGTACAAGCCACAAATACAGTATGGTCCAACTCGACATGTGAATGCGGCAGATGAAGGAATGACGACACAGGAAGAAGAAAAACTGCACGAATTAATAGAAGAATACAGTGATGTATTTAGTGAAGTACCAACGCAGACGACAGTATACGAGCACTCTATAGTTGTGTCAGACCCTACGAAAGTCATTAGGAGGATGTACCCTATCCCAATGCAATATGAGGAAGAGGTTGAACTGGAAATTCGGCACATGATTGAAAATGGAGTCATAGAGCGATCGAACAGCAACTTCCTGAATCCTCTAGTGGTAGTGAAGAAGAAAAGTGATGAGATACGTCTATGCCTTGACATGAGGGAGCTGAACTTCATTGTATTAAAGGAGTATGACTGTGCGCCAACTGCGGACGAATTATTTACTAAGTGTGAAGGAGCGAGGTATCTGACAAAGCTAGATTTATGCTCAAGTTTCTGGCAGATTCCAATTCGTGAATAGACTAGAAAGTACACCGCTTTCCTGTATAAAAATAAATGCTACCAACACAGGGTAGTACCCTTCGGATTAAGCACGAGTTTGGCAGCCATCGTAAAGTGTCTAGAAAGAGCCCTAGGACCTGAGGTGGAACCCTACACCATGGTATTTGTAGATGATATCTTAGTTGTATCTAAACCGTTAGACGAACATATAAAACATCTAAGCACGATATTCCACAAGTTTAGGCAAGCGAACATATCCCTTAACCTAGACAAATGTGAATTTATCAAATCCTCTATCAAATTCCTAGGTTACATTATTTCCTCCTCTGGTATTCAACCCGATCCTATCAAAATTTCCAGCATAACTAATTTCCCTATACCCGGAAATCTCAAAGGGTTAAGAGCATTCTTAGGACTAACAGGATACTACAGAAGATTCTCACCGTTATATGCAAAGTATACGCAACCGCTACTAGAGCTGACGAAGAAAGGACAGAAATGGAAATGGGAGAAGAAACACCAAAATGCCTTTAACCAAGTGAAAGATTTATTCATCGAAAATATTATGTTACATCATCCTCAACGAGAAGGAAAATTCGTAATCTACTCCGATGCCAGTGACTACGCAGTACGAAGTGTACTGTATCAACAAGATATTACGGGAGAGCACCGAGTTATCGCCTACGCCAGTAGAGTCTTCAAAGGAGCTGAAAAACACTACTCCACATCAGAAAAAGAAATACTTGCTATAGTGTACACTCTTAAGCAATTCAGATATTATGTTTATGGTACTCATTTTGAGATACATACTGACCACCAAGCCTTATCATTTCTGTTGAAATGCAAAGTAACAAATGCCCGATTATTAAGATGGATTTTAGTCATTGGTGAATACTCATTCACCATTAAATACTGTAAAGGTAAAGACAATATTATAGCTGATACGCTAAGCTGATACATCAAAGAACAATGTGAAGAAGTCTATGAGAGCGAAAAGAAAGAAGTACAATTGTTATCAATTAAATTTAAAGAGAATGATGAAGTAAAACAAATACTGAAAAATTTAGCACAACAACAAGATTTGGACGTGACAATAAGGGAGATGAAGGACCAAGAACAGCTACCAAATCATTATAAGGTACTTAATGGAATTCTTTTCAGGTTAGTAAGACAAGACTGGAAGATAGTACTAACGAATGACATGTTACAGAAATTAATTCAACCAGCACATGAGAGTTTAGCACATGCTGCCGCTCTGAAATGTTATCCGAGTCTACAAGAGGATTTTACGATTAATAATATATATCGAAAAATAAAGGAGGTGAAGAAGTGTTATGAGTGTCAAATGGCGAAAGGACCGAATTTACACACATACGTAGAAATGCAGAGCATCCAGAAGGGGAACAAGGGAGAGCTAATTGCAGTGGATTTTCTGGGACCACTACCACGATCAAGTCGAGGTGTGAAGCACATATTGGTATGTATCGATGTGTTTTCCAAGGCAGTCCGACTGTACCCAATTATGCGACCCACAACCAAAGTTGTTCTAAAGATACTACTGCAGAAATATATTCCGACATATGGAAAAATGAAGAAGGTACTCAGTGACCAAGGTGTACAATTCCAGAGTGAAAAATGGGAGAGGACGTTAAGGGAAAATGGAATACAACCTGTACTCACATCCATAAGACATCCTCAAGGAAACCTTGCTGAGAGAGTTAACAAGGAATTAGGTAAATATTTACGAATATACTGCCATGATCAACACAATAAATGGGCAGAATATCTACCATTTCTTGAGAAGGTCATCAACGAAAATTATAGTGAAGCAACAGTATATACTCCAATAGAATTGGAAGAAGATAAGAAGCCAAACAGATTTTGGACCAAGTATATACACAAACCTAATAACCAGAATGTACCTGTACCAATGAGTGTAAAAATTGAATACGCAAAGCAACGGATAATAGAAAGAGGTAACAAGAGAGTAGAGAGATTTAATCTAACTCACAAACTACAACAATTTAATGTAGGAGAGAGTGTACTACTCAAAGCAAATCCTGTTGGGAAAAGAAGGGAGAATACGGCGAAGAAATTCTTCAGACTTTATAATGGACCGTATACGTTAAGACAGCAAGTAGGACAACACACTTTCATTGTATATGATGAGATAAAGAAGAAAGAAATTGGTAAATTCCACGCAACGTCATTTAGGAAGTTTTACACATAAAAGTAATGAAGTCAATGAAACAAGTCAGATCAGCTGTTGTTGAGGCCACCCTACAAGGTCACGAGCAGTGAACGCGTGAAGAGGGGTGGGAAGACATATTGTGTACACTCCAATTAAGGGTGAAATGACGAATACTATTCTTTTTTTTTTTTTTTTTTTTTTTTTTTTTTTTTTTTTTTTACAAACAATTGTAAAAAAAATAAATAAAAAAAATTTTAAATAAATTTATTAAATTTTTTATTACCAAGCAGAGGGATAATGCGACTGTACAGATAAGTGCTGTACTGAGAATTGAATATAAAAATTTAAATATACATAATAAATTGTAAAATAATTAATAATGTATTAGAAGTAAGCATGTCAGGGATTGCAAGCTTGGCTCAGACAAAAATATGGACAGGTGTTTCGACCTGAATCGACTTGTACACATACACAGATGTAACTGAAAGTGTGTACAACAGTATTTTGCATGTGTGTGTGACGCAGGTCTATGCAGGCGAGTTTGCCACCCCAGTATGAATAATTGTGTAATTACTGTTTTTCCGTAATTATTCATAAACTATAAATAAGGAGTAAAATCCAAAGACACAATAAAATGTAATAAAATTAACTACATACTGTGTACGAAAACCACGTGAAAGGGACACACCGTACGAGAGTAGTGGCAAAATAAAAATAACTGTGTACAGATCGAAAGGGTTAAGCTACAATGTCCAAAAGTACAGTGAACATGTGTAGTGAAAATAGTTATAAGATGGGTATAAGAGTATACTCACAGGACTCTGCAATTCGCAGAAATATAAGAAATAGTGAAATTGACGAGGAGTGGGGGAACAAAACCCAGAGACAATTTCAGACATGTCGATTTCGTACAACTGCAGGTGTTAACCAAGACATGGGTATAAATAGGACACACGCTACAGTTGTATCTTTTTTGATCACCCACAGTTGCAGTGGGAGCTTCTGCTCATCCGCACAGAGTATTTATTTTTTTTTGCAAATAGTTTCATCCTTCCGGTTACATACAACTATGTAACTGAGTTGTAAATACAATCACTTTTAAATAGTAACAGAATTACATGAGAAGAAAATCCATATAAGATGATCAACTGACGTCCGAAACAGCACGAAAAGAAGTAACATGAAGTTCCGGAGAGCGAGAGAGCTGACGACTTAGTTCCAGAGAGCAAGACGATGCTGGAGTCTAGAGCAGCTGCGCTGGACAAGAGGAACATTACTGAAGTCTGGAAATGACGCTGGACAAGAGGAACATTACTGAAGTCTGGAAACGACACTGGACAAGAGGAATTGATGCTGGAGTTCGAGACGAGGACGATTACAGATGGATCGATTGCGATTGAGTATGACTGACAACAATAAGGTGATAAACAACTTATTTATCTCTTAGTCGAACAATTAACTCAAAGACAATTAAAGACATTATTGTTTTATTTTAAAGTTAAGTGCCAATGTTTCTTGTAAATATAGAGTTAAAATGGTAGATATTATTGAAGTAAGATTAACGTAAACAAGAGCTCAAATTAGTATTGAAATGAAAAGAATGCAAAGCATTTAAGTAAAAAAGTAGAGTTTTATAAATCAGTACTGAAAAAGAAAGATAAATTCAGTAGCTATTAATATGTTGAATTTCGTTACAATATCTAAAAAAAAAAGATATTTAAGCATTGATATTTAGAAGCACACTAATTGTCTGAGTAATCAGGAAATGATATTTTTAATAAAATAATTATTAGAATAGAATATTTAGTCAGTAAGGATGTATACAGCGTAAGCCTTACGGCATAGTAACAAAGCAATACTTAATGTTTTTAAGTCGAATCAAGTGCCTTGCGCACAATTATATTATTACTAAATAAATTTGAAATACCGTTACAAGTACATAGAGTTATTATTACAGATACACCTGAACCCCAAATACATACACGCCATTATAGGAATGTTATAAAAAGAGTATGAGTTAAATTAATGTACCAATTAAAATACACAAAGAAGGGTAATTTGTCACCTTTTGGCGTCCCAAAGAACGTGGGACTCTACAAATTTAAAATGCACTTAAATGTTGGTATTTAAAATGTTGCAGTATCAACGTCTGTACTGTTATCAGACGACTAGTTACCATAAATTTATTATTCTTATTTCTTTCAAAGAAAAACTTGTATGTTTGACATATCTGAATGATATACGCCATCAAAATAATATTTGTTTGGAAAAAAAAACCTCTAGAGACCTAATTAACTTGAATACAATGCGTGCCTTTTACACAAAAAAGACTTGTTTTGGAACACCGTAATGAAATAATAAGCGCAGCTGTACTTCTAAGAATTTGCTCTCTTTACTTTTCTCTCTTTGTCACACATATTCTTCTGAGTCATCATCTCTGTGCTAGGATTGTTTACTGTTTGATTCAAGATTATTGCTGTTTTCAGTTCAGCAGAATTTTGCAATCACTACAGGCTAGTGTAAAAGAGAGCGGTATGGTAAGGTAACAGACTCGGCAATGTGAACAAATCTGGTTTACTGTGCAAGACGTCGATGGCTTTTTTCATGAATCTTAAAAGACAGTCGTTTGGAACTGTTATTTGTTAATGATTACCGATACAAGTGCGGTCAGTGACTCGGTCGTGTACGTAGTCCGTTAAAGTACACATCGCTTGTCTCTTTCTTAATTCGTTATTGTGGTGATTGTTTTGTTTTTTGTGTTCATAAGTTCTGAGAAATGGGATATAAGAAACGCTAAAGAAGTAACACTGCTTAATTTCTTTGAAAATTGCCTAAGTGGCAATTTGAAAATTTCTTTGCGTTGTGAATGATTCCGCTAACTGTTGCTATTGCCAAGCATTTTGTGACAGTGTGCCTAAGGGAGAGGATACGTTTACGAAAACTGGGTATAAGAATTGGAAGAACTGAAATTGTTTATGTATATTGTTACAAGTCAATTGCTGGTGTGTTTTGATTTATTTTGATAATCTATCTGAATTTATGTTTCTCTAACACCTCACGTTGTTAGACGCCAATTTGTTATAAGACCGGGTATGTCTCTCTGTCTTTCCTCTCTTTGATTATGTTAATATAATTCAATTTCTTAGATATCTGGAGTTGTGGGATATAGTAATCTCGTTAATTATGATTAACTTATCTCTCTAATTAAAATACCAGTGTTAGTGTGACTGTAACTTAAATAATTAATGTTTTATTCTAAAATTTCGCTCAGCCCTAGTATACCTTGCAGAGAATTATTGAAATTTCGTGTTTAATGCTATTCTCTTTGGTGTCAGAGAATTCCGCAACAAGCGCTGCAGTTCCGGAACAAACGAAATTTATAGGTTAATTCACCGTGTACGGTAACTTGTTATTATACACTTAGTCTGTTAATTATTATTCCCAACTCATTAAATAATACCCAAATAATAAGATCCTGAAATTATACAAGGTTTCTTTATTACTTCATCTTGTTAACATTAAATAAGATTGGTTTTAACTGACATACAAAAGGCTATATGTTGCGTTAATCGATTATTGTTCGGTCCAATATTTTATTTTAGATTCAGTTATATATTTTGTTTTTTTTATAATTAATTTAATTCAGGGTGTGAAGGTTCTTGTAACTGCGGGGAAGATTAAAAATACATAGATAAGAATGCAAGATATTACAAATTTAAAGTGTTGTGTTGTTTAATATTATTTATACAATTGTAAATTACCAGACTTAGAACAAAGCAGCTCTGGTAGGCAGTTGGTTTTTAACCTCGTGTCGATCAGAATGGAGATGATTTTCTTTATTCTTTTCTTCAGTTCAATAAATTGGAATCCATAGTCCTAGTTAACTCGGAAATACAGCTCCCTTGGTTTGTTTACGGCCAGACTGGTGATTGTGTTCTTCGGCAAATTCTGGATCCAAATACGTTTCTTCTATCGTGTGAAGTAAATAGTGATGTCCCAAGTATTGTGTGTATATGTTGTATATGTAAGTTAAAGAATTAGTTAAACAAAAACCAGTAAATTTACAACCAAAAAATGGCAGGAAATAATGAAAACAATATCAATGAAATAACTAGTGTTGACAATTTTGATGAGTCAGTTGTTATGCATAATATTGAGGTCCACTCGACTCCAAATGTGAGTCAGGACAATAAAATAAAAATAAATGTGACAGATGAAACAAATGTAACAGAGGGTTCGGGAGTACAGTTAATTCCCACCTCAACAAAATGTAATAAATTAGATGATGATATAATGAGTATATTAAGAACCATATCAATGGACATTCATGAACAGAAAAACGAAATCAAAGAAATTAAAAGTAGTTTTAATAATAAATGTGATGAACAGAATAGTCAGTTTAACGAACTTAAATGTGATATTAATGAGGTCAAAATTAAGTATGAGAGTAAGTGTAATGAATTGAAACGAGATATGGAGAAAATAGTAGAGTCAGTAGGGGAACAGATTGAAAGTAATAATAATAATGATAATAAAAAAGTAACAAGTGATAAAAATGATGTTGAAAATGATAATATAATTAAGAATGTGGTATCAGAGAATGATACGTTGAAAACAGTTAGTGAGATAGTGAGTGAGAGAGAGAGAGAGAGAGTAATAGGTTGTAACGGAGTAGTAATTAGTGTTGATGAATTAGAGAAAGAGTGGCAAGAGAGATTAGATGAGTATGTAGGGCAGAGGGTAAATTTTCCCCATATTTATGATGAACCAAGGTATTCACAAATGTTATTGTTGAAGGGCAAGAGTCCCTTGTTATTAGAAGACATGAGGTCTTTGAGTTGTTCCCCGAGTTTTTATGAGTTAGTACCCTCTGTGTGGGATGGTGTCAAAAGGGTGAGATGGTGCTATGGTGAGAGAGAGTTAGATAGAGAGTTGTGTGTTGATAGAGAGATAGAATTATATAAGTTGAAGAGAAATTATAATGAGTTGAAAGAGATGTTAGAAGTGATAAAGATAAATGATATGAAATACTTACTTTGTAGAGTAGAGACTGAGAATTCTTTTGATGATACCTGTTTAAATAATAATAATTTACCTTATGTTGTAATGAGTGTAGTAGAAAAATATGATGAGAAAATAACTGACTTTATATTGAATAAAACTACTGATGGAGACCAGACCAAAATCAATGATGTAGACAGGTTTTATGATTTAATAATAATTTGGAATAATCCAGTAAATTATTATGTGGGTTGTACGGAACAATTTGAAGTATTAGAGAATCATTATATTAAATTTAATAAATTGAGTGTGGACAATAACGATTTATATTGTAAATATATTAGATTATTATTTGATGATGGAGGCTGAACATAAACTTAATAAATGGACATTTTAAATATTTTGATTTATGATTCTGACCTTGCTGACTTGGAAATGAAGTGTGGAAAACTGAACAATTAATGACGAAGAGTTGTAAATAAATTGTTAGTGAAATTAATTGTGTTTGTATTGTAACAAGTATGTAAGGTAAACAGTGGGTGTAGATAGTAGAAGTGTTGTGATAATAATAATAATATTTTTCCAGTCTAAATAAATAACAAAAATAATTTTGAAGAGGATAACAAGTGAATTGTAATTATTGTAATTGGTGAGAGTAATTAAAATATGTTGTGTTTTTAATAATTGATTTAATTAAAATAATTTGAGATGTTTAAATATTTTTGATTGATTTCAAGGTTATATAATTGAATTTTTCTAATAAGTCTAAATTATTTTAGGAGATGTGAATTTGACAATAATTAATAGGTAAATAAATGTTAAATTGTTTAGTATGGAATAACAGTGTTGTTAAAATGTTGCAGAAGGTACAGGGCATTGTTGATATTTATATTCCACTGTGAGTATAAATTTTGTAATACAAGTTATATAGAGTAAAATGTTTACAGGTGTTGAAAAGATTTTAACTCAATGATGAAACTAATTTGAGATAATTGTACTCAATAGAAACCATACTCAAAAGGTAATAATAACTGAAATATAAGATAAAATAAATGTTAATAATAAATTTGAAATTTTGAGGAATATAATTGTGGTAAGTGATAAATAATGAAATGATGATATATAGAAGAGTTAATAAAAATTTCAAGTAATTATGTTTACAATTTTCTGTATAAATTATTTAAAAGAGAATTGTTTGTTTGTTTGATCAAGGTTAACGTCTATTTGTTTATTATGTTATGTAATGTTATTATACAAGAGATGTGGGTAATTTTGGGGGGGTTGAATGGTATTAATAGAAGTGCTATACCTAGGGAGTGTAGAAACTGCAAGTGTAGAAGGTTTAGTTTAGTTATTAGGTTAGCTATTGCCGTGGTGGCATATGCCACGGTAGATAGCAGTAAGTGTTGGGGGTAACAGAGAGTGTTACCTCCATCGGAGGCCAAAATGGCATAAAATACGCAGCACACCTTTTATATAATTTTATATTATATCCTGATAGATTGCCGTGCCGTGTATAATAATGACATAGAGAACATGCCTGTAGTTAGAGATGATTTCCCCGACTTTTCGGGCGATTACTGCCTTACCAGCACTAATCGTGGTTTTGGATAGCGGTCAGCTATGGCCATAACGTAAGAACCTTGACCATAGCTGGCTTGAAATTGGTGTATATTTGAAATCAATGGGGGGTGATTTTAGGGGAAATCCTCGGAACTATGGAACAGCGGCTGCCACTCTGTTCGAGTAGGAACAGTAAACCAGGTGGTAGACCCGTTTTAAGGGCATATAAATTTATAACAGATATGATGATATCTCAATAATTTTAAAATGTAACGCTGAAGCAAGGACACGGAGATGATAAATTCCTCCACCAATGCCGTCCTTGTGGAGGCAAATGGGCGCAACAGTCCACCAGTAAAAAATAATAGTGTGTGTGGCAGGGTGGTTGCTCAGGGGAGCAACAAATTAAAATTTTGTAACTTAACAAGGGCAACTCGCTCTTGAAGTAATTAAATAATTGTTTGATTTGAGAAAATGGATACTGTAAATGTTTATTATGTGTTGGTTATCATGTTTCAATGGGTCATTAATCTTGTTATGTTAGAGTGTAAGAATTATAAATATGTGTTATGTATTTTTCTTTATATAATTTTGTGTAGCATTTTTGAACAGAGGTCATTCACCTTGTCAAGAAAATCAGCTGATTGCTGGAATTATAAACATATTACGTCACTTACAAATAATTTACAAACTTTTCAATGTAACTAAATGCTTGAATGTAACTAATGTTTGAATATAATGATTTTAATGTGCTAAAAGATTTTGATTTAAATGATGAAGTAATTTGATATAGTTAAGATTTTTAAATGGTTTGTAAAGGGTGGTAAAGTTGATTTTGGGTGATTAATATTGAGTTAGGACATGTAAATCAGTCCAAGTTGAGTTAAAAGGGGTACTAGAGATGAATAAATATTGTTATGAATAATTTAAGATAGAATTTGAGATGTAACAGTGACACAGTAGATATGGGGAAAATATGCAGAGTATTGATTGATATATTGAGTTAATAAATAAGTGGAGATATTTTGTTGTAGTTGAAGTGATGTATTGGGAGAGTAATTAGTTGATGGGAATTTTGTAAGGGGGGTGGTGTGAGGAATCAGCAACGAAAGGTGTTGGGACGGGAAGGGACCGTTTAGCGCCGGAAAGGGTTGCCTAGGGAAAGTCCAGGAACCAACATAAGGGAATGAGCTTTGGGAGGGGAACACACATCCTGAGTACAAAGGGGTAGAGAGTACTTTTTTTATAAGGGTAGAATGATGCGAATTGAATTGAGTAGTAAGTTGGGTTCAGAGATTGTTTGATAGATGTTTTTGATAGAGATGGGTGTCATATTAGTTAAAGCTGTTAGTGATATTAAAGTCAGAGGGGGGAAGATTATAAATATATAAATGCCCAGTTGTAAATCAAGTTATTATGAATAATTAAATCACCCAAACTAATGGAGATTGAGAATGTTAAAGAAAGAGAGTCATAGTAAAAATATAAAATTAATGGAAACAAGTGACAGATTTTAATAGAAGTTGAAACTAATTAGAGCAATAAATGTGTAATTTTAATTAATTTAAATGTCAATTTTATTGTTAATTGTAATAATAACCATGTTAATTTTGGATGTCTTATGATATTATGTTTGAAGATAAAAATTTTTAAAGATATTTAATGTATTTTATGATGTAGCCTACGTATAACCTATGTAGGTCAAGGTTGTTGGCTTGACCCAGTTTGATCAGCTGATGGTTGATGTTATAAACTAGACCAGTTTTGGCAATGAAGTGATGCAAATTTTGTTGTTTAATTGATTTAAATAAGTTTAAATTTTCTGAATATTGAGAAAAATAATATTTTAATAAATTTAAAATTTAAAAAAAAAATTGATTTTTTGTGCCTGCCATCTAATTGATGTTTTGAGTTTTAAGTGTATTATTGTTTGTGTATTGCGAGGGTTTTATTGAATTATATTGTTTAGAATATGTGTGTAAATAAATGTTAGAGTAAGTGAATTCATGTTTAATAAGGTATTCAATTTGTTTTCTTTAGGGTTGTTAGTAGTGGTGAAGAGAATTAGGGATTCATGTAAAAGATTTTTCTTATTGTGATTTTTGAGGGAATACCATTTGATTTTAACGGAAATGAATTTTGAGTATAAAGAGAAATGTTTGAAAATTTTAAAGGATAATTTTGTTTAATGAGTATTTATAAGTGTGTGTACGAGCCCAGTAACTGCTAAAGGCAGCCCAGTGTGCATGGTAAGGGGGAACATATCGGTTGAGGATCTGGCATGGAGTAAGGCCAGGGATTTGGAGTTTGGGGTGGCATGTTAGAGGGTTAGGTGCGCTGTGGGGCGTGTCTGTTCGATTTTATGGTGTTGGGATCTCGGATAGAGAAGTCCAGTAATATCGTTCAGATGCGTCCATAGTCACCAAGCCAGGGGGGTAGTTTACCCATGATGTATAAGAACTAATGGGGGTTCGTTGGCACCATATCCTCACCGGTCCTCTTAGGGGTTTAGCAATGAGATTTCTTCTGTTTCGACAGAAGATCTCTCATTGGGGGGGTATTGTAACGGGGCAAAAGGGAAGGTTTTATTTTATTAAATATTTGTAACAATTCATTTCATATGCGTGGCCAGTTACATGGTGAATCTAAATCGTAGCGAACAAAGAAACGGTGATGAAACAATTACAATGGAATGTGCGGTGTCGCACACAGCTTCGTAATTCTCAGAACGGCAAAACAGTATAATGCGCCCAAACGCACTAACATCGGCGGAGCGCATAACCCACGCTAAGCAAAAGGCGCACAAGATGGCTTGAAGATGAATTTTTCCAGCATGTGCTCAGGGACATGACGGAAACGAAACTAGGTCACGCCTACTACAGTGACAAACTAGTGAACACCAAATATCGTCAACGACCAACACATGAAAATCCCATGTGTCGTGTGTGCAACTAATGAGACTTTGAGAACGAAGGCTGTGAACAACGACGAAATTGGTTCGCAGGCAAGGCAGTGATGTCCGCCCGCATGTAACAGCAGTCGGAAAATAACATCTTGACCCGCCGGACGCGAACCGTAGTGCGTCCACCGACTGGACACACATTTTCATCTCAAATATATAACAGAATGTGAAGCAGCAGTGGTTGATGTTGTGAGGCGGCGGCCGTTTGAACATAACGGGCTGCGGGCCGAAAATTTATTAACCGGGTAAATACATTCAAACATGTGCACAGTGCGACGTAGCCGGGGAGACGCCGTGAGTAAATAGACCACCAGACAATTATTAACGCATTTAATGTACAGAGCTCTAAATGTCATATAAAGTATATAATTTAAATATTAAATTGATATGAATGTGTGTGTGTGAGCAGGCTGGGCTGCTTTAATTAAGGTAAGATTTTAGTTGTATCAGACCATGTCGTAAATATTTCAAGAAAGTTATATTTCTTTCAAATTTTGTTAGAGGTAATAAACTGATTTAAGAGATATCAAAATGAACAAAAAATAATTTGAAGTTTTTTTTGAAAATTTAAAGAACAAATAAAATTTAATTTGTTTCTCTTTACAAATGCGAGTTGCGTCTGTTATTAACACAACCTATAATCATACTTGCATCTCAACGTTCGTGTGACGGATTCTGGGATGAGAGGACAAAACAAGGTAGGTGGAAGATAAATAATTTTATTTATCTGTATTTGTATTTGTATAAATAATTAGCATCACACAAGATACAGCGAAACCTTGATATAACGCTCTTCTGCAGACCGGCCAAAAAGCGCTTTATATAAAGGTCCGAAGTTTAACTATTTAATTTGCCGGGACTGTGAAAAATGAGTGTTACATCAAGTGTCGCGTTTTATCACAGGGGTGTTATATCGAGGTTCCACTGTAATTAGACTACCATACATAAAACACATTTTGTGTATACATACGGATTACTATATATATATTTTGACATACAAAAAGCATATTCATTCAATTCTTCAGGTTTTACAAATTTTTAACAGAATTATTTAATTTACTGTTCTAACAGAAAACTAAGAAACAGATATAAACAGTTATTTGTAAATTTGAAAAATTCAGTAAAAACAACAGGTGTAGCTTAAAAAAATAATCACTAAGCTATTTATGATCTTTCAAACTTTATAGTCTTCTAATTTACTAATTACTATATAAGAGCTCTTACATTCACTGATTTCAGTAATTTGGATTGAAGAAAGAATACCTAGAGAATGGAACTGTGGTCATAATTGGCCCACTATACAAAAGGGTGCATGACAGCCTATAAAGTGTCATATTTTAGAGACATTACGTTACTTATTTTCGCCTATACAATATTTTCTACCATAAGTATGAGACTGTTCCCATATTCGAAAAATAACTTGGCCTCTACCAGTATGTACTGAGAAAGGTAAATTCAAATAGAGAGCAGCTTTACATAGCAGTGACGGATTTCAATACCACCTTAAAACTGATCCGCTTGGTGAGAATTACAATGAAGGAAGTGCACGGCAGAGTTGAAATTGAGTCTGGTCTGAATGTTCCTATGACTGTAATATTGGTTTGCGACAGGGTGATGGTATCCTGCTTGCTCTTCAACATGGCACTTCAGAAAGTCATAAGACTCTGGTCTACGAAGGACAAAAACAATCTCACAAAGTCAGTTCAGTTATTGGCATGCCTCTATGACAGGCATTCCTCACCTTGGAATGCCACGCAAAAAAATGGGTTTAGTTATAAATGTGAATAAGACTGAGAACGTGACAATTGATAAAAATTACAATAGACCTGAAATTTGTATTAATGGTTTACACCTTTGAAAAAGTTGATCATTTTAGATCAATAACGGCAACAAATCAGACCATGAACCCCTACCCTCCAAGCACTTAACCAAAATCCATAAGAAGAAATTTCAATCCGTTCTACAATCAACTATTGGAATGCTCCAGCATACAGACTTGCTAAACATTTAGACAAAATCATTAGACAGCACACACAACTAGACAGTAACATCACAATAAAAAAACAATACAGACCTCATAACAAAAATAAAAGACATGCATATCTCCCATAATTTAACAAACACACCTGCACCATTTGCAAAACAACAACACCAGGAATTGAAAGAATCCAGATTTTTATCAGTGTTTATTGATTCATCTAATTACTTGGGCAGTACAAATTTAGGACCCATCCTTGTTATGCACTATCGACCAGAGAAAGGTATGATGGTGAAGGTGCTGGAGTTAAACTTAATTAGGGAACCTTCAGGACAGGTGCTTTCATACGTCCTAGATGTGTTGAAGACATCTGAACTCAGAGAAAAACTTACTGATACATCAGCAGACAATACGACATGAATTTTGGTAGCAAGAAAAGGAAAGCAAAAAATAACCTTTAGTGTAAAATACAAGAAAATGTAGTCAACAATCTAACTGCTAGCGTTTGTCCAGCACATGTACATAATGTTATTCAAACTGTGTACTACTGATCTCCAATTAGTAATAACCAAAATTTATCAACACTTCTATATTTATTATGTATGAGTTGAACTGAAATCATTCTATTTGTTTACTGAAACTAAACAAAATTGTTTTGGGATATAGCAAAACAAGGTGCCTTTCTCCCTGCCAACAGTACCCAGAATAACTAATTTTCCTGCACTGAAATCATATTTCCTTTTCAAGACAGTTGTGCTAAACCTGACAGTAAACAAGGACAAGTTACATCATGAACTCTCATGTGCAGTGGAGTGTAAAAATATAATAAGTACTAATAATATTAAATGAAATGTCTCATTAGTTTTTGCTTAGCACTGCCAGGATGTTATGCACCTGTAGTTCAATTTTTTTTATAATAAATGCGCTCTAGGATGGTGAAACACATTTTAAAAACTATACTTGTAAACGTTTTTATTAAAACATGTTAAAAGAAAAAAATTCTAGAGCAAATATAAAAAGCTAATAAATATTGAAAAACAAATGACACATTAGAAACATTTTACGATTGTGTGCAATAAAACTCTTTCAACATGTTTCTGTAATGTTTCTTGTACTACATACCTCTTCAGAAATAAAATACAAATTACAGTACTCTTATCTATAGGAGATTTATTCCTATTTTTACACCTCTCTTTCAGGCTATAGAATTGTAAATACCCCACTTATTGGTAAAAAATTATAGGATCCCTAACTTGCATACATATGTGTGTATGTGAAAAATATTTGATTCAATGCCGAATAGAGTGGGTTTACTAATAAAAGCTAAAGGTTATATTACATATTAAAGATATTTTGTGTATTAATTTATAAAAATATTTTGGTAAACAAATGTATTTTATATAGATTTTCTTTGTCCACATTAATCCGTGTAACGATATTTTTGAGAAAATTAAAACGTTACAAATTTTAAGTAATATTAAAAAAGGAGACATGATTAGTTGGACGCAGTGAATTTTGTTTGTGGTTTAGAACATAACCAAGCAAAAAATGTCACATAACTCCAGTTATTACGAATATTTGATTAACGCTTGATATGCAAGTAGATAATAGTTTAATTGAAGATCCAAATTTATTAAAGCAAACTCATTGTGAAACAAAAAAACAAAGTGGAAACACTAATAACAGTCTGTATTTTATATGAAAAACATGCAGTTGCTTTAAATTTCAGTAAAGAAATATTACCCATGAAAAAATACCTACATTGCTTCTGTTGACATGTATTGTTTTGTATGGATTTACAAAAAAAATCCATAATTCAAATGTAAACGTCCTATTCTCTGACTTAGGTCAGTCTGAAATTAATTAAATGAATATTGTATAATGAGCATTAATCACTGAAATAGAATAACAACAGTCATCACGATAACATAATTCAATAAAAATTGCAACAATTTTATTTGTAAATAGATGTAATGAACTTAATACTTTCAAACAAAAGTATGAACTCTATTGAGAGGGTATAGAAGGAGTGAATAAGCTGTATCCAACCCGGGAATAAGTTCTTCATGTGATACCTTGTTGAATACCATTTAAAAAGAAGGTACATAAGTTTAAACTTAGCCTCTAGAATATGCTAAAACAATATACTCTTGCTCCCTTTCGTCCTCTCTCTCTCTCTCTCTCTCTCTAACACATACATAACATATAATATTTATAACACATAATATCACAAAGAATACATAATCTATTCTTTGTGATAACCAGACAAAACAAAGCAACAGTTAACACTGAATGAATGTGTTATTAGAGGCTTGAAACACTGGCAATAGCAGACAAATGTAAACTGATAAAAATAATTTAACTCAGAACTTTAATTACATGAGCCATGTTTCCAGGATGGTATTTACAATTAGCTTTCACTGTTCCCCTCACTCTGCTGCTATGACATCCTAACATCACAAGCTTCCAACATAAAAATTGTCCGCATAACCAGTGTGGAGGATTGATAAATTAAAAAAAAATACTGAACTATAAATCTTTTAATACTTCGCTGCCAATGTTACAGAAAAGGAATGATGTCATAACAGCAAAGTGATAAACATACTATTATACCAATTTTTTGTTAATTCTTAATCACTTTCTGTATAAATCAGAAACACACACACGAAGGAACTAATTTGTTAAAAGAAGGTAATAATACACATTCATAAATAAAAATCAATATATTGAAGAAACACAAACACACTTATCAATAATAATTGAGCAGCACGATGTTAATGAAAATGCCCTAAAGGTCTGAGAACTCTCTGCAGTTCCTGCTGCTGCTATGCTGATCTGCCGTTGAAGCAGTCAAATCAATTATCACTGGGGCAGGTCCATTAATAATCAATACAGAATCATCGTATGAGAGATCAAATCCAGAATCATCACTCAAATCAGTTCTCTCTGGGGGAGGTCCATCAATAATCAATACAGAATCATCAGTTCTCTCTGGGGGAGGTCCATCAATAATCAATACAGAATCATCAGTCAAATCAATTATCTCTGGAGGAGGTCCTTCAATAATCAATACAGAATCATCGTCTAAGAGATCAGTCCTATCAACAAGACCTGTTGTATGTCTCTGGTTACTTTCAGCAGGCAGTACACATTGCACACTACACGTACAAAAAAAAAGGCTTAAAATACACTCTCAATAACAGGACACAAAAGTACACAGTGTAGTGAGTTTACATTGAAAGTGAAAGAAAAGTTACATATCAATATATGCTAAAAACTCGTTTATCCAAATTTGACGAGATCGCGCTCGTTTCAGATAAACCGAAACTTCTATTTAAATAAGAATACATATGTAAGTATACAGTAACTTTAATAATAATAATTTAAAAGTTACAGTGAATATGACACAATAAACTATAAAACGGCACCGCACTGTAAATTATAGTTTCTACAGTACTGGAACAGTCCTATTGCTTGTTCGTACAGTAATCAATCATAGTTTTTTTGCCTAAGCTTTGAAGCTCGTTTGCTGGCTGCCCGATCTCGAAGTCATTTCATTGTTAGAAGTTCTGCAGGTGAAGTTTCGTCTTGTCTACACTATTAAATATAGATTATAGTGACAGGAAAATGCTTTTGTGTATTTTTAAAATTTACTAAAAACTGTTTCGGATAAAGCAGATTTTTGGATAAACGAGTTTTTAGTGTACTGTCAATAATAAAAACATCAGTAATCTGAACAGTGTCTTATCCTAATTAAGTAGATTTGTTTTTGTTTCTGGTCATTGTGTAAAATTTCCAGGTTAATTAGCCTTACTCTATGATTAAAATTATTTCTAGCTGCTGAAACATGAGAACGAGCTGGGTCATGAAAGCCAATGAATTTTTTTTTTACAGATTACATCTGTACCAATATTTATGGTTCGATTTATTTTAAGTACGTGCAGTTTTGTCCTGCTAGTGTAATCTCGTGTCCACCAACGCTACTGTACTGTACTACTGTATACAATTTTTTGTATACATGAACAACTATAGTAGCCACTGTTCTTAATACTTCTGTATGTATGGTATGCCTACTGTAACGCACTGCAGTCTTCGATAACAGTAAATGGAAACAAGTTACTAGCACTGAGTTTCTGTCTGTGGCTGGCACTCTAAACAGAACTGTGTGTTTACCTGCTTTTTGTCAATATGGCCAGGTATGTGTACTAAAGATGGGCAACCTGTGCTGAGTCAGTAGTAGCCGTGTGAATGGTTCGGTGGAATGGTGCTCATGTTGTTTTTACATAAATATAAAAATAATTCCATTATTTACCTAAACTAAATTTGGTTTAAACTAAGCAAAATATAGGAACAGAAAGAAAAAAGTACCAGAATTGCCATTGCTTATCCATATGCCATTTGGATCAAATAAATTTATAATTTTTTGTATTTTCGTGTCAATGTGTTGTAAGAATATTTCAGCTTACTATACTTGATAATGGAGATACCATTGTTGATATCCTTCATGTTGTTTATAAATTTTATTATCGAGTTCAATCTAATTTTGGTTTACTATTAGTCGGAGGCTGATTTTTATTTCTGTCATATATTGAGTATTTTCATTTTGTTTATGATTTTGTCTATTGTTTCATCTACTGTGATGCTGGTGTACATATTTATGATGTCACTGATATGAAAAATGTGTTTTTATTTATATTTATTTCTTTTAGTTTGTCTATTAATTCATAAGCATTTTTTATTATGATTATTATTTGTCAGATGGGCAAACTTTTTAATTTGTTTAATTTGTGTGCTATGGCTTTTGCTATTCTGAAGTTGATTAATGGTCAGATTGGTTTGTTTAATTTGTGTATTTTTATTAGGCTATTCATCTTGTTTAGCCTAAATGTGTTTTGTGTGTGTGTGTGTGTGGGGGGGGGGGGTCAGATATGATTTTATTCTTATTCTCTTCTTTCCTCGATTTTTTCAATAGTCTTAATAAGAAATGTTGGGCATTCCTTCTTAAATTTCATAATATATAGCTGTCACTCCTTTAACCTCTTTCAACAATTTACATGTTTCAAATCCTATATAAGTTTTCTTGGTTTCTATTGAATTCTCAAAGTCATTCAGGTCAATGGAAAGAAGTTTACTGCCAGTATCTGCTGACTGTAAGCAATGGGATTTGACACGAGATATTAAACTCCTTATCAAATCAAGTAAGCTGAATACAGATATGGCCCAAACCTTTAAAAAATAAAGTTTGTTTCCCAGTTTATAACCCTTTTCTATGTACATTTCCACAATGTATAAAACTATAAACAATTACGATATTTTTTATAGTTTTTGAAATTGCCCCTGACTTTTCACAGGGTTTTATTGTTTTTCCCTGACTTTTAGCACACTTGCAAGGCATTTCCTGACAGATAGTGAATTTCCCTGACATTCCCTGACTTTCCAGGTCTGTGGGAATCCTGTTATTGGAATTCACTGTACTAGTGGTAAGCAAGAAGGTGACAAATGTCAGTTATCATCATTAACACATTTAAAAGAAACATCAAGGAAGCAATGACAGAGAAGTATCTTAATCTACGTGGAAAATCTTTTTACAACCAACATAAATAGCATACATACATCTACAATAACTGATAACAGAGCAGGAGTCGAAATGCTGACAAAGGAATGAGAAGAATGCCCATCACATTCAGAAAGTCAAATACAATGAATTGTATATTGCAAAGATACATATTTGCATGTTCGCCCGGGGTAATTTATTTGGAATTCACTGTACTAGTGGTAAGCAAAAAGATGACAAATGTCCGTTATCATCATCAACACATCTGAAAGAAACATCAAGGAAGCACAACTTGGTTGCTTTAATGACAGAGAAGTATCTTAATCTACGTCGAACATTTTTTAGAACCAACACACAGAGCAACACCATGTATACAAATAGCAAATAGCATAAGTTCATCTATAACAACTGACAACAGAGCAGGAGTCGAAATGCTGAGAAAGGAATGAGAAGAATGCTATCACATCCAGAAAGTCAAATACAATGAATTGTATATTGCAACGATACATATTTGCATGTTTGCCGGGGTAATTTATTTGTTCATCTAAAATAAATATAAACAGTTGTACATAGTTTTAAATGAAGCATATGGAAACAAAACAAGATTTAGACAATTCTTAACTTGTTAGAACACCTGTTTTGGAACAATGAGTTACTTGGTTACTGAGGGGTGGCGAACTGGGTGTGTCGCATCACCTGATCGAGGGAGAGAACATTAGTGTCTTTATGGAAAAAAGTGACACGTGAAAACTGACACGCTGACCAAAGTGGACAGATTTGTGATGGCTTGGTAGACAATCTTGAACCTGTCAGCGTGCCTTCAGTATATAACCCCGTGGGTCATTCCATGTCAGTTCAACCAGGCCATCTCACCCACCCACCCTCTCAGATTTTGATGAAACTTGGCTTATTTGTTTTCCCTACAGAGATAGGTAACCACACCAAATTTTAACCCTCTATCTCTCACCATTTTCATTGTATAGGGTTTCAAAGTTTTGAAATTTTGGTGTTTTTAACAATCGGATGTTGTGAAACGAGACTTGCTACCCTTTTGAAAATAATTTGTAACTTTTTTATTTATCATCCAATCTTTGTGACATTTTGTAGTTATATACTCTAAAGTATAAGGATTCTAGAAAAAAATACACAATACCTTTAAGTAAAACTACTAAGGCTGGAAAAAATGTTTTATTTCCATCTTGTAGTTTTTTTGTACAAAACATGGTTTACCATTAAATTGAATATCACAGAAAGGGAAATTGATAATCACAACCTTTTTTTTTCAAAATAATTCTCAATACATGGGCTATCATATGAAAAAAATAAAATTGATGGTGTTTTCATTCCTTTGTTGTGTTTTCCTCAAATTTTTTTTAACATCCAATTGTTAAAAACACAAAAATTTTAAAACTTTGAAAGCCTATACAATGAAAACGGATAGAGATAGAGGGTTAAAATTTGGTGTGGTTACTTATATCTGTAGGGAGAACAAATAAGCCAAGTTTCATCAAAATCTGAGATGGTGGGTGAGAAAGTGATTTTTTGTTGTTGAATTGATATGGAATGACCCCGTATGATTCTGAATGAGAAAACAGACACTAATAATTTGCTCACGGGGAGGCTATGTCCGTCTGCTTAGTGACATAGGACAGACAATCACCAATCGCCCTAAGACGGGGGACACTCTGTTCCACGGGAACAGACTCCAGCACAAGGAACATCATCATCATGAAGGAGCAAAACACGCGCGCACACGCACGCACGCGCGCACACACACACACACACACACCAGTAACTCAACAGTGAAAAAGAGGTGTGTGATAAAGACAGTAAATAAGTTTTAATCATGATATAAAAAAAGAAGAAGAAATAAATAATTGTACATACCGTAATTACAAAAATGTTAATAATTAATACAATTTAAGCATGTAATTGTAACATGTTTTCGAGTAATTTTTATAGTTAGTTAAAATAATATGTGCACATTAATTAATGTTTATTGAAATAAAGTAAATATTATTTTTGATTAAATACTACAAACAAACTTTTCATTTTTGAATAAATATTTAATTGATATCAGATTTGCAACATTGAAAATAATTACTTGAATCCTATATTATAATGTTAGACACCCAAGTAATTAAAAAAAAATTTATAATTGCTTTTATAAAAAGTGTACAACTTTATAATTGTTTTTATATATGTTTTTTTATGTTTGTTATTTACAAGTTCATATCTGTGTTAATTTTATTTGTTTGCATATTATTTATGTGGAGTTTATAAGGAGGATACTACAACTAATACGTGTAGAATAGCTAATCTTAAAAGGCGACTTCTAATACATGTTTCTTTTTAATTTTTAAAGAATTTTTTTTATAAATCAATGTTTTATTACCATTTATTCCACAAGACAAAATCTTTCTCCTCTCTTCTCACATACAATTTATTGTACAAAAAAGGGACTTGTAACAAAGACAAAAATCCCACGGCCTAGCTAGTAGCTTATTAGATAGTTATGTTGATATATAATACATAAATTGTAATGTTGCATAATAAAATTGGTGTGTCCAATGTGTGGCTCGATATTCAATGTTGTTGGGAAATATAATACAATGGCGTAGCCAACATAGCAGACGATAATAAGTATTGTCTATCATTGTTATAGTGTATTTGATATTCTTATTATAAATAATAGACCAATTAAATAATAATAATAGACCAAATTAAATAAATAACTTTAAATAAAGAATCAGTACAAGTCACGATTTACCAAAAATCGGTATACATAAAATGACAATTTAAATTTGTAATATACGGTGTTATACAGAAACAAAATGGGTAAATCGAAAGAATTCGACCTTGAGGTTTAAGGAACAATTAAGTCTCCAGGAACAATTAGAAAAGACTACTGACGAATTAAAAGACCAAATACATGAAAACAGTGAGAAGGTAACTGCAAACGTATAGAGGAAACTAATACTAGAGTAGGAGCATTAGAGGTTTGGTTACGACAGTCGCTCAATGAACAAGCTATAAAGATTGAGAATAAATTTAAAGTACATATAAAGTAGACTGGATGAGAGTTAAAAGAAAATTTTAAAAAGATATCTGATCACTTGAATGAAAGATTTAAAGTATCGAAACAGGAACAAGACATGAAAATAAAAGAAGCGAACGAACGTTTACGTGAAAAACGTAACTAAAACACAGGAACTCGAAGCATGTGTGATGACTTTAGAGACAGTGGTAGTAGAGTCTACAAAAACAACAAAAGACTATTCAGGTGATCTTTTAATTGTACAGATTAAAGTTTTTTTTGTGCCTGAGGATAAAAGATGACCTTATATCACCAAAATGCTGTTTGAATTGGTTTAAGACGCAAACACTGCACATGGTATGCCTTTTTCTTTATGACATTACCGGTCAATGCTAGTTGAATTTTTAAGACTAGTTGTGTTAACAGGAAGATATATTTGAATGAATTTACATAGTTGCTAAGAGTTGTAAGTTTAAAACCAATAAAAATCGAATACACTTACTCTTCTGTTTGTGTACTTACAGTATACTTGCTCCTGGTTGTGAGCTTGTACTTGCTTCTGGTGACACTTCTGGTTGTGAGCTTGTACTTGCTCCTGGTGACACTTCTGTTGTGAGCTTGTTCTTGCTCCTGGCAACGCCTCTGGTTCTGTGCTTGTTTGTGAGCTTGCTCTTGCTCTTGGTTGTGAGCTTGTTTTTCCTCCTGGCGACACTTCTGATTCTCATGGTGACACTTCTATTGTGAGGTTGTACTTGCTCCTGGTTGTGTGCTTGTACTTGCTCCTGGTTGTGTGCTTGTACTTGCACCTGGTTGCATGCTTGTACTTGCTCCTGGTGACGCTTCTGTTGTGAGCTTGTACTTGCTCCTGGGAATGATTCTGGTTGTGTGTTTATACTTGCCCCAGGTAACGCTTCTGGTTGTGTGTTTATACTTGCCCCAGGTAACGCTTCTGGTTGTGTGCTTATACTCACTTCTAGTCATGCATCCTTTGATTTCTCTGTAAAAGAAAATTATTATACTAAAGTGCAACTGATATTACTAATACCTACTGAAAAAGGGCCCTTCTGGACAATATTAAAGCACGTGTTTGTATAACTGCACAAAGGAAGTTAAAACTAAAACAATATGCAAACCAATAACGACTAATAATATACCAGCCTCACCAATAATGACAGAGATAACTTTTCACAAATAACAGCAACATCCTATGTTTTAGTTTTCCCACACTACTATCTCTGAAAAAATTTCCATTTACTTGTAGTACAAATGTACAAGTATTATAAGCACTACTGTGATCACCAACATGTGACAAGAGATTGAAATCAAACCGCATACACCAAAAATGGGGAAATGTATTAAAATCTGAACGCAAAATAACATCTGATATGGGTCATTCTTCAAAAAGAGGGAATTTTGTGAATCTGGCAGAAATTTGATATTATTTTTTACAAATTTTTATTTCCATCAACTTTAATACAATGAGAAATATTAGAACAATTATTTATTAACTTTTAAATTAAAAAAAGTATGTGAATTGTAAGAAAAAAAATTTATAGACAGTTGCTAAAATCAACTCCATGGAATGAAACTTCCATTGTTTTACCTCTTTGTATGTTTATTATGATGCTGTATTAAACCACTTACGTTTAGTTACTAGTGAAATAGCTAGATGATACTGAGAAATAACTAATAAAACACATAACATTGAAAAAAATATTATAACTTATAAGAAAAATGCTATCTTATTGTTGAAACCCAATTTCTGGTCAACTCCATGGACATGGGGAATTTTGTATATTAATTGTCTAAGTTGGTACTACTACATCTTGCTGGCTTACTGTTTTGAAAAAGAAGCTGCCACCTTGTTTGTGTTGTGCTGTTTGAGTTGACTGATGACCTACTTCTATCTGCAAATACTGATTGAATTCCAAATACAGGTATGTCTCAGTTATTCGTTGCCAACTCCGTGGATATAACTTTAACTAATAATATCACATATTTCCTATTAAATAATACATATTCATGCTTTAAATACTGAACAGTTAACAAGGAAGCAGTGCCAAATTTCTAACCTCAACATGTGAACCATAACTGATTCAAAACTAAAGTTCGTCAACTCCATGGACAATGAGTGTCCATGGAGTTGATGCCATTCCGTGGAGTTGACTAATTTGTTTTAAAACTGGTATTAGCCATAAATTTGTAAATTCTAGGTTAATAGTTAATATTTCTAGCATTTAATTTTAACTTTTCTGCTCTTGCAAACATTTTTGTAAACTTTATAGGGCTAGAGATTTTACATAGGTCACAACAGTGTTTTAAGTTATTGATCAGTACTACATAATTAGATAAATTCTGCCTCTTTGCTTTTAGAATGGGGAAAACAAGTAAAAAATCCAGCCAGTCTATTGAGGCCCTGAGAAAAAAGAAGAAAGAATGTGAACAAAAAAGAAGAGACAGAATAAAAAATGACCCTGAACTTTATGAAGAAGCAAAGAGAAAAGAAAGGGAGAGGTACCATGCCCGAAGAAAGTTAGATAAAATTAAAATAATTTCTGAACTAAAAACAGAGAGAGAAAAAAGAGCAAAGAGGAAAAATTGGCGAAAACATTCCAAAAATTTAGAAATAAGACAAAGGCTATCGAAAATTGTATTCCTTTGAGTCCACCTTCCAGCCCTGAGTCTGGCGTACAGATTATTGCCTCACTTAATCCTAGGCCTACTCCTGAAAATGCAGCAAATGGGTCTCTTAATAGGCCTACCTCTGAATTTATCCAAACTTCTGGAAGATCCAGAAAACATAGCGGAAGAAAAAGAGTAAGAAGGGAAATGAAACAAGCTTATAGAAAAATAGACAAGTTAGAAAAGCAATTGGCTTATTACAAAAAGAGATGCAGTAAATACAAAACTAGATATTATAGAGAATTAAAATCCGACAAGAAAAAAGATACACCTCGTAAAGCAGTTCGGAAACTTACGAAGGGTATTAGAGTAGGTGAAGCTGTGAAAAAGAAGCTGCTTTTCAATGAAGTTTTAGTAGCCCAGCTTAAAAGTAACTTTGCACAAATTCGACAAAATAAAGTTTCAAGAAGAAATTTTGCCTCTTTAGTGGCTGGAAAAATAAAAAAAAAAATACAGGGTTATGAAATATTTAAAAAATGCATTTAACTTTACAGTATTTACTAAATCTAATGACTTATCAATTTCTAAATACGTTAAACAAAGTCAATTGAAAAAGATAAGGGAAGATATCCAGAGATTTCTCCAAAATGATTTACATAGTACAGTGTGCCCTGGAAAAAAAGATACAATTACAAGGAAAGGATGCAAAAAACAGAAACGATTCCTCAATGACAGTTTGCTCAACCTCCACAAAACTTACTGTAAAGAACAAACACATTATTCTGTTAGTTATTCAACTTTTTGTAAAATGAGACCTTTTTGGATAGTCCAATGAAAAGTTACTGAGCGAGATACTTGTCTCTGCACATTACATGAAAACATAAGGCTGCTTGTTAGTAAACTTAAGCAAAAAAATATGATAACAGAGAAATCTCCAAGTGACATTATTAAACAAATGTGTTGTGAAAATGTGGAAGGAAAAGAAAATTGTCTTGAAAGGCAATGTAAGAACTGTAAAGAAAAAACAGTTAAATTTTTAAACTATGATAAAGTAGAAGCAGTGTCCTACAGTAAATGGATTTTAAAAGCTGAAAATATATTGGTAAAAGGAAAACCCAAAAAAAGTCAAAAAGAATGTTAAAGAAGTAATAAGTGTAACAGCTGATGATCTTGCTAAGGAGTTAGTGAATCAATTGACAAAATTGATGGCTCACACATGTAATATCATACATCAACACAAGGCTCTAAAAGAACTAAAACAAAATTTGTCCTCACATGATGTGTTGCATATGGATTTTTCAGAAAATTATGCATATAAATTTTCTAGTGAGATACAAGCATGTCACTTCGGAGGATCTCAAGAACAAGTTTGTATCCATAAGCTTTATTGCAAGCCCCCAGAAGCGGAGGAAACACAGGCACTTGGAATGTGCACTTTATCTGATAGTTTAAATCACGACTCTAGTCCAATCATTGCACATTTGAATCCAATTTTTAAGAGAGTGGAAGAGCTTGTACCTCAAGTTAAGTCCATCCACTTTATTAGCGATGGTTCTACAACACAGTACCGTAACCGTAATATGTTTAAACTCATGATTACTGAGATTCCATCACGATTTCCCTTTCTGAAAAGTTTTTCATGGAACTACAGTGAAGCGGGTCACGGAAAAGGAGCCCCTGATGGGTTGGGTGCCACATTAAAAAGGACAGTTGATCAACTTGTAGCAAGAGGCAAAGACATAAACAATTTTGATCAGTTTTTTGAGGAACTACAAAAGAACACAAAAGGAATTGAAATAAGCCTTGTGCAAAAATCAGTTGTAGTTTCCCAAAGTTTCTCAAACACCGACACAACTTACGCTTTTAAAGGGACACTTCAGACACATCAAGTAATTTGGGAAAAGGAAAGTGTCATAATTTAAATTTCAGAAGACTAAGTTGCTTTAATTGCCCAATAAACAAGTGCTTGCATTATGACATTGGCACTACGAATTACAACAGGGTTGGCTCAACTGTAAAGAAAGCTGAATGTTCCTTTAATAAAATACAGTAAAAACAATCTAGCTTTAGTTTTTAATGAAATAACAATAACTAAATACTCTTATAGTACTTATATTTTAGCAAACAGTTTATTGAAGTTGGATTCAAAAGTAAGTAGCTCATAAAAATGTCTTTATTTCCTTAACTTTTAAAAACAGCTTCATCACGAAAGCGGCTAAAATTTGAGGAAGTCTACTCTGACTCGGATAGAGGACCTCAACTTGCAAATGAAGAACAACAACCTGCTTTTACCGTGGATAATGTAGACTCTTTGGATGGATGCTACGTTGTTGTTGAATTCTTAGCAGGGAAATCTACTTATCATTATGTAGGACAAGTTTTAAGTGAAGAAAAGCCAGATGATGGCCGTGATATGGTTCAAGTTAACTTTATGCGTTCAAATCGTGACAAAACTTTTTCCTTCCCCAAAAATGAAGACAAATCATGGGATTTTATGTCTGAAATAAAACAAGTGTTGGGGAAACCAGAAGCAACACGCCGTAGTACAAATCTGTTTAATGATTTGAATTTTTCAAATTTTAATATTCGCTAAGTTAATTAATTTACTATTTTACTCTTAAGAACTTGTTATAAATGTAAGGTTATTGTACTATCAAGGCCACATTTCTTAATTATTCTCATTGTAAGGCCTTTTTAAAATCACTAATATTTACGTTCTTAACAGGGTGCCTCATTAAGTTACATTTTACTAAGTGTGAGTGTCATGTTTTTGGTTCAATAGTTTTAATTAAAGCTGTGTTGTTAGACTAAGAATCTTTTCCTTTCCATTTACTAGAATTTAGCATTTACTATTAATTTATTAATGGTTATTTTGACAAAAAACACTTATTATAACTTTTATCAGCTAGTAAATCAACTCCATGCATGTGATATTCAAATACACTTTTAAATATATAAAAATACATAAATATGACTCTCGCCTACCTTCAATGTTTCGTTTCTCTGGGGCCAGGATTCTTTCGTACGAACGCTAGATACAAACATGTGTTTCATGGGTTATCGAAATAACTAACTCTACACATCGTTATGAAGAGAAATAATTAGTTTTAATAATCAACTATTGCAATTTTAAATTTTGTTTACCAAATACATTCACTTACATGTCGTCAAATGTTGTGCAACTCTGGTTCATACATTATACTTTTATATACTTAACTAATACTACTTACTCTTAATAAGATAGCCCAGCCTGCCTTTCACTCACTACTCACATTCTTAAAAACAACACCCCCCTTTTTCCTGATTGATCAATTTATTGCATGATATAATAGTCCCGCCGGCAACGCGTTCATCGGTGACCTCGTGGCCACCCCGCGGTAAGTTGTAATCGTCCCGAAAAACAAAACTGAGTAAGCAAATTTGTAGGTGGATGTTCTGTAATTATTTCTCCATCACTGTCACTTGTTTAAAAAGATTGATTCACTCTTATATAAAAAAAAACTGATGAAATTTACCAGAGCGCACTTGGCTCTGGTGTCGGCCGACACGGATAGAGTAAGACTGGGAAGCGTCCTGTGTTGAGCGGCAGGAAGTTACTGTTCATAGCCAAAGGATTTTGTCGCCGTTAAAAGTTGATTTGCTGTGTTCTATCGACTTTATTCATGAAACATAATGGTTATATCAGCAAAATGTGTCGACGATCTCTAGGCACTGCTAGTCTGTCGTCACTATCAGTAGGCGGTCCTTAGCCACGTTTCCTGTAGATCGCTTGTTGATCGCACAAATTGTTAGCTCCAGCGCCATTTTTTACAGCACCGTTTGAGTTTCTTGGCGTCCCTACAGCGCGCATACTGGAGTCGCTGCGTGCGTGCGCACTGTCACATTCACTCACAGTTCTGAGAAATCGAGGGTGGTACAAATTCTTTGCCTGGTTTCGCAACTGAATACTACGACGCTGCTTTGTTTCAACACTGTTTTACTTGCCACGTGTTCTGGTTTGTTGGAAAATAAAACTTTCACAATATTTTTTACAAAAATCCCAAAATGAAATAAAATGAAATACCCCATATTTTAGACACGTTACAATACCCCCCCCCCCCAATGAGAATTCTTCTGCCCAAAACAGAAGAAATCTCATTGATAAAACCCCTAAGAGGACCAGTGAGGAACTGGGACCAACAACCCCCTTGTTCTTATACTTCATGGGTACACAACCCCCCTGGCTCGGCGACTATGGACGCATCTGAACGAGATCACTGGACTTCTCTGTAAGAGATCCCAACACCGAAAAATCGAACAGACAAGTACCACAGCACACCTCACCTTCTAACATGCTACCCCCCAAAATCTTCAATCCCTGGCTTCGATTATGCCAGATCCTCCACCGATATGTTTCCCCTTGTATGCAAGCTGGGCTGCCTTTAGCAGATACTGGGCTCACACACACTCACATTACATATCATAAAATTGACAAATTTTCCAAAAGTTATTTAAATTACAACCCATTGGTTGTTTTCAGGTAAAATCGATTCATAAATTTTGTATAAATTTTAAATTATTCTCTTCACTGGTTTCTGTTTCTATTTAAAATAAATTGATTTAAACATTTCTTATAATTAAAAAATCCTTAACCTAACATGGATTATCTAGAGTCTAACAATACAATTCAACGAAATAATTCAATAATAATAATAATACACATGGTTAGTACACAAACAGTAAAATAATCAAAGCTTAAAAATATTCATTAGCTGGCAGGCGAAAAATCAAGATTTTTTTTTTTTTCAAAAAAATATTTTCCAAAAAATTTTAAAATTCAAAAAAAATTTTAAATTTATTAAAATGTTTCCTTTACATATAGAAATTATTTATAATTTGTTTAAATTGATCAAAAAACAAAAGTTGAATTAACTTCCTTACTAAACAAGCTTAGTATGTATATGACCTCGCTGTCAGCTGATCGAAACTAGGTCAAGTCCAATACCTTGACCCACATACGTTATGTACAATTTTTATCTGAAAATACATTTAACATCTGTAACAATCTAACTTGAAACACAAAAACATAATAAAATAAAACATTTAAAATAACAAAATATTATTATAAACAATAATCAAATTGACCTTTAAATTATTCAAAATAAACTTGACAACTTTACATTTACACATTCTACCAAAATATTGTCACTGGTTTTAGTTAAAAAATTTTATATTTTTATTAATCTCTTTCTGTATTTGACAATCTGATTCTCCATTACTGTGGGTGACTCAATTATTTATCTCATTTAATTTACTACTTGCTCTGTATACATATACAATCTTTCTCCCTCTGACTCTAACCACTAACAACTTCAACTACCATGACACCCATCTCTATCAAAACACTCTCTCAACCCAACTTATCATTAAACTCAAATCGCCACCTTCTCTCGATATAAAAAAAATACTCTCTAACCCTTTGTACTTAGGATACGTGTTTCCCCCCCCCAAAAAAGCTCATTTCCCATTATCTGGTCCCTGGATTCTACCTGAGGCGACCCCTTTCCCACTAAATCGGTCCCAACCCGTCCCAAACTATCATTATGTTGCGGACTCCTACATTACACTACCCCCTACTACAAAATTGCCATCCCCAAAAATCTCAATTTTATTACCTCACTTCGAATACAACAAAATAACATCATTAATTATAAACATCAATATATCACTCAAAACTCTACATATATTCTCCACATAACTACTGTGTCAACATCAATACTACTCAAAACTCTATAATATACATTACTTCAAAACAACATTACATTATCTTCATCTCTACTATTTCTTTAACTTTGACTTCAACTTGGACAGATCTATATGTCCCATAAAATATTCATCACCCCAAAAACTATCTTTTATTAGCTTTCACAAATTATTACTTTATTTCTCATTTTTTCAAGTCACTTTTCTCATTATTTAAAATAGCATCTGTAATACATTAAAACATTACATTAAATATTAATTACCTGGAACATTTACAACCAATATAACAGTGACATTTTATTGCTGATCAGCTGATCTCCTAACACAATGAAAACACATCTCAAAATTGAACAAATTACAGGAAATATATATATTTATCAATACTTACTTCTACCCTCATTGTTTCCCCTTTTTCTGATTCTGATACCTTATGTTAACCGCCTGCCAGTCAGTTTAATCATTTACTTAGTTGCAAACATACACAAATTATATAAAACATATACTTTATATCAACTCTTATATCTAACCTGCTAAACTACACTATTACCTTTAAAAAATTATACAATGAACACCTTATAGTGAATGTATGAGCAGCGAGTCATTTAAACAGAGCACAAGCATTTTTATTGGATCAAAATTTTAGTTAGCAATTTTTTATGTTATAAAATTTAAATTCGTGACTCATCTGAGCCACCTCCCATCCACACACTCTATTGCAAGTTATGTAAGGCTGTGGCGCCTTTTCGCTTCTACAAAGACTGCATATTTTGGAGTAGTTTGAACTCTCCGTGTCTTTGCTTCGGCAGTTACATTTAAAGGTTATGAATATCAACATATTCTTGTCTATAATTAAACGCCCTTAAACGGGTCTACCACCTGGCTTTGCTGCCCCCACGCGGACAGAGTGGTAGCCGCTGTTCCATAGTTCCTGGATTTCCCCTAAATTTCACCCCCCATTTAATTTCTACTATATACCAATTTCAAGTCAGCTATGGTCAAGGGACTTGATATGACCATAGCTGGCCGCTAGCCAAATCCACGATTAGTGCTGGTAAGGCAGTAATTGCCAGAAAAGTCGGAGAAATCTAATTTCATTTCATTGCCTGCTCTACTTCATCATTAGTATGTGCGACACGAGCGTCTATCAGTGTACAAATTGAATTTGCACGAAAAAGGTGTGTCGCACATTTTCGCCTCCGATGGAGGTAACACTCTCTGTTACCCCCAACCCATTTCACTATCTACGAGAGCACAGGCCACCCGCGCAATAGCACCTTAATAACTAACTAATTAAAAGTAAAATTAAAACTTTCGACAATTGCAGTTCCACACTCCACTGTTCTATCACTTCATTGAGCACCAATCTACCCCCCAAAATTATCCCCACATCTTGTATTGATAACAAGTTTTTATTTATTACACATCTTTTAAAACGTTCCCATGCTCACTGATACTAACACTTGACAATTATATTTGGTCACTTAATTCTAAAATTTATTTAAATTTAAAATTATAAACATCCAAAGGATTTTTTTTTTTTTTTTCAAAATTCTATTTACATTGAAGGCTGACTCTATCTATCCTTAACCATGAATAGTAAGATCGTGACCGCCTGAAATGGGGGTGTTCTGCTATGAGGCAAGTTTGGTGATAAATTAGATCTACTTTGTGACATTACTTCCCCTTGTACTCAACTCTACTCCCTTACCGCTCTCATTTCTTCAGACCCGCCGTCTAACCTACCGCCAAATCCGCCTCTCAGCAAAACTCTTCATTTCGGCTTAAGCAAGACTGCTGTCAATGGCTCAACTTGAATTTTGCCATTGACACTGAAAATATTTAAGTTTGTATGCACTGCCCTGTATTTAGGTGCAGCCTCCATTATGTACAACACTCTAAGGCAGTGCAGGCACGTGACAGGTACACCAAGACCGCTGCACCTGGAGTGTATTAAAAAAATTAATGCGTGTCACGTACCTCTTTGGGGTCCCCCTCCCCGTTCAAATGTGTAGTTAATTTTCTACTTTATACCAATTTTGGTGGAGCCGGACCATCGTTGTTTTCACCGCCCGAAGGAAGATCCGCCAACCATGGCCCGCCTCCAAGTTCCGAATTCCACGGCCAGGACTGGTAAGATCGTGACCGCCCGAAAATGGGGGAGGATCCCTTCTGCAAGCATACAACAATATTTGAAATCTTATTTATAAACATAATTAAAGTGACCGATATAATTTTAAATTCGTCGCATTTTGAGTACCTACTATTTCCCGCATCGCTGGGTTCCTCAGCACATACGCATTCTGCATTTTTATTTCTACAACTTCATATGGTCCTTCATACAACAAGAAAAACTTCTTTATTTCTCTATCTTGCGCACTGGACAAATCATGCCTTTTTACTAACACTAACCTGACCTACCTCATATTTGGTCCACTTACCCTTAGCATCATGTTTCTGTTTCCTTCGCTCTCCTCTCGTAAGTAAGTTCTCGTTTGCCAATCTAATTTTCATGTTCCTGTCCAAAACTTGACCTTCTGGTGGGTATTCGAAAAGTTGTTCCAATATCCTGGGCGGCCTTGTTCCCCTGATCAACTCATGTGGCGTAAATCCTGTGGACTCATGGGTGGTACAATTCAGCCACTCCTCTACTTTTTTCACGTAGGATGGCCATTCTGTGTGTTTGGCGTGACAGTACGCCCGAAATATCCTACCAATCTCTCTCATCACCCGTTCTGCTTGGTTCGACTGAGGATGATACACTGCCGTATGCTTGGGTATGATGCCTTCCCATCCAAGCGTCTGTCGCCACTTGCCGCTTATAAACTGTGGACCGTGGTCAGATAATATAATTTTCGGTTTTCCAACGTTAACCATGTAGTCTTTTACTATTCTTTCACTGAGTACTTTACTCGTCGCTCTCTTAATGCTATACAATTTCACAAATTTTGAAAAAGTGTCTAGAACTACAAATACATACAATACACCCCCTCTACCTCTGGGTAATGGTCCATATAAATCTACTGCAACTAAATCAAACGGTTTCTCTACTTTTATGTAATTCATCTCCCCTTCTACTTTATAATTCACTACTTTCGATTTCTGACATAAATCACACACCCTTAACACTCTTATAACTCTCTTCTCCATATTCTTAAATATACAGGACTCTTTCAAAACATTAGCACACTTTCTCACCCCAAAATGACCATACCTTACATGGCAATCCCAAACAATTTTATTTATTAACCCCTCGGGTATAACTAACCTCCAATCACGCTCCCCACTATCTACCTTTTTGAACAAAATACCTTGATATATTTGAAATCGCTCATTATATTCAGATCCCTCTACCTCTGTTTCTAAACTAACAATTACTTTACCTAGGTTACCATCAGATCTTTGCATATTTTTTATATCACTTAATTCTTCCCCAAAAATTCTATCTTCTCTAGTTAGTCTAAAAATTTCTATTTCTTTCAGATCTCTCCCTGTCTTATTATCTATAGTGTCTACCCTGGACAGAGTGTCGGGTACTTTATTATCTGACCCCTTAATATACTCCCAAGAAAAGTTGTATTCTTGTAAGGCTAATACCCACCTGGTTAATCTGCTATGCGTCAGCTTACATGTATTTAGGAATGATAGGGCCTTATGATCGGTCCTGATGACGGTTTGGTTTCCAAGCAGGTAAGTGCGGAATTTCTTTACAGCAAAAACGATGCTCAGCAATTCCTTTTCGGTAGTTGTGTAGTTCTTTTCTGCTGCCAATAAGGTTCTGCTGGTGAAAGCGATGGTCCTGTGCTCCTGATCCTCACCCTCCTGGTAACGCTCTGCGACGAGGGCTATGTTGCTGGCATCCGTCTGTAAATAAAATTTTCTCTGAAAATCGGGGTGATTCATCATAATTGTGTCTATAAATTTCTCTTTAATTTCATTGAAAATAATCCTCTCCTCCTTTCCCCATTTCCATTGCTTATTCTTTTGTAAAACAGCACTTAATTTAGAGGTAATATGCGCATAATTTCTCTGGAATTTTCTATACAAATTGCATAATCCTAAAAAGCTCTGCAACTGTTTAATATTTTTCGGTTCTGGAAAACGTATGATAGCTTCTACTTTATCTGGGTTTGCTAAAATACCCTCTGGAGTGATAACGAATCCTAAAAAATGTATCTCAGTTTATAGGAATTTTGATTTTTCCCAATTAACAGTTAATCCCCCTTGTTGCAATTTATTTAAAACATACTCTATGTGTTCTACGTGTTCAGAGAATGTTCTTGATGCTATTAGTATATCGTCAACATATACAGTCAAAAAATCTAAGTCTTTCGGTTGTAATATCCTGTCTAAACACTTAATAAAACTTGCTACACTAGTGTTAAGCCCAAATGGTAGGCGTTTGAATTGATAGTTTTTTCCATTGAAAAGGAATGCAGTAAACTTACGGCTTTCCGGCGCTAATGGGACTTGCCAGTAGCCCGCCGTTAAATCTAAAGATGTCATATATCTGACTCCACTAAACTTTTGAAAAATCTCGTTCATTGCTTCCGGTGATTCCCGGTCAGATATTATAATCTGATTTATTTTTCTAGCGTCTAAGCACAATCTTACCTTTCCATCCTTTTTGATGACCACTACCAATGGATTTGAGTAAGGCGATATGGATCTTTCGATGATGTCCCCTTCCATCATGCGGTCCAACTCTTCTTGAACGGCTCTCCTCTTCGAAAATGGCACTGGATAACTTCTCTGCATGTAGGGTGAGTGCTCTCTAATCTTCAGCTCGCATACATAGTCCCTGGCTTTCCCAGGCAGCTCAGCAAATACATCTCTAAAACGTTCAATAACTGCCCACAACTCCTGTCGTTGGGGACTACCTACAACTCCACCCTCATTAAAAAATTTCTCAGCCCTATTTTCCCATACTCTCTCATCATTCTCCATGCTCTCACTCTCTTGACACACATTCACTCTTGTTTCTATAATTCCCTCGCCTACTCGGTTTTGTATCATCTTTACACCCGCTACTCTAGCCTTATCTACCACCCTCTTAAAGTCTACCCTGATTGGTTCATGCCCCTTATTAAATTCCACTATTCTCTGATTAAAATCAATTACTGCTTTATTTCTCTCCAAAAAATCATTTCCCAGGATTATATCTAAATTCAAACCCTTAACTACTAGAAAAGTATTCTCAAATTCTATCCCATTAATATATATGTTTAATTGAACTTGTTTAGTGACTCGTTTGCTCCGTACTCCCGTCACCCCCACTACTGTTACCCCCGCAACTGGTAATGATGGAATGTTCTTATTCACCCTTTGTAATTCACCCAGTACATTCTCTGAAACTACTGATATCTCGCTACCCGTATCAATCAATGTTTTGTAATCCTTACCTTCTATGGTTATGTATACCTCCGTCAGTCCGGTTTTGGTTTCTGTCATTTGTGCAGCGTCCTCCTCCAGTAACTCCACCGCCATGTCTCTGATAATTATGTTGCTGCGGTAGTTATGCTCCTCTTGGACCCCCAGGTTCTCCTCCGACAATGGCCGGGCCCGGTTCTACATTGTCTCCTCTAGTTTCCCGTGGATGGACCTGCTACGGCCTGGCTGTATCCACCTCTGCCTCTGGTTCCGCTTCCATTTCCCCTCGGTACTCCTCTGGTGTTCTCGGCTCCTCTCTGCGGTTGACTCTGTTGCTGGTACGTTCTCTCACGGCGTTGACATTCTCTCGGTTTATGGCATCTAAAACAGGTTGTTCTTATAGCATAGTTATCAACATTACAATCGGCACACTGCCAACCCTCGCCTCGATTATCATTATTTCCCCCACGTGCCCCTCGGTGAAAGTTGGGTATTCCCCTGGGTTGATTATGATTCCCATTTATATGTGATGCTGGTGGGTTTATCCGCCTACTTATATCCCGTTCTCTTATATTCTGAAAAATGTCCAATATTTTCTCTAGTTCAGTGATTTCTATAATCTCTCGAGTCATTAACGTAATTTGTATTTCTCTCGGTAAATGCTTACTTATATGACGGACGAATGACCGAAACGGTAATGGTGGCTCTAAATATTTTGCCTCATTATATAGTCGCATTACGTACATGGTCACGTTACCCCCTTGGGTACCAAAATTACATGGTCCCATAATTTTACTCCGTAATATTTCTTGTTCCTCCTCCGACCAATATTTCTCTCTAAAAGCCGTCTCAAAACACTGATAATTTACCCAGTCTACTTTATGCACCTCCGCCCATACCGCGGAATTCCCTCTAAAACACTTCATTATTTTTAACAATTGTACCTCCCAGCTACTTCTACAAAACTGATTGAACTCTCTGACTCTATTTAAAAACTGCATAGGGTGTACCCCCCTGTTTTCACAATTAAATAACTCCAAATCAATATCGCTATTCATATCTTTAGTAATGACTATTTGTTCAGTAACCCTATTAAGTTTTTCATTTATAGTGTAACATAACAAAATGTTACCTAACCTAAACGTATATTATCAGATTTTATAAGGACAGAACAATAATGTAAATAGGGAATATAGTAATAAGAATGAACAAGAAGAGAGGAATCAAGAAAGAAGAATGAAGCAGAAGTACCACAGGAAACAGTAAACCCAAATACTGTTTGACACTACAACCAGACAAAGACTAACACAAACTGATGGACAGAGTAAATTTACATTAAGCTGTCAATCAAATCAGTAGATAATATAAACAGAATATTATATGTCAATAAAAAGTGAATCAATAAGAATCTAAATACTGTGAAATCAGAATTAGCATTTTGCTGATTATAAATTTAACCATGACTAGTAAATTATGAATGCCAAAAACTAAATTTAGCAATGGCTACAAAGCGAGAACAAAGATGTATTTCAATATCAAATATACTTATGAGAAAGAAAAACCATTTTGTGTGAGGGAATATTATACAAGTAAAGTACCTCAACAAATTACCGAAGTGAGAACCAATAAATGTTGTTAAGGCAAAATTCCAATATGAGCGATATGTCTTAACAATGCCTAGACCAAGCAATAATCAGCAAGTTGATTATTGGGAGGTAACGTAAGTGTAAATTAAATACACAAAACAATTGTTATGCTCCAATATAGCATAAAACATTATTAAAACAATATATTTAATCATAATTCAATTGTTAAGTAGTAGAATAGAACGAGTTAGTGTAAAACGAAATGTCATAGTAATAAGGATCGTTCATTACAATGTATAAAGTTTAGGTGTACTCATAATGTTCAGTAAAAAATGTCAGTACAGAGTTAATGGTGTTCCCACATAAAGTTTGAGTAATAAAATGCTATGTGAACACAAACAATATTAACCAAAGTGTAAAATCGTCGAGTCAGGTAAACAGACGACAGTGAAAAATAGTGTACCCGAACATTGATTTTATAACAATGTCGGTCGAAGTGAAATTAATTCGATATCGAGTGATATCAAATTAAAGAGGACAAAATGATCTTTAATTTGATGACGATATCGACCCAATCGCAACTGTATTAAGTGCGGGAAAGATGTTAGCATCATTTACCAAAAAAGCATCAGATATTTGTTTACTAATACCAACAACAATAAAAGCTATCTGTCACCTCAGCGTATGACAGTTAAAAAACCGTTGTTAACGGCCAAAATAAAAATACGTCATACTCAACACACCTGCAAGAACCAATCACAAAATTAGTTAGTAATTAACATTTTTGCCTAAGACCGATCGACAAGGAGAGTATATAAGGGAACGCAAGCGTTTCTCAACAGACACTTTACCAACTTCATACAGCACGGGACGTGTGCTCGCCATATCAACATTTTCAATAATTGTTAGCGTCATCAACATAATACATCGAAGAAAATAGCTCAACTCCAAGAAACAACTACTTCAAATTAATCTACAGAAAACAATAGTGATTATGTGCAGTATTATTTCAATTTAGTGCGGGAAATAATGAACAGAAAGTAATTAATTAATATCATTCATGATCCATTAAGTTAGAAGAGGATCGCAATACTCTGTTCTGGTGCGTGTGTTGTGCAAAACCCGGTAATCATTATAATCCGATTACCGAAGTGGTCAATGAGTTTTAATTAAATAATTAAAACCAAAAGGTAACAGTGCAATCATTATTCATTTTTTTTATCCGAGCGCCATAACCTGTACATTTTTCTACACTGATCTGTACTGACGCAAAACACAGAAACATTTCAAGATTACACCATGTCTCAATTTATTGTATGAATTTGTTATTATAAATTAAGCTGTATGCTAGTTATAAGTGTTCTCACATGATAAATTTTGTAAATCAAAAAGCAAGCGTTGACGAACACATGACCTATCAACAGGTCATTTTTATTTGTTTACTTAATGAAAGTAACCTCAAAACATTATCAATCAATATTTTATCAGCAAATCATTAGATATTGTGTAGGCATAACTTTCTTTTTCGTGTCTCAAAGAATTCACATCTGAGATTTTAATAATATTACTATTAAAAATAAACAACATCTGGACTTAGCCAGATTTATAACTTGTGCTCTGAGCAAGCCGTATAAGGCATATAATAACTTATTGACAATTGTACAACTTTGTATATTTTAATTATATTTGTTTTTTTTGGAATTCTCTATAAGGGTATAAATAAAACCCATTATTAACAGCATAACTCGACTTGATTTATTTCTATCTGATAATTAAATATTTTATTTAGAAAACTCAAATAACCTTCAGTTGTATTTTAATATTTTGGAATAGCATTGCCACAAAGGTGATAAACAATTATTTTAAATTTTTAAATCATTCAGTGATTCTATTTGTGGGTTTTACACGGGATTTTCCCTAAATACTGTAAATCCGTGTGGCGCCCACTAACAACCAAGGCAATCTAACCTTGCAACTAAAGTAAGTTGGTGTTTGTAAACTGAGTTGACAGCTTATACTAGAACTTCTAGAAAACACGACCAGGTACGTGAAAGTATATTTTGTTTATTATATTGTCCAGACATTACGAGACGTAACGTACTTAGACTATCAGCAACCTGGAGGAGAAGTTTCACAGTCAGCATCAACAAGACGACCATCATCTTCAAGCGACCAACTATTGTACTTTATTTGTAAATCTAAGCAAACTTAGTATTTAGATATTATCAACCCAACTACTTTATTTATTTCATATAAGGGAATTCTTTTCAGACAAGTATAATTACACAACTGTAAACACACTGTGAGTAACCTTGAATGTTACACTTTAAATCGCTTTACAAAGTTAGTAACCTTCAACAATTACAACATCTAAATGATATTTCACACATAATTAGATTTTATTTAATCACGACCTTTAATATTTTAAACATAAACATAATTTTAAATAACAACAGCAACACTTTTATTTTATTACAAATTGGAGCCCAACAGTGTGGCTTTTAAACGTAATTTAAACTTTATTTTAAAAAGCAAGTAAACCCCAAATATATATTTCGTTACAAATTGGCGCACCAACTAGTGTGGCTTAAAAAATATCAAATAAAAATATTGTTTATATTTTATATCAGCCCGGTAGACACGAAAGAATAAACATGCCGCACACCCATCAATATGATACGAGATATAAGGACAGTCGGGTAGGGGAAGTACAACTAGACACAGAAACCTATGAAGCACAACCCGTACACGAAATGGAAGTTATTACCATCAATAATATCGAAAATCAACCTGAAGAAACACCCCAGGTAGAACCGGAAGTAGAGACGAGGGTCGACAACCGACCCAGACGACCGGAAGGAACCCCACAACCAGGCGATTTGAGCATAGTCGAGATGATAAGGACAATGATGGAAAATAACCAGAGAAAGATGGAAGAAACATTGAACAGAAATAATGACTCGATGAATAAAAATACGGAATCGATCAACAAAAATATGGAAGCATTACAGGAAGATGGTAGGAAATCCCGGGAAGAGAATCAAAGAAATATCGAATTATTAAATAAAAATATAGAGTCAATGAAGGAGGATCATCGTGACTTAAATAAAAATATGGAGTCCATTAGTAAAAATATGGAGTTACTGAAGGAAGACTTAAATAAAAAGATCGATAATACCCATAAATCCATGGACATATTAAACAATAAAATAGATGACAACAGTAGAGCCATCAGAGAAGAATTGAACACCACATTAGCTGAAATTAGCAGGAGGATGGAAGAAGGCAATGAGAAAATTAACACTAGAATAGACGTGGAGATTGCTGTTGTGAGGGAAGAAATAACAGAAGTAAACAAAAGGTGCGAACAACACGACCAGGATTTGCAGCGAACTAGGGAAGAGATCAACGGGAGGATCGATACCATGGAGGAGGTGACTGAAGCCCGAATAGAGTCCTTGAAAAGAATGAATCAAGATGAGATTAAACGGGTAAGGATAGACGTAGGTGAGCGCTGTGAAGAGGTAAGTACATCAGTAGACGCAGTAAGAAATTTAACTGTCGCCAATCGAGAAAGAATTGAGGAACTAAGACAACAGGAAATAGTGCAAATGCGGGAGGAGATTGAGGTTATCCGCAACCGTCCGATCCAAGGTCAGTATTTGCTACCAAATGACAACCGCGACGCGATTAATTTTAAAAATTATCGAAGAAACCCTATCGAATTCTTAGCGCGTGTGGAAGAAAACTTAGCACGGATCCGAGAGACCAGATGGAACAACATAAGAAGCTTGATAGATGAGTACTTCAAAGAAATATATGATAATTGGTGGACCGCAACGCGCCACGAAGTTCACAGTTACGAGGAATTCAAGACTCAATTCCGCGCAAAATATTGGTCCGAGGCCACGCAAAACATAGTACGCAATCATATATGTCACGGAAAATACGATGCGAACAGAGGAGGAACCATGACTTCTTACTTTTTAGGTCAAGTGTGTCTAGCACGAAATTTAGAAACAAAAATACCTGAAGAATGTCTCGTTACAAAACTGTCTTACCACTTTGAGGAGGGTGTCGCTAAGGCATGTCAGTGGGGGCAGATTAAGACTACAGCAGCTATGTCCGCGTTGCTTGAGGATCAGGAGCATGAGGGATATTACCGTAGGAGTCGTCGGCGGAATGACCATTTTAACAATACGGGCGGTAACACGAACAATAATAATAATAACAACTCCAGAAATTACCGAAGTAATTTTAATAATAATGGCCATACAAACCAAAATTATAATAACAGTAATAATAATAACAATAATAATAGGCCGAATAACCCAGTAGTAATAATAACAATAATAATAATGGGAGCCATAATAATAATAATAATAACAACCGGCGACCCAATTATAATAATAACACCAATCGACCATCAAACCAAGGCGGAAATAATCCACCGTCACAATATCGCCGAGCCAATTATGTGCAAGCCAATTACGACTCCGATAGAAGGTGACGATACCAACGAAGAAACAGTTACAGTGGAGACAGAGGAAGTATGAGAGGAGGACGATGGAGGAGTAGTAGCATTGAGGGCGACAACCGCAACAGCGACTACCGACCACAAGTGAATTTTGTGCAAGCCCATGACCAGTCCGACCCAAGGAGACCTGATACCCGACCACAGCCAAACACCACGAATAATGATGACGAAGGAGATTGGGTGCCAGTCTGTGAGAGGCCTGGCTTTACAATAGTGCATAACCGAGCAGGCAGCTCTAGAGAGTCCAGAACCGGAGATGGCAGCCGACCCAGCACATCCCAAGACGCCAGAATACAATACCCATAAATAGAGTGGAAAGGCACAAATAACCCCATGTATATCAACTATAAAAAAAAAAATGATTACTATTAAGAGCGGATAATATGTAGTAGTAGGCGACAATTATCACCCGAATGTTTAGGGTATAAACAAAAAAAATATATATATATATATGTTTAAAAAATAATTACTATAAACAAACTCATTTAATGTTTAACAGAATCACATATTAAGCTCCAACTTATTGAAGGTAACTAATTGACTATAACTAATCAATTTGCCCTATTGAGTTACAAAAGTGTGTAGGATTAAGATATAAGCCAAATTATTTGTTACTTGTGAAAAAGAACTAGATCTATCACACCAAAGGATAGAAAATTATGTAATGCCAACTAAATGATTTAATAAGAAAAAAGACATCTATTATGTCATAAAGAGCCAGTAGTGGCATATAACTAAAATTAATATACTATACTTAGAAAAAATGTGTTTATCCAAATGAATATTATATGTAACTTAATGTTTATAAAATGACTATTGTGTACCTCTCATAAAACTATATTATATAAAATCATCCAGAATAAAGGTTCACCCAACTAACCTTTGAAGGAGTAGAGAGGCAGAATAACAAAGTGAGTAACATAAAAGAAGGATATTATTATGGAAAGTGTAAAGAGAGAGAAAAAAAAATGTTTATAAAACGAACTATGTAACCCTAAGAATGTCTATAAAATTAGATATTGATATGTTATTATATTGTCACATGAAATTGTAATTATAGAATATTGTATATTATATAAAATCGTCCAGAATAAGTGAAAACCACCATCACTTGAAGGAGTAGAGAAGAAGAATAACAAAGTGAGTTAATTGTAAAGATAGCTATTGTTATGATGGAATGAAAAGAGAAAAATGTTTATTAATTATCAAATATTGTACATCACCAGATATGTCAGAGAACATCAGACAAAAAACCATTTAGTATACGAACATTGTACGCCCTGATAATTCAGGATAAATATAAATTATAAGAAAAGCTTAATGAACTATTGTGAAAATAAAATATTATAAACTCTAGATATGAAAACCAACTGCATAAGTATATAAGCAGCAAAATAGGTGTATAATCTTAAGAATACTCAAGTGAGCCAATACAAATTGTCAACTAGTACAAAAAGTAACTATACAGCTGCTAAAAGCATAGCTAAGAATGTCAAGTCTAAAAAGAAATAATTACCTGTAAAAAGAAAGTATGTTAGCAAGTATAAAGATGGAAATGTGATATAAATGAAAACCTCTGATACCTTGAATATTATAGTGAATATATTATATTATTGTAAATGGATGATATGTGATATTTTATGAGTTGTGATAGTGCAACTATTGCCAGGTGCAATGTTTATTTTTTTCTCAGACAGAGAAGAGTAATGCCTCTGAATCTGAGTATGTGTATTGAGGAACGGCAGAGAATGTAAGCCACAGTGAGCCACTCTGATTCCGAACCCACTACAAAAGTTAGGGAGTTATATTGTATTAATGTATCAAGGACTATTATGAAAAAATCTGTGAGGTATAAATTATAATAACCATTAAGATAATCACGAATGTAAAGATATGTAATAAGAAAGAAGAATGTGAATAAGACAGAAAATTGTTAATTTAAGAAATGAGATCTATTGTAGTTAAATGACTTAGAAAGTGAGCTACTTGAAAATACTAGTAAGTTAAGAGTTATATCACTAGACAAAAATCAAGCTAGAGTAATACACTAATAGTATGTTAAAAGATCAAAGAGTACAAGAAAAAAAAAGAAAACAATAGAAATATACTAAGAAACTGACATGAAATGATAATTTTATAAAAAATAAATTTTTTCTCAAATGATCAATTTTGAGGAGGGGGTATATGTAACATAACAAAATGTTACCTAACCTAAACGTATATTATCAGATTTTATAAGGACAGAACAATAATGTAAATAGGGAATATAGTAATAAGAATGAACAAGAAGAGAGGAATCAAGAAAGAAGAATGAAGCAGAAGTACCACAGGAAACAGTAAACCCAAATACTGTTTGACACTACAACCAGACAAAGACTAACACAAACTGATGGACAGAGTAAATTTACATTAAGCTGTCAATCAAATCAGTAGATAATATAAACAGAATATTATATGTCAATAAAAAGTGAATCAATAAGAATCTAAATACTGTGAAATCAGAATTAGCATTTTGCTGATTATAAATTTAACCATGACTAGTAAATTATGAATGCCAAAAACTAAATTTAGCAATGGCTACAAAGCGAGAACAAAGATGTATTTCAATATCAAATATACTTATGAGAAAGAAAAACCATTTTGTGTGAGGGAATATTATACAAGTAAAGTACCTCAACAAATTACCGAAGTGAGAACCAATAAATGTTGTTAAGGCAAAATTCCAATATGAGCGATATGTCTTAACAATGCCTAGACCAAGCAATAATCAGCAAGTTGATTATTGGGAGGTAACGTAAGTGTAAATTAAATACACAAAACAATTGTTATGCTCCAATATAGCATAAAACATTATTAAAACAATATATTTAATCATAATTCAATTGTTAAGTAGTAGAATAGAACGAGTTAGTGTAAAACGAAATGTCATAGTAATAAGGATCGTTCATTACAATGTATAAAGTTTAGGTGTACTCATAATGTTCAGTAAAAAATGTCAGTACAGAGTTAATGGTGTTCCCACATAAAGTTTGAGTAATAAAATGCTATGTGAACACAAACAATATTAACCAAAGTGTAAAATCGTCGAGTCAGGTAAACAGACGACAGTGAAAAATAGTGTACCCGAACATTGATTTTATAACAATGTCGGTCGAAGTGAAATTAATTCGATATCGAGTGATATCAAATTAAAGAGGACAAAATGATCTTTAATTTGATGACGATATCGACCCAATCGCAACTGTATTAAGTGCGGGAAAGATGTTAGCATCATTTACCAAAAAAGCATCAGATATTTGTTTACTAATACCAACAACAATAAAAGCTATCTGTCACCTCAGCGTATGACAGTTAAAAAACCGTTGTTAACGGCCAAAATAAAAATACGTCATACTCAACACACCTGCAAGAACCAATCACAAAATTAGTTAGTAATTAACATTTTTGCCTAAGACCGATCGACAAGGAGAGTATATAAGGGAACGCAAGCGTTTCTCAACAGACACTTTACCAACTTCATACAGCACGGGACGTGTGCTCGCCATATCAACATTTTCAATAATTGTTAGCGTCATCAACATAATACATCGAAGAAAATAGCTCAACTCCAAGAAACAACTACTTCAAATTAATCTACAGAAAACAATAGTGATTATGTGCAGTATTATTTCAATTTAGTGCGGGAAATAATGAACAGAAAGTAATTAATTAATATCATTCATGATCCATTAAGTTAGAAGAGGATCGCAATACTCTGTTCTGGTGCGTGTGTTGTGCAAAACCCGGTAATCATTATAATCCGATTACCGAAGTGGTCAATGAGTTTTAATTAAATAATTAAAACCAAAAGGTAACAGTGCAATCATTATTCATTTTTTTTATCCGAGCGCCATAACCTGTACATTTTTCTACACTGATCTGTACTGACGCAAAACACAGAAACATTTCAAGATTACACCATGTCTCAATTTATTGTATGAATTTGTTATTATAAATTAAGCTGTATGCTAGTTATAAGTGTTCTCACATGATAAATTTTGTAAATCAAAAAGCAAGCGTTGACGAACACATGACCTATCAACAGGTCATTTTTATTTGTTTACTTAATGAAAGTAACCTCAAAACATTATCAATCAATATTTTATCAGCAAATCATTAGATATTGTGTAGGCATAACTTTCTTTTTCGTGTCTCAAAGAATTCACATCTGAGATTTTAATAATATTACTATTAAAAATAAACAACATCTGGACTTAGCCAGATTTATAACTTGTGCTCTGAGCAAGCCGTATAAGGCATATAATAACTTATTGACAATTGTACAACTTTGTATATTTTAATTATATTTGTTTTTTTTGGAATTCTCTATAAGGGTATAAATAAAACCCATTATTAACAGCATAACTCGACTTGATTTATTTCTATCTGATAATTAAATATTTTATTTAGAAAACTCAAATAACCTTCAGTTGTATTTTAATATTTTGGAATAGCATTGCCACAAAGGTGATAAACAATTATTTTAAATTTTTAAATCATTCAGTGATTCTATTTGTGGGTTTTACACGGGATTTTCCCTAAATACTGTAAATCCGTGTGGCGCCCACTAACAACCAAGGCAATCTAACCTTGCAACTAAAGTAAGTTGGTGTTTGTAAACTGAGTTGACAGCTTATACTAGAACTTCTAGAAAACACGACCAGGTACGTGAAAGTATATTTTGTTTATTATATTGTCCAGACATTACGAGACGTAACGTACTTAGACTATCAGCAACCTGGAGGAGAAGTTTCACAGTCAGCATCAACAAGACGACCATCATCTTCAAGCGACCAACTATTGTACTTTATTTGTAAATCTAAGCAAACTTAGTATTTAGATATTATCAACCCAACTACTTTATTTATTTCATATAAGGGAATTCTTTTCAGACAAGTATAATTACACAACTGTAAACACACTGTGAGTAACCTTGAATGTTACACTTTAAATCGCTTTACAAAGTTAGTAACCTTCAACAATTACAACATCTAAATGATATTTCACACATAATTAGATTTTATTTAATCACGACCTTTAATATTTTAAACATAAACATAATTTTAAATAACAACAGCAACACTTTTATTTTATTACAAATTGGAGCCCAACAGTGTGGCTTTTAAACGTAATTTAAACTTTATTTTAAAAAGCAAGTAAACCCCAAATATATATTTCGTTACAAATTGGCGCACCAACTAGTGTGGCTTAAAAAATATCAAATAAAAATATTGTTTATATTTTATATCAGCCCGGTAGACACGAAAGAATAAACATGCCGCACACCCATCAATATGATACGAGATATAAGGACAGTCGGGTAGGGGAAGTACAACTAGACACAGAAACCTATGAAGCACAACCTGTACACGAAATGGAAGTTATTACCATCAATAATATCGAAAATCAACCTGAAGAAACACCCCAGGTAGAACCGGAAGTAGAGACGAGGGTCGACAACCGACCCAGACGACCGGAAGGAACCCCACAACCAGGCGATTTGAGCATAGTCGAGATGATAAGGACAATGATGGAAAATAACCAGAGAAAGATGGAAGAAACATTGAACAGAAATAATGACTCGATGAATAAAAATACGGAATCGATCAACAAAAATATGGAAGCATTACAGGAAGATGGTAGGAAATCCCGGGAAGAGAATCAAAGAAATATCGAATTATTAAATAAAAATATAGAGTCAATGAAGGAGGATCATCGTGACTTAAATAAAAATATGGAGTCCATTAGTAAAAATATGGAGTTACTGAAGGAAGACTTAAATAAAAAGATCGATAATACCCATAAATCCATGGACATATTAAACAATAAAATAGATGACAACAGTAGAGCCATCAGAGAAGAATTGAACACCACATTAGCTGAAATTAGCAGGAGGATGGAAGAAGGCAATGAGAAAATTAACACTAGAATAGACGTGGAGATTGCTGTTGTGAGGGAAGAAATAACAGAAGTAAACAAAAGGTGCGAACAACACGACCAGGATTTGCAGCGAACTAGGGAAGAGATCAACGGGAGGATCGATACCATGGAGGAGGTGACTGAAGCCCGAATAGAGTCCTTGAAAAGAATGAATCAAGATGAGATTAAACGGGTAAGGATAGACGTAGGTGAGCGCTGTGAAGAGGTAAGTACATCAGTAGACGCAGTAAGAAATTTAACTGTCGCCAATCGAGAAAGAATTGAGGAACTAAGACAACAGGAAATAGTGCAAATGCGGGAGGAGATTGAGGTTATCCGCAACCGTCCGATCCAAGGTCAGTATTTGCTACCAAATGACAACCGCGACGCGATTAATTTTAAAAATTATCGAAGAAACCCTATCGAATTCTTAGCGCGTGTGGAAGAAAACTTAGCACGGATCCGAGAGACCAGATGGAACAACATAAGAAGCTTGATAGATGAGTACTTCAAAGAAATATATGATAATTGGTGGACCGCAACGCGCCACGAAGTTCACAGTTACGAGGAATTCAAGACTCAATTCCGCGCAAAATATTGGTCCGAGGCCACGCAAAACATAGTACGCAATCATATATGTCACGGAAAATACGATGCGAACAGAGGAGGAACCATGACTTCTTACTTTTTAGGTCAAGTGTGTCTAGCACGAAATTTAGAAACAAAAATACCTGAAGAATGTCTCGTTACAAAACTGTCTTACCACTTTGAGGAGGGTGTCGCTAAGGCATGTCAGTGGGGGCAGATTAAGACTACAGCAGCTATGTCCGCGTTGCTTGAGGATCAGGAGCATGAGGGATATTACCGTAGGAGTCGTCGGCGGAATGACCATTTTAACAATACGGGCGGTAACACGAACAATAATAATAATAACAACTCCAGAAATTACCGAAGTAATTTTAATAATAATGGCCATACAAACCAAAATTATAATAACAGTAATAATAATAACAATAATAATAGGCCGAATAACCCAGTAGTAATAATAACAATAATAATAATGGGAGCCATAATAATAATAATAATAACAACCGGCGACCCAATTATAATAATAACACCAATCGACCATCAAACCAAGGCGGAAATAATCCACCGTCACAATATCGCCGAGCCAATTATGTGCAAGCCAATTACGACTCCGATAGAAGGTGACGATACCAACGAAGAAACAGTTACAGTGGAGACAGAGGAAGTATGAGAGGAGGACGATGGAGGAGTAGTAGCATTGAGGGCGACAACCGCAACAGCGACTACCGACCACAAGTGAATTTTGTGCAAGCCCATGACCAGTCCGACCCAAGGAGACCTGATACCCGACCACAGCCAAACACCACGAATAATGATGACGAAGGAGATTGGGTGCCAGTCTGTGAGAGGCCTGGCTTTACAATAGTGCATAACCGAGCAGGCAGCTCTAGAGAGTCCAGAACCGGAGATGGCAGCCGACCCAGCACATCCCAAGACGCCAGAATACAATACCCATAAATAGAGTGGAAAGGCACAAATAACCCCATGTATATCAACTATAAAAAAAAAAATGATTACTATTAAGAGCGGATAATATGTAGTAGTAGGCGACAATTATCACCCGAATGTTTAGGGTATAAACAAAAAAAATATATATATATATATGTTTAAAAAATAATTACTATAAACAAACTCATTTAATGTTTAACAGAATCACATATTAAGCTCCAACTTATTGAAGGTAACTAATTGACTATAACTAATCAATTTGCCCTATTGAGTTACAAAAGTGTGTAGGATTAAGATATAAGCCAAATTATTTGTTACTTGTGAAAAAGAACTAGATCTATCACACCAAAGGATAGAAAATTATGTAATGCCAACTAAATGATTTAATAAGAAAAAAGACATCTATTATGTCATAAAGAGCCAGTAGTGGCATATAACTAAAATTAATATACTATACTTAGAAAAAATGTGTTTATCCAAATGAATATTATATGTAACTTAATGTTTATAAAATGACTATTGTGTACCTCTCATAAAACTATATTATATAAAATCATCCAGAATAAAGGTTCACCCAACTAACCTTTGAAGGAGTAGAGAGGCAGAATAACAAAGTGAGTAACATAAAAGAAGGATATTATTATGGAAAGTGTAAAGAGAGAGAAAAAAAAATGTTTATAAAACGAACTATGTAACCCTAAGAATGTCTATAAAATTAGATATTGATATGTTATTATATTGTCACATGAAATTGTAATTATAGAATATTGTATATTATATAAAATCGTCCAGAATAAGTGAAAACCACCATCACTTGAAGGAGTAGAGAAGAAGAATAACAAAGTGAGTTAATTGTAAAGATAGCTATTGTTATGATGGAATGAAAAGAGAAAAATGTTTATTAATTATCAAATATTGTACATCACCAGATATGTCAGAGAACATCAGACAAAAAACCATTTAGTATACGAACATTGTACGCCCTGATAATTCAGGATAAATATAAATTATAAGAAAAGCTTAATGAACTATTGTGAAAATAAAATATTATAAACTCTAGATATGAAAACCAACTGCATAAGTATATAAGCAGCAAAATAGGTGTATAATCTTAAGAATACTCAAGTGAGCCAATACAAATTGTCAACTAGTACAAAAAGTAACTATACAGCTGCTAAAAGCATAGCTAAGAATGTCAAGTCTAAAAAGAAATAATTACCTGTAAAAAGAAAGTATGTTAGCAAGTATAAAGATGGAAATGTGATATAAATGAAAACCTCTGATACCTTGAATATTATAGTGAATATATTATATTATTGTAAATGGATGATATGTGATATTTTATGAGTTGTGATAGTGCAACTATTGCCAGGTGCAATGTTTATTTTTTTCTCAGACAGAGAAGAGTAATGCCTCTGAATCTGAGTATGTGTATTGAGGAACGGCAGAGAATGTAAGCCACAGTGAGCCACTCTGATTCCGAACCCACTACAAAAGTTAGGGAGTTATATTGTATTAATGTATCAAGGACTATTATGAAAAAATCTGTGAGGTATAAATTATAATAACCATTAAGATAATCACGAATGTAAAGATATGTAATAAGAAAGAAGAATGTGAATAAGACAGAAAATTGTTAATTTAAGAAATGAGATCTATTGTAGTTAAATGACTTAGAAAGTGAGCTACTTGAAAATACTAGTAAGTTAAGAGTTATATCACTAGACAAAAATCAAGCTAGAGTAATACACTAATAGTATGTTAAAAGATCAAAGAGTACAAGAAAAAAAAAAGAAAACAATAGAAATATACTAAGAAACTGACATGAAATGATAATTTTATAAAAAATAAATTTTTTCTCAAATGATCAATTTTGAGGAGGGGGTATATGTAACATAACAAAATGTTACCTAACCTAAACGTATATTATCAGATTTTATAAGGACAGAACAATAATGTAAATAGGGAATATAGTAATAAGAATGAACAAGAAGAGAGGAATCAAGAAAGAAGAATGAAGCAGAAGTACCACAGGAAACAGTAAACCCAAATACTGTTTGACACTACAACCAGACAAAGACTAACACAAACTGATGGACAGAGTAAATTTACATTAAGCTGTCAATCAAATCAGTAGATAATGTAAACAGAATATTATATGTCAATAAAAAGTGAATCAATAAGAATCTAAATACTGTGAAATCAGAATTAGCATTTTGCTGATTATAAATTTAACCATGACTATTAAATTATGAATACCAAAAACTAAATTTAGCAATGGCTACAAAGCGAGGACAAAGATGTATTTCAATATCAAATATACTTATGAGAAAGAAAAACCATTTGTGTGAGGGAATATTATACAAGTAAAGTACCTCAACAAATTACCGAAGTGAGAACCAATAAATGTTGTTAAGGCAAAATTCCAATATGAGCGATATGTCTTAACAACGCCTAGACCAAGCAATAATCAGCGAGTTGATTATTGGGAGGTAACGTAAGTGTAAATTAAATACACAAAACAATTGTTATGCTCCAATATAGCATAAAACATTATTAAAACAATATATTTAATCATAATTCAATTGTTAAGTAGTAGAATAGAACGAGTTAGTGTAAAACGAAATGTCATAGTAATAAGGATCGTTCATTACAATGTATAAAGTTTAGGTGTACTCATAATGTTCAGTAAAAAATGTCAGTACAGAGTTAATGGTGTTCCCACATAAACGTTTGAGTAATAAAATGCTATGTGAACAGAAACAATATTAACCAAAGTGTAAAATCGTCGAGTCAGGTAAACAGACGACAGTGAAAAATAGTGTACCCGAACATTGATTTTATAACAATGTCGGTCGAAATGAAATTAATTCGATATCGAGTGATATCAAATTAAAGAGGACAAAATGATCTTTAATTTGATGACGATATCGACCCAATCGCAACTGTATTAAGTGCGGGAAAGATGTTAGCATCATTTACCAAAAAAGCATCAGAAATTTGTTTACTAATACCAACAACAATAAAAGCTATCTGTCACCTCAGCGTTTGACAGTTAAAAAACCGTTGTTAACGGCCAAAATAAAAATACGTCATACTCAACACACCTGCAAGAACCAATCACAAAATTAGTTAGTAATTAACATTTTTGCCTAAGACCGATCGACAAGGAGAGTATATAAGGGAAAGCAAGCGTTTCTCAACAGACACTTTACCAACTTCATACAGCACGGGACGTGTGCTCGCCATATCAACATTTTTAATAATTGTTAGCGTCATCAAAATAATACATCGAAGAAAATAGCTCAACTCCAAGAAACAACTACTTCAAATTAATCTACAGAAAACAATAGTGATTATGTGCAGTATTATTTCAATTTAGTGCGGGAAATAATGAACAGAAAGTAATTAATAAATATCATTCATGATCCATTAAGTTAGAAGAGGATCGCAATACTCTGTTCTGGTGCGTGTGTTGTGCAAAACCCGGTAATCATTATAATCCGATTACCGAAGTGGTCAATGAGTTTTAATTAAATAATTAAAACCAAAAGGTAACAGTGCAATCATTATTCATTTTTTTTATCCGAGCGCCATAACCTGTACATTTTTCTACACTGATCTGTACTGACGCAAAACACAGAAACATTTCAAGATTACACCATGTCTCAATTTATTGTATGAATTTGTTATTATGAATTAAGCTGTATGCTAGTTATAAGTGTTCTCACATGATAAATTTTGTAAATCAAAAAGCAAGCGTTGACGAACGCACGACCTATCAACAGGTCATTTTTATTTGTTTACTTAATGAAAGTAACCTCAAAACATTATCAATCAATATTTTATCAGCAAATCATTAGATATTGTGTAGGCATAACTTTCTTTTTCGTGTCTCAAAGAATTCACATCTGAGATTTTAATAATATTACTATTAAAAATAAACAACATCTGGACTTAGCCAGATTTATAACTTGTGCTCTGAGCAAGCCGTATAAGGCATATAATAACTTATTGACAATTGTACAACTTTGTATATTTTAATTATATTTGTTTTTTTTGGAATTCTCTATAAGGGTATAAATAAAACCCATTATTAACAGCATAACTCGACTTGATTTATTTCTATCTGATAATTAAATATTTTATTTAGAAAACTCAAACAACCTTCAGTTGTATTTTAATATTTTGGAATAGCATTGCCACAAAGGTGATAAACAATTATTTTAAATTTTTAAATCATTCAGTGATTCTATTTGTGGGTTTTACACGGGATTTTCCCTAAATACTGTAAATCCGTGTGGCGCCCACTAACAACCAAGGCAATCTAACCTTGCAACTAAAGTAAGTTGGTGTTTGTAAACTGAGTTGACAGCTTATACTAGAACTTCTAGAAAACACGACCAGGTACGTGAAAGTATATTTTGTTTATTATATTGTCCAGACATTACGAGACGTAACGTACTTAGACTATCAGCAACCTGGAGGAGAAGTTTCACAGTCAGCATCAACAAGACGACCATCATCTTCAAGCGACCAACTATTGTACTTTATTTGTAAATTTAAGCAAACTTAGTATTTAGATATTATCAACCCAACTACTTTATTTATTTCATATAAGGGAATTCTTTTCAGACAAGTATAATTACACAACTGTAAACACACTGTGAGTAACCTTGAATGTTACACTTTAAATCGCTTTACAAAGTTAGTAACCTTCAACAATTACAACATCTAAATGATATTTCACACATAATTAGATTTTATTTAATCACGACCTTTAATATTTTAAACATAAACATAATTTTAAATAACAACAGCAACACTTTTATTTTATTACAAATTGGAGCCCAACAGTGTGGCTTTTAAACGTAATTTAAACTTTATTTTAAAAAGCAAGTAAACCCCAAATATATATTTCGTTACAAATTGGCGCACCAACTAGTGCGGCTTAAAAAATATCAAATAAAAATATTGTTTATATTTTATATCAGCCCGGTAGACACGAAAGAATAAACATGCCGCACACCCATCAATATGATACGAGATATAAGGACAGTCGGGTAGGGGAAGTACAACTAGACACAGAAACCTATGAAGCACAACCTGTACACGAAATGGAAGTTATTACCATCAATAATATCGAAAATCAACCTGAAGAAACACCCCAGGTAGAACCGGAAGTAGAGACGAGGGTCGACAACCGACCCAGACGACCGGAAGGAACCCCACAACCAGGCGATTTGAGCATAGTCGAGATGATAAGGACAATGATGGAAAATAACCAGAGAAAGATGGAAGAAACATTGAACAGAAATAATGACTCGATGAATAAAAATACGGAATCGATCAACAAAAATATGGAAGCATTACAGGAAGATGGTAGGAAATCCCGGGAAGAGAATCAAAGAAATATCGAATTATTAAATAAAAATATAGAGTCAATGAAGGAGGATCATCGTGACTTAAATAAAAATATGGAGTCCATTAGTAAAAATATGGAGTTACTGAAGGAAGACTTAAATAAAAAGATCGATAATACCCATAAATCCATGGACATATTAAACAATAAAATAGATGACAACAGTAGAGCCATCAGAGAAGAATTGAACACCACATTAGCTGAAATTAGCAGGAGGATGGAAGAAGGCAATGAGAAAATTAACACTAGAATAGACGTGGAGATTGCTGTTGTGAGGGAAGAAATAACAGAAGTAAACAAAAGGTGCGAACAACACGACCAGGATTTGCAGCGAACTAGGGAAGAGATCAACGGGAGGATCGATACCATGGAGGAGGTGACTGAAGCCCGAATAGAGTCCTTGAAAAGAATGAATCAAGATGAGATTAAACGGGTAAGGATAGACGTAGGTGAGCGCTGTGAAGAGGTAAGTACATCAGTAGACGCAGTAAGAAATTTAACTGTCGCCAATCGAGAAAGAATTGAGGAACTAAGACAACAGGAAATAGTGCAAATGCGGGAGGAGATTGAGGTTATCCGCAACCGTCCGATCCAAGGTCAGTATTTGCTACCAAATGACAACCGCGACGCGATTAATTTTAAAAATTATCGAAGAAACCCTATCGAATTCTTAGCGCGTGTGGAAGAAAACTTAGCACGGATCCGAGAGACCAGATGGAACAACATAAGAAGCTTGATAGATGAGTACTTCAAAGAAATATATGATAATTGGTGGACCGCAACGCGCCACGAAGTTCACAGTTACGAGGAATTCAAGACTCAATTCCGCGCAAAATATTGGTCCGAGGCCACGCAAAACATAGTACGCAATCATATATGTCACGGAAAATACGATGCGAACAGAGGAGGAACCATGACTTCTTACTTTTTAGGTCAAGTGTGTCTAGCACGAAATTTAGAAACAAAAATACCTGAAGAATGTCTCGTTACAAAACTGTCTTACCACTTTGAGGAGGGTGTCGCTAAGGCATGTCAGTGGGGGCAGATTAAGACTATAGCAGCTATGTCCGCGTTGCTCGAGGATCAGGAGCATGAGGGATATTACCGTAGGAGTCATCGGCGGAATGACCATTTTAACAATACGGGCGGTAACACGAACAATAATAATAATAACAACTCCAGAAATTACCGAAGTAATTTTAATAATAATGGCCATACAAACCAAAATTATAATAACAGTAATAATAATAACAATAATAATAGGCCGAATAACCCGAGTAGTAATAATAACAATAATAATAACGGGAGCCATAATAATAATAATAATAATAACAACCGGCGACCCAATTATAATAATAACACCAATCGACCATCAAACCAAGGCGGAAATAATCCACCGTCACAATATCGCCGAGCCAATTATGTGCAAGCCAATTACGACTCCGATAGAAGGTGACGATACCAACGAAGAAACAGTTACAGTGGAGACAGAGGAAGTATGAGAGGAGGACGATGGAGGAGTAGTAGCATTGAGGGCGACAACCGCAACAGCGACTACCGACCACAAGTGAATTTTGTGCAAGCCCATGACCAGTCCGACCCAAGGAGACCTGATACCCGACCACAGCCAAACACCACGAATAATGATGACGAAGGAGATTGGGTGCCAGTCTGTGAGAGGCCTGGCTTTACAATAGTGCATAACCGAGCAGGCAGCTCTAGAGAGTCCAGAACCGGAGATGGCAGCCGACCCAGCACATCCCAAGACGCCAGAATACAATACCCATAAATAGAGTGGAAAGGCACAAATAACCCCATGTATATCAACTATAAAAAAAAAAATGATTACTATTAAGAGCGGATAATATGTAGTAGTAGGCGACAATTATCACCCGAATGTTTAGGGTGTAAACAAAAAAATATATATATATTGTAATAATACTAATTATAATAGAATGTGATGTGTTGATGATATGCTATTGTGGAGTATGTGACTCCGATGTAATCTAGTCCAATGTAATATGTTTAATTGGTGTGGCTCTCGACGTCTTACTGGCCTGAAACACTTCCTTAAGTTTCCCAGCTGGTCGAGTCCCAATGGTAGCAAGACTGGTCGAGTAGCGTAAAGTTGATGAAGGAATATATATGCTCGGCTTCGCCGAAAGTTTCAAAACAAAATTTATTGTTTTGAAGGAAATTTAAAAAAAATTATGTTTATAAAAAAAAAATTATTTTAATTTTATTAATTAATTAATTAGGATCAATTAATTAATATAGGGCTGTGAAGTTTTAAACAGTGTAATGCTCTTCTGAAAATTTTTATTAAAGTTTTAGTATATTTTAAATAAGCTATCACCACTCATAAGACTGTCTGTAAACCAATCGATACTTGTTTACATTTTTATTTTTTAGGTTATCTTCACTTACGGGTGGTAAAGTTCTTGTAGATTATCAATTAGAATTATATTATTGGTAATTAGTATTATTGAAGAAATAAAGAACTATTAAGTATTGAAAAGTATTAATGTTTTATTAAGTAACAGCAATATTGACTCTTATCGATTAGTATCGATTCTCAGGATATCGAAAAAAGTTACAAGTATATGTTATAAAAATTATATAGGGTTCTTTAAACAGCCAGTTATTACCAAAGTCAGAGAAATCGGGCTAATATTCAAAAAGTATAACGTTACAATCAAATTAATAGTTATTAATAAACACAGACATTGAATAATAAATTGTAAATATAATAATTGTTTTCACCAAACAGCTGTGCTGAACCAAGAAGAAGGCACTGAGATCGTCAAAGCAAATGGCCGCCGTCAAGTTGATCAAAATGTTGCTCGTTCCTGCTGCATTCCAAATAATGTATTTTGACGCAATATTCCTGTTCTTGTGTCTGCAAATCTCTTGTTATATGTTGTGTAGTGACTGGTGTAGTGATTCTGGGTTGTATTTAGTATGTCTGTGTAATTATAAGTCAAACACTTTCTCCGATTCCGTCACTAATTTGGTTTAATGTATTATACAGTTTTCTAGTGTTTTATGGTGTTTTTCGGAGTAGATTTATATTGTTCTGTGTTATGGAGTGTTACTTGATCGTTTCTGTTATAATATGATAGTTTCAGAAGTATTTTACAAGTCACTCGCGATTTCACAATAACTCACTATACACTCACTTTGTATGACGATTATAGGTTAGGTTATCCACGTTATCAAAAGTATGTCATGTTAACCGTTCAACTACCAATAATTAACTAACTGTTTCCTCCAGTTTCAATTAAACTCTTAGCCCATATAATATTATCCTTAACATTGTTCAAATATTTTTTCACATCCTGTATACATTTTTACATTTTCACTATATGAATGCCTAAACTTTGGTTATTTGTCAATTTTATTCACTAGATTTGATTTAAATTAATCTTTCAGTTCATTCTGGTTATTTTCAGATTAAATAATGCCATCTTATAGTGTTTTCTGTCCAAAAAATAGTAATTTTACTTTCAGTTTGGTATACAAACTGTTTGGAAGTCAAAACATTAAAATTTACTTCCTGTCATTATATAAATTCAGCCATTTTATCAGTTATATTTAATATTAATAATTCTATATTGTATTAAAAGGTTCCTATTCCCTTATTTTCTGGTAATTAATTGAATTAGTTGTATTCTGAAATATATGACTCCCATGTCTAAATTTCTGAGTTTAGTCATTTTTATTTTTATTCATAATTCTGAATATAATTTATTAAAATCTCTCTAAATGGTATGTGCAATTATATGGCATGATCTCAAGTTTATTTTGTCTAAACCCCTTTTGTTTATTTGCATTTAATTGAGCAATTTCTCTGTTTTGATGAAGTTTGGTTTCCATTCTTTTGGCCTATGATTTTTTAACAATTTTTCTTACAAAATAATTTACAAACAATATATGATGTGTGATACCCTCTCTGACTTTTACAAATAGTATTATAAATTAAACATGTTTTTAAATTACACAAAAACAATTAGTATTGGTTACAATACAAACAATAGTTAAAACAAATAAAGAATATTTTTTTTTTTAAATAAATGGTTGTCTTCAAGTCAGACATTTTGCAACACAATCCTTATTTCTAAACATGGAAATATGGCTTACAAAAAAGGTTTTTTACTAACTAACATCTTAATTACTCTCTACTATTTACAAGTGGTAACTATTTTTATAGTTCTGATGTTAGTTGTTTCAGACCCAAACAAATGGCCTTATATCTAAAACATTTTTAAACATTCTTTTACTATATACATAAAAACCTTATATTTATATTCTTATTTCTAACTATTATTATAAGTAGGATTCTACAGTTTTTATACTGTCTTTTACATTGTCTTTGGGGAATTGTACCCTGTCATTAACAAATAAATAGTATTAATTGTTCAAAAGGTATTATGAACTCTGTTTTCCTTTTTTCATGTAAAACAAAATGTTATTTTAAACAGATTCATGTCTTATGAACAACATATTGTCACAGTACACATTTTAAGTCATTGAAAAATGCATATTTCATTGCATCCAATGTTTGTGATTGCCAAGAATGAAACACAAGGTTCATTTTTTATAATACCCAAAACTATCACTGGTTCACTTTGCACTTATATATTATGTTAATGGTAAATGGTCGTATAGTCTTATCAACATAATAAATTGGTTAGCGTTTTTTCAATGGAGATTTGTTCCATGGGTACTATATTATTGTTTCATCTTAGTTCACAGGAAACTTTTACTTTATACACTCCTCTCTCTTAAATTTATATACATGTGGTTTTTATTTCGTTATACTTTTGTTTTTAGATATTTATTTTGGGGATATAGGGATTTGGGTGTCTTTTATAAGAGCATGACATCTTCTTCAGGATGCTGCCCTCTTCTTCTTTCTTCAGTCTTCTTTTCTCCTGCCTTCTGGGACTGGTATCTTCTCCATCTTCTTCTTGTTGCCATCAGGTTTCTTGGGATCTTCTCCTTCTTCTTCTTTAATTCAGAAATACACAACCTGTATTGGTTGATCTTGGCTTATTTTAGGGTTTCTCTTCTATTTATTCTTCCTCGTTGTGGGTTTGGTCATATTGTGTACTGCTTTGTTATTTACTATTTTACCTTCCTGGGTTATACCTTGAAAACCTTTGGTTATGAGACTGGTCTTGGATGACTCATCACTAGTAACTCCTTTTATTTTAACTTGTATTTTCTTTATAATAATGATTTCTTTCCACAGTTGCTATGAATTAATCTTTTTATATTAAACTTAGTGCTTTCTTCCAAATTTAAATATTATAACTTCATTATTCTAATGATCAATTGCCATTCAATATTATGCATACATCTGTCACGCTACAGATTGCTCTCCTCCAGAAGTAATTATTTCAGACATGTTTATGGATGAAATAATTTCTTATGATAATTTCATCATTTCTTATAATTAATTTTCTTCTCCATTTTATATCGACTTTTTTATAATTAGAGTTTAATTAATTTTATATATATAATTATTTGTTTTACTACTGATCCTTTTCGGATAGTTAGTGTCTTCTGAGATATATTATAATTGTAATACATTTTCTTTCTATATCAACTTCGTGTTGTATCCTTGGGATATTAATTCCCTAACATTCCCTATCACGTGGGCTGGGGCAGATCAGAGGGGCACTGTACGCTACTTCTCTGCTGGCCATACACCACTTCTATAAATTGAGTACAGGGGCATATCCATCCCTGCTCAAAAACATAATGCTGCTGGAATTATCTTCAGTCAGTCATCGAATAAATAAATAAAAAGTAGTCTCATTTTCGACTAATAAAAATATCTTTGGATTCTCCACTTCGTAGTCTCTCAGATTATCTCACATTTTCTATCTTAATAAATCTTCATAATCATTATTATACTCATTACATATATATTTTTTCAAAACTCTTAACTTGTCTGATATATTTAATTTAATTATGGTTGAAAACCTTTCTTTTAATAATTCTGGTTACTGTTTACAGTGTAACTCTCTTTCTTCTCCATCTGAATTCTCTTTATACTCTCTTCTGGTTATTCATAGTATTAGCATGGTCTTTATAAATAGTCTTTAGTATTCATTATTTGAATGGTCTTAATATATTATATTTAATTTTTTAACATTGTATCTTTACATTAGATATACAGGTTGTTACATTGACCATTTTATTTAAACATTTTGGTTCTTTCCTTTCTCTTAGAAAGTTATTAATCCGCCTTCGCATTCATTACCATTAATTCATTTATATCATATTTCATGTGGTATTTCTTCTCTTTGCATTTCATATAGGTCTTATTATTATCATTGGTTCAAAATCATCTTCTCCATATGTTTGGTATGAGTTGTTCTTCTTTGTTCTTAATTAATTGTTTTCATTATCGTTTCATAAGTAATTAGTCTCTTTGCTTCCAACTTTTTTCTTTTCTTGCATATTTCACTCTTTTTTGTTATTCTTCTCTACCCCTTCAAATGCTATTGTGAATGTCTAGCATTTATTCTGGATTAAAATTAATTCTTTTTTCTGAATTAATCACTTTATTTTCTTCTCAATTCAATCATAATTGACACATAATTATTTTTTGGAACTTGGTTAGTTTTAATATAAAATTCAAACTATTCTTTTTATTTAATTGAAAAATATTTCTCATAAATCCTTGTAATATGTTGATCTTATCTTGTTTCAAAGTTCTGACGTTCTATCAACATTCAAATTCTGTTTAATTCATTTATTCCCAGAATTGTTTCATTCAGTTTTGTTTATAGTACTGTGATTTTACTATTATTTCTGAATGTTTTGGTATTTCTCCAAATTCAAATTCTTCTTAATTATTTACCATAAAGTTTTCTCATAATTCAGTGGTAGTAAGCTGTGCTTACTTAATTTTAAATTTTTTAATATTAAGTTCAAAATTCTCTCTCTTTCTCTTTCTTCCATAAAGTTTTGTTCTAAATTATCAGGTTGTAGTAAGAAGTACTTACTCAATTTTAAATTTTTTATAATTAAATTCAAAATTCCTTTCTTCTTAATTCTCCAGAATGTTCTCAAAATATTAGGTTGTAAGATGTACTTACATTATTTTTGAATTTTTTTTTTTTATAATAAAAATTCTAAATTCCTTCTTCTTATAATTCTCCAAAATGTTCTTCTCAAAATATTAGGTTGTAAGATGTACTTACATTATTTTAAAATTTTTTAAAATAAATTCTAAATTCCTTCTTCTTATAATTCTCCAGAATGTTCTTTTCAAAATATTAGGTTGTAAGATGTACTTACATTATTTCCGAATTTTTTAAAAATTAATTAAAAAATTCTTTTAATTCTCCAGAATGTTCTTCTCAAAATATTAGGTTGTAAGATGTACTTACATTATTTTTGAATTTCTAATATTAAAAATTCTAAATTCCTTCTTCTTATAATTCTCCAGAATGTTCTTTTCAAAATATTAGGTTGTAAGATGTACTTACATTATTTTAAAATTTTTATAATAAAATATATATAAATTCAAAATTCTAAAACTCACAACTCATTCTTCATAATATTTCTTCATAGAAGCTTGATTGTACACTCCTTTGATTTTTCCTGAAACGATTTCCTTCAACTCATATGTATTGTTATGCTTATCATTTACCACAACATATGGTTATATATTGTACTCTACACTGGACCATATTATTTATACTTTAATAAGTTGATCTCCACTTTTTCTTTTCTTTTATATACCCAGGAAGATGTACGATTTTCTTTATGTCGTTCCATTGCTAATGTTTTTATTGGTCATGTTCATTTTCTTACATAGTCTTCACTCATAAAACTCAGTTTTGTTTCTATGTTTATTCTTCGTATCATTTCCTTTCAATGATATTTATTTCGTCTCCTTCAACATTGTTTTTCGCCGTAGTCGGTTATCATGATCCGTCCCTTTTCTTGATGTCGTGTGGTATTTGTGTCAACCAGGGTCCATCATCTCAGTTGCTCTTATAAAATTTACCCTAGGGCGCGACACTCGGTTATTATTACTGTTATTGTTTTTATTACTAAATTTATCATGATAATAATTTCGGTTAGGTTGGTAAGGTTTGTCACCATTATTGTTGGGATATGGATTTCTCTGACTGTATGGGACGTTATTATGTTGGTATAAATTGTTTCTATTGTATGAATAGGGGTTGTTATCCCTAACGCCGTTAAAATTACTGCTAAACTGGTCATTACGCGGCGGGTTGTTAGGGCCGTCGTAATTACTGGGCTGGCTCCCTCTATCATCATATGGTATACACCAATACTTCTCTGGTCCATGTTTTGTGTTCCCTGACAAATATATGTGAGGATCTTCATCTGGGTTATCACTTATTATTTGTTTATCTGAAACACCATAAGCTGGTTTACCATCACATATCCACTCTGAAGAAATATATTTTAGTCTAACCGTACCCTGGAACTGTCCTAGATGGCACGTTAATGGAATACATTCTGGTGATTCATCTGTGTCATCATTACAGTCTGGTACGATATCACATTTCCATCTTTCTGAAATCCACTGTCCAGTCTTGCGCTGAAATTGATCTGGTTCACATGTTGTATTCTGTTTACCTCTGGTCCTTTCCCATTGGTAGACTACTGTCTTGTGGTAAATTATTTCTGAAATTACTTCGATTCTCCTTCTATAATTCCTGGAATTCATTATGTCTTTGTCATAGGTAATTGGGATATTATTGCCATCAATTAACCCATGATTCATCATCTCCAACTCTTCCTTAGTTTTTATCAAATTTCTTGGATACATTCTCCTTTTCCTTGGTTTAATATCTTCCTGGTTTCGGTTAGTTTCAATTTCAGGTACTACCATTACTAGTTCCTGCGTTTTGTCATTTATTGCTTCTTCTGGTTCTGGTTGACTATCTTCCTGCGTTTTATCATTTAGTACTTCTTCTGGTTCTGGTTGGCTATCATTTTTTATTTCTTCGGCCTTCTCCTTTCTTAATTCTTCCTTTTTTAATCTGTCCTCTCTTCTTTCTTTAATCCATTTTTGATGCTCCTCTTCCCTTTTTAATCTGTTCTCTCTTATCTCCTGATTTACCTCCCTTAACTCTTCTCTTAGAATTTGATTGTCCTCTCTCAATTCTTCCAATTTCTCCCCCATCTTTTCTTCCAACTTCCTGTTATCTTCTTTCAACTCTTCCTTCAATTGTCGGTTGTTCTTCTCTATCTTCTTCCTGGTTTCATCTATTTTCTGATTGGTCTTTTCAATTTTATTAATCAACTCTTCTTTAGTCGCTTTGAATTCTTCCTTGAACGATTGGTTGTCTTCCTTCAATTCTTCTAACTTCTTCCCCATCTCTTCTTCCAACTTCCTGTTGTTTTCTTCCATCTTCTCTTCCATCTTCTTGCTGTTTTCTTCCATCTTCTCTTCCATCTTCTTATTGGTTTCATCAATCTTCTTACCCAGGGACTGGTTGTCTTCCTTCAATACTTCCATGTTCTTGTTCATCCCAGTCAACTCTTCTTTTGTGGATTGGTTATCCTTCTTCAATTCTTCTAACTTTTCTCCCATCCTCTCTTCCAGCTTCTTATTTGTTGTTTCGATCTTATTTCCTAAATCTTCTTTCAAGGACTGGTTATCTCCCTTCAACTCTTCCATGTTCTTGTTCACCCCACTTAATCCTTCTTTCAAAGACTGTGTGTCCTTCTTCCTATTCTCCTCCATTTTCTTGTTACTCTCCTCCATTTTGTCTTCCATCTTTTGTAGAAGTCTTTCCATGAATCTGTCCATTTTATCCTCTTCCGTTACTTTGGATTTTTCTACATGTCTTTCCTGGACATTTACTTCCTCTGTCTGTGTAGGCATCTCAGGTTGTTCCCCTGGTTGTTCATGTTGTTTGGACAACACTGGTGGCAACGAACTTTCCGCGTCTATTGGTGTTGCTTCCTTGTTGTCCATGTCAACTTCTATTTCTTTCTCGGCCTCCGCCGCCCGTTTCTTAGATGTTGCACGTCGTTGCATTTTCCCTTGAAATTCTCTGGCTTTGTAGCTGTTGCCTAGCTCCAACTAGTGATTGGGCAGAATGTATTGGCCTTCCAATCGCTAATTAAAGCCCCACGTTGGGCGCCAATTTGTAATAATACTAATTATAATAGAATGTGATGTGTTGATGATATGCTATTGTGGAGTATGTGACTCCGATGTAATCTAGTCCAATGTAATATGTTTAATTGGTGTGGCTCTCGACGTCTTACTGGCCTGAAACACTTCCTTAAGTTTCCCAGCTGGTCGAGTCCCAATGGTAGCAAGACTGGTCGAGTAGCGTAAAGTTGATGAAGGAATATATATGCTCGGCTTCGCCGAAAGTTTCAAAACAAAATTTATTGTTTTGAAGGAAATTTAAAAAAAATTATGTTTATAAAAAAAAAAATTATTTTAATTTTATTAATTAATTAATTAGGATCAATTAATTAATATAGGGCTGTGAAGTTTTAAACAGTGTAATGCTCTTCTGAAAATTTTTATTAAAGTTTTAGTATATTTTAAATAAGCTATCACCACTCATAAGACTGTCTGTAAACCAATCGATACTTGTTTACCTTTTTATTTTTTAGGTTATCTTCACTTACGGGTGGTAAAGTTCTTGTAGATTATCAATTAGAATTATATTATTGGTAATTAATATTATTGAAGAAATAAAGAACTATTAAGTATTGAAAAGTATTAATGTTTTATTAAGTAACAGCAATATTGACTCTTATCGATTAGTATCGATTCTCAGGATATCGAAAAAAGTTACAAGTATATGTTATAAAAATTATATAGGGTTCTTTAAACAGCCAGTTATTACCAAAGTCAGAGAAATCGGGCTAATATTCAAAAAGTATAACGTTACAATCAAATTAATAGTTATTAATAAACACAGACATTGAATAATAAATTGTAAATATAATAATTGTTTTCACCAAACAGCTGTGCTGAACCAAGAAGAAGGCACTGAGATCGTCAAAGCAAATGGCCGCCGTCAAGTTGATCAAAATGTTGCTCGTTCCTGCTGCATTCCAAATAATGTATTTTGACGCAATATTCCTGTTCTTGTGTCTGCAAATCTCTTGTTATATGTTGTGTAGTGACTGGTGTAGTGATTCTGGGTTGTATTTAGTATGTCTGTGTAATTATAAGTCAAACACTTTCTCCGATTCTGTCACTACTTTGGTTTAATGTATTATACAGTTTTCTAGTGTTTTATGGTGTTTTTCGGAGTAGATTTATATTGTTCTGTGTTATGGAGTGTTACTTGATCGTTTCTGTTATAATATGATAGTTTCAGAAGTATTTTACAAGTCACTCGCGATTTCACAATAACTCACTATACACTCACTTTGTATGACGATTATAGGTTAGGTTATCCACGTTATCAAAAGTATGTCATGTTAACCGTTCAACTACCAATAATTAACTAACTGTTTCCTCTAGTTTCAATTAAACTCTTAGCCCATATAATATTATCCTTAACATTGTTCAAATATTTTTTCACATCCTGTATACATTTTTACATTTTCACTATATGAATGCCTAAACTTTGGTTATTTGTCAATTTTATTCACTAGATTTGATTTAAATTAATCTTTCGGTTCATTCTGGTTATTTTCAGATTAAATAATGCCATCTTATAGTGTTTTCTGTCCAAAAAATAGTAATTTTACTTTCAGTTTGGTATACAAACTGTTTGGAAGTCAAAACATTAAAATTTACTTCCTGTCATTATATAAATTCAGCCATTTTATCAGTTATATTTAATATTAATAATTCTATATTGTATTAAAAGGTTCCTATTCCCTTATTTTCTGGTAATTAATTGAATTAGTTGTATTCTGAAATATATGACTCCCATGTCTAAATTTCTGAGTTTAGTCATTTTTATTTTTATTCATAATTCTGAATATAATTTATTAAAATCTCTCTAAATGGTATGTGCAATTATATGGCATGATCTCAAGTTTATTTTGTCTAAACCCCTTTTGTTTATTTGCATTTAATTGAGCAATTTCTCTGTTTTGATGAAGTTTGGTTTCCATTCTTTTGGCCTATGATTTTTTAACAATTTTTCTTACAAAATAATTTACAAACAATATATGATGTGTGATACCCTCTCTGACTTTTACAAATAGTATTATAAATTAAACATGTTTTTAAATTACACAAAAACAATTAGTATTGGTTACAATACAAACAATAGTTAAAACAAATAAAGAATATATTTTTTTTTAAATAAATGGTTGTCTTCAAGTCAGACATTTTGCAACACAATCCTTATTTCTAAACATGGAAATATGGCTTACAAAAAAGGTTTTTTACTAACTAACATCTTAATTACTCTCTACTATTTACAAGTGGTAACTATTTTTATAGTTCTGATGTTAGTTGTTTCAGACCCAAACAAATGGCCTTATATCTAAAACATTTTTAAACATTCTTTTACTATATACATAAAAACCTTATATTTATATTCTTATTTCTAACTATTATTATAAGTAGGATTCTACAGTTTTTATACTGTCTTTTACATTGTCTTTGGGGAATTGTACCCTGTCATTAACAAATAAATAGTATTAATTGTTCAAAAGGTATTATGAACTCTGTTTTCCTTTTTTCATGTAAAACAAAATGTTATTTTAAACAGATTCATGTCTTATGAACAACATATTGTCACAGTACACATTTTAAGTCATTGAAAAATGCATATTTCATTGCATCCAATGTTTGTGATTGCCAAGAATGAAACACAAGGTTCATTTTTTATAATACCCAAAACTATCACTGGTTCACTTTGCACTTATATATTATGTTAATGGTAAATGGTCGTATAGTCTTATCAACATAATAAATTGGTTAGCGTTTTTTCAATGGAGATTTGTTCCATGGGTACTATATTATTGTTTCATCTTAGTTCACAGGAAACTTTTACTTTATACACTCCTCTCTCTTAAATTTATATACATGTGGTGTTTATTTCGTTATACTTTTGTTTTTAGATATTTATTTTGGGGATATAGGGATTTGGGTGTCTTTTATAAGAGCATGACATCTTCTTCAGGATGCTGCCCTCTTCTTCTTTCTTCAGTCTTCTTTTCTCCTGCCTTCTGGGACTGGTATCTTCTCCATCTTCTTCTTGTTGCCATCAGGTTTCTTGGGATCTTCTCCTTCTTCTTCTTTAATTCAGAAATACACAACCTGTATTGGTTGATCTTGGCTTATTTTAGGGTTTCTCTTCTATTTATTCTTCCTCGTTGTGGGTTTGGTCATATTGTGTACTGCTTTGTTATTTACTATTTTACCTTCCTGGGTTATACCTTGAAAACCTTTGGTTATGAGACTGGTCTTGGATGACTCATCACTAGTAACTCCTTTTATTTTAACTTGTATTTTCTTTATAATAATGATTTCTTTCCACAGTTGCTATGAATTAATCTTTTTATATTAAACTTAGTGCTTTCTTCCAAATTTAAATATTATAACTTCATTATTCTAATGATCAATTGCCATTCAATATTATGCATACATCTGTCACGCTACAGATTGCTCTCCTCCAGAAGTAATTATTTCAGACATGTTTATGGATGAAATAATTTCTTATGATAATTTCATCATTTCTTATAATTAATTTTCTTCTCCATTTTATATCGACTTTTTTATAATTAGAGTTTAATTAATTTTATATATATAATTATTTGTTTTACTACTGATCCTTTTCGGATAGTTAGTGTCTTCTGAGATATATTATAATTGTAATACATTTTCTTTCTATATCAACTTCGTGTTGTATCCTTGGGATATTAATTCCCTAACATTCCCTATCACGTGGGCTGGGGCAGATCAGAGGGGCACTGTACGCTACTTCTCTGCTGGCCATACACCACTTCTATAAATTGAGTACAGGGGCATATCCATCCCTGCTCAAAAACATAATGCTGCTGGAATTATCTTCAGTCAGTCATCGAATAAATAAATAAAAAGTAGTCTCATTTTCGACTAATAAAAATATCTTTGGATTCTCCACTTCGTAGTCTCTCAGATTATCTCACATTTTCTATCTTAATAAATCTTCATAATCATTATTATACTCATTACATATATATTTTTTCAAAACTCTTAACTTGTCTGATATATTTAATTTAATTATGGTTGAAAACCTTTCTTTTAATAATTCTGGTTACTGTTTACAGTGTAACTCTCTTTCTTCTCCATCTGAATTCTCTTTATACTCTCTTCTGGTTATTCATAGTATTAGCATGGTCTTTATAAATAGTCTTTAGTATTCATTATTTGAATGGTCTTAATATATTATATTTAATTTTTTAACATTGTATCTTTACATTAGATATACAGGTTGTTACATTGACCATTTTATTTAAACATTTTGGTTCTTTCCTTTCTCTTAGAAAGTTATTAATCCGCCTTCGCATTCATTACCATTAATTCATTTATATCATATTTCATGTGGTATTTCTTCTCTTTGCATTTCATATAGGTCTTATTATTATCATTGGTTCAAAATCATCTTCTCCATATGTTTGGTATGAGTTGTTCTTCTTTGTTCTTAATTAATTGTTTTCATTATCGTTTCATAAGTAATTAGTCTCTTTGCTTCCAACTTTTTTCTTTTCTTGCATATTTCACTCTTTTTTGTTATTCTTCTCTACCCCTTCAAATGCTATTGTGAATGTCTAGCATTTATTCTGGATTAAAATTAATTCTTTTTTCTGAATTAATCACTTTATTTTCTTCTCAATTCAATCATAATTGACACATAATTATTTTTTGGAACTTGGTTAGTTTTAATATAAAATTCAAACTATTCTTTTTATTTAATTGAAAAATATTTCTCATAAATCCTTGTAATATGTTGATCTTATCTTGTTTCAAAGTTCTGACATTCTATCAACATTCAAATTCTGTTTAATTCATTTATTCCCAGAATTGTTTCATTCAGTTTTGTTTATAGTACTGTGATTTTACTATTATTTCTGAATGTTTTGGTATTTCTCCAAATTCAAATTCTTCTTAATTATTTACCATAAAGTTTTCTCATAATTCAGTGGTAGTAAGCTGTGCTTACTTAATTTTAAATTTTTTAATATTAAGTTCAAAATTCTCTCTCTTTCTCTTTCTTCCATAAAGTTTTGTTCTAAATTATCAGGTTGTAGTAAGAAGTACTTACTCAATTTTAAATTTTTTATAATTAAATTCAAAATTCCTTTCTTCTTAATTCTCCAGAATGTTCTCAAAATATTAGGTTGTAAGATGTACTTACATTATTTTTGAATTTTTTTTTTTTATAATAAAAATTCTAAATTCCTTCTTCTTATAATTCTCCAAAATGTTCTTCTCAAAATATTAGGTTGTAAGATGTACTTACATTATTTTAAAATTTTTTAAAATAAATTCTAAATTCCTTCTTCTTATAATTCTCCAGAATGTTCTTTTCAAAATATTAGGTTGTAAGATGTACTTACATTATTTCCGAATTTTTTAAAAATTAATTAAAAAATTCTTTTAATTCTCCAGAATGTTCTTCTCAAAATATTAGGTTGTAAGATGTACTTACATTATTTTTGAATTTCTAATATTAAAAATTCTAAATTCCTTCTTCTTATAATTCTCCAGAATGTTCTTTTCAAAATATTAGGTTGTAAGATGTACTTACATTATTTTAAAATTTTTATAATAAAATATATATAAATTCAAAATTCTAAAACTCACAACTCATTCTTCATAATATTTCTTCATAGAAGCTTGATTGTACACTCCTTTGATTTTTCCTGAAACGATTTCCTTCAACTCATATGTATTGTTATGCTTATCATTTACCACAACATATGGTTATATATTGTACTCTACACTGGACCATATTATTTATACTTTAATAAGTTGATCTCCACTTTTTCTTTTCTTTTATATACCCAGGAAGATGTACGATTTTCTTTATGTCGTTCCATTGCTAATGTTTTTATTGGTCATGTTCATTTTCTTACATAGTCTTCACTCATAAAACTCAGTTTTGTTTCTATGTTTATTCTTCGTATCATTTCCTTTCAATGATATTTATTTCGTCTCCTTCAACATTGTTTTTCGCCGTAGTCGGTTATCATGATCCGTCCCTTTTCTTGATGTCGTGTGGTATTTGTGTCAACCAGGGTCCATCATCTCAGTTGCTCTTATAAAATTTACCCTAGGGCGCGACACTCGGTTATTATTACTGTTATTGTTTTTATTACTAAATTTATCATGATAATAATTTCGGTTAGGTTGGTAAGGTTTGTCACCATTATTGTTGGGATATGGATTTCTCTGACTGTATGGGACGTTATTATGTTGGTATAAATTGTTTCTATTGTATGAATAGGGGTTGTTATCCCTAACGCCGTTAAAATTACTGCTAAACTGGTCATTACGCGGCGGGTTGTTAGGGCCGTCGTAATTACTGGGCTGGCTCCCTCTATCATCATATGGTATACACCAATACTTCTCTGGTCCATGTTTTGTGTTCCCTGACAAATATATGTGAGGATCTTCATCTGGGTTATCACTTATTATTTGTTTATCTGAAACACCATAAGCTGGTTTACCATCACATATCCACTCTGAAGAAATATATTTTAGTCTAACCGTACCCTGGAACTGTCCTAGATGGCACGTTAATGGAATACATTCTGGTGATTCATCTGTGTCATCATTACAGTCTGGTACGATATCACATTTCCATCTTTCTGAAATCCACTGTCCAGTCTTGCGCTGAAATTGATCTGGTTCACATGTTGTATTCTGTTTACCTCTGGTCCTTTCCCATTGGTAGACTACTGTCTTGTGGTAAATTATTTCTGAAATTACTTCGATTCTCCTTCTATAATTCCTGGAATTCATTATGTCTTTGTCATAGGTAATTGGGATATTATTGCCATCAATTAACCCATGATTCATCATCTCCAACTCTTCCTTAGTTTTTATCAAATTTCTTGGATACATTCTCCTTTTCCTTGGTTTAATATCTTCCTGGTTTCGGTTAGTTTCAATTTCAGGTACTACCATTACTAGTTCCTGCGTTTTGTCATTTATTGCTTCTTCTGGTTCTGGTTGACTATCTTCCTGCGTTTTATCATTTAGTACTTCTTCTGGTTCTGGTTGGCTATCATTTTTTATTTCTTCGGCCTTCTCCTTTCTTAATTCTTCCTTTTTTAATCTGTCCTCTCTTCTTTCTTTAATCCATTTTTGATGCTCCTCTTCCCTTTTTAATCTGTTCTCTCTTATCTCCTGATTTACCTCCCTTAACTCTTCTCTTAGAATTTGATTGTCCTCTCTCAATTCTTCCAATTTCTCCCCCATCTTTTCTTCCAACTTCCTGTTATCTTCTTTCAACTCTTCCTTCAATTGTCGGTTGTTCTTCTCTATCTTCTTCCTGGTTTCATCTATTTTCTGATTGGTCTTTTCAATTTTATTAATCAACTCTTCTTTAGTCGCTTTGAATTCTTCCTTGAACGATTGGTTGTCTTCCTTCAATTCTTCTAACTTCTTCCCCATCTCTTCTTCCAACTTCCTGTTGTTTTCTTCCATCTTCTCTTCCATCTTCTTGCTGTTTTCTTCCATCTTCTCTTCCATCTTCTTATTGGTTTCATCAATCTTCTTACCCAGGGACTGGTTGTCTTCCTTCAATACTTCCATGTTCTTGTTCATCCCAGTCAACTCTTCTTTTGTGGATTGGTTATCCTTCTTCAATTCTTCTAACTTTTCTCCCATCCTCTCTTCCAGCTTCTTATTTGTTGTTTCGATCTTATTTCCTAAATCTTCTTTCAAGGACTGGTTATCTCCCTTCAACTCTTCCATGTTCTTGTTCACCCCACTTAATCCTTCTTTCAAAGACTGTGTGTCCTTCTTCCTATTCTCCTCCATTTTCTTGTTACTCTCCTCCATTTTGTCTTCCATCTTTTGTAGAAGTCTTTCCATGAATCTGTCCATTTTATCCTCTTCCGTTACTTTGGATTTTTCTACATGTCTTTCCTGGACATTTACTTCCTCTGTCTGTGTAGGCATCTCAGGTTGTTCCCCTGGTTGTTCATGTTGTTTGGACAACACTGGTGGCAACGAACTTTCCGCGTCTATTGGTGTTGCTTCCTTGTTGTCCATGTCAACTTCTATTTCTTTCTCGGCCTCCGCCGCCCGTTTCTTAGATGTTGCACGTCGTTGCATTTTCCCTTGAAATTCTCTGGCTTTGTAGCTGTTGCCTAGCTCCAACTAGTGATTGGGCAGAATGTATTGGCCTTCCAATCGCTAATTAAAGCCCCACGTTGGGCGCCAATTTGTAATAATACTAATTATAATAGAATGTGATGTGTTGATGATATGCTATTGTGGAGTATGTGACTCCGATGTAATCTAGTCCAATGTAATATGTTTAATTGGTGTGGCTCTCGACGTCTTACTGGCCTGAAACACTTCCTTAAGTTTCCCAGCTGGTCGAGTCCCAATGGTAGCAAGACTGGTCGAGTAGCATAAAGTTGATGAAGGAATATATATGCTCGGCTTCGCCGAAAGTTTCAAAACAAAATTTATTGTTTTGAAGGAAATTTAAAAAAAATTATGTTTATAAAAAAAAAAATTATTTTAATTTTATTAATTAATTAATTAGGATCAATTAATTAATATAGGGCTGTGAAGTTTTAAACAGTGTAATGCTCTTCTGAAAATTTTTATTAAAGTTTTAGTATATTTTAAATAAGCTATCACCACTCATAAGACTGTCTGTAAACCAATCGATACTTGTTTACCTTTTTATTTTTTAGGTTATCTTCACTTACGGGTGGTAAAGTTCTTGTAGATTATCAATTAGAATTATATTATTGGTAATTAATATTATTGAAGAAATAAAGAACTATTAAGTATTGAAAAGTATTAATGTTTTATTAAGTAACAGCAATATTGACTCTTATCGATTAGTATCGATTCTCAGGATATCGAAAAAAGTTACAAGTATATGTTATAAAAATTATATAGGGTTCTTTAAACAGCCAGTTATTACCAAAGTCAGAGAAATCGGGCTAATATTCAAAAAGTATAACGTTACAATCAAATTAATAGTTATTAATAAACACAGACATTGAATAATAAATTGTAAATATAATAATTGTTTTCACCAAACAGCTGTGCTGAACCAAGAAGAAGGCACTGAGATCGTCAAAGCAAATGGCCGCCGTCAAGTTGATCAAAATGTTGCTCGTTCCTGCTGCATTCCAAATAATGTATTTTGACGCAATATTCCTGTTCTTGTGTCTGCAAATCTCTTGTTATATGTTGTGTAGTGACTGGTGTAGTGATTCTGGGTTGTATTTAGTATGTCTGTGTAATTATAAGTCAAACACTTTCTCCGATTCTGTCACTACTTTGGTTTAATGTATTATACAGTTTTCTAGTGTTTTATGGTGTTTTTCGGAGTAGATTTATATTGTTCTGTGTTATGGAGTGTTACTTGATCGTTTCTGTTATAATATGATAGTTTCAGAAGTATTTTACAAGTCACTCGCGATTTCACAATAACTCACTATACACTCACTTTGTATGACGATTATAGGTTAGGTTATCCACGTTATCAAAAGTATGTCATGTTAACCGTTCAACTACCAATAATTAACTAACTGTTTCCTCTAGTTTCAATTAAACTCTTAGCCCATATAATATTATCCTTAACATTGTTCAAATATTTTTTCACATCCTGTATACATTTTTACATTTTCACTATATGAATGCCTAAACTTTGGTTATTTGTCAATTTTATTCACTAGATTTGATTTAAATTAATCTTTCAGTTCATTCTGGTTATTTTCAGATTAAATAATGCCATCTTATAGTGTTTTCTGTCCAAAAAATAGTAATTTTACTTTCAGTTTGGTATACAAACTGTTTGGAAGTCAAAACATTAAAATTTACTTCCTGTCATTATATAAATTCAGCCATTTTATCAGTTATATTTAATATTAATAATTCTATATTGTATTAAAAGGTTCCTATTCCCTTATTTTCTGGTAATTAATTGAATTAGTTGTATTCTGAAATATATGACTCCCATGTCTAAATTTCTGAGTTTAGTCATTTTTATTTTTATTCATAATTCTGAATATAATTTATTAAAATCTCTCTAAATGGTATGTGCAATTATATGGCATGATCTCAAGTTTATTTTGTCTAAACCCCTTTTGTTTATTTGCATTTAATTGAGCAATTTCTCTGTTTTGATGAAGTTTGGTTTCCATTCTTTTGGCCTATGATTTTTTAACAATTTTTCTTACAAAATAATTTACAAACAATATATGATGTGTGATACCCTCTCTGACTTTTACAAATAGTATTATAAATTAAACATGTTTTTAAATTACACAAAAACAATTAGTATTGGTTACAATACAAACAATAGTTAAAACAAATAAAGAATATTTTTTTTTTTAAATAAATGGTTGTCTTCAAGTCAGACATTTTGCAACACAATCCTTATTTCTAAACATGGAAATATGGCTTACAAAAAAGGTTTTTTACTAACTAACATCTTAATTACTCTCTACTATTTACAAGTGGTAACTATTTTTATAGTTCTGATGTTAGTTGTTTCAGACCCAAACAAATGGCCTTATATCTAAAACATTTTTAAACATTCTTTTACTATATACATAAAAACCTTATATTTATATTCTTATTTCTAACTATTATTATAAGTAGGATTCTACAGTTTTTATACTGTCTTTTACATTGTCTTTGGGGAATTGTACCCTGTCATTAACAAATAAATAGTATTAATTGTTCAAAAGGTATTATGAACTCTGTTTTCCTTTTTTCATGTAAAACAAAATGTTATTTTAAACAGATTCATGTCTTATGAACAACATATTGTCACAGTACACATTTTAAGTCATTGAAAAATGCATATTTCATTGCATCCAATGTTTGTGATTGCCAAGAATGAAACACAAGGTTCATTTTTTATAATACCCAAAACTATCACTGGTTCACTTTGCACTTATATATTATGTTAATGGTAAATGGTCGTATACAACATATGTATACAAAATATGTTGTATACAGCATACAACAGTCTTATCAACATAATAAATTGGTTAGCGTTTTTTCAATGGAGATTTGTTCCATGGGTACTATATTATTGTTTCATCTTAGTTCACAGGAAACTTTTACTTTATACACTCCTCTCTCTTAAATTTATATACATGTGGTGTTTATTTCGTTATACTTTTGTTTTTAGATATTTATTTTGGGGATATAGGGATTTGGGTGTCTTTTATAAGAGCATGACATCTTCTTCAGGATGCTGCCCTCTTCTTCTTTCTTCAGTCTTCTTTTCTCCTGCCTTCTGGGACTGGTATCTTCTCCATCTTCTTCTTGTTGCCATCAGGTTTCTTGGGATCTTCTCCTTCTTCTTCTTTAATTCAGAAATACACAACCTGTATTGGTTGATCTTGGCTTATTTTAGGGTTTCTCTTCTATTTATTCTTCCTCGTTGTGGGTTTGGTCATATTGTGTACTGCTTTGTTATTTACTATTTTACCTTCCTGGGTTATACCTTGAAAACCTTTGGTTATGAGACTGGTCTTGGATGACTCATCACTAGTAACTCCTTTTATTTTAACTTGTATTTTCTTTATAATAATGATTTCTTTCCACAGTTGCTATGAATTAATCTTTTTATATTAAACTTAGTGCTTTCTTCCAAATTTAAATATTATAACTTCATTATTCTAATGATCAATTGCCATTCAATATTATGCATACATCTGTCACGCTACAGATTGCTCTCCTCCAGAAGTAATTATTTCAGACATGTTTATGGATGAAATAATTTCTTATGATAATTTCATCATTTCTTATAATTAATTTTCTTCTCCATTTTATATCGACTTTTTTATAATTAGAGTTTAATTAATTTTATATATATAATTATTTGTTTTACTACTGATCCTTTTCGGATAGTTAGTGTCTTCTGAGATATATTATAATTGTAATACATTTTCTTTCTATATCAACTTCGTGTTGTATCCTTGGGATATTAATTCCCTAACATTCCCTATCACGTGGGCTGGGGCAGATCAGAGGGGCACTGTACGCTACTTCTCTGCTGGCCATACACCACTTCTATAAATTGAGTACAGGGGCATATCCATCCCTGCTCAAAAACATAATGCTGCTGGAATTATCTTCAGTCAGTCATCGAATAAATAAATAAAAAGTAGTCTCATTTTCGACTAATAAAAATATCTTTGGATTCTCCACTTCGTAGTCTCTCAGATTATCTCACATTTTCTATCTTAATAAATCTTCATAATCATTATTATACTCATTACATATATATTTTTTCAAAACTCTTAACTTGTCTGATATATTTAATTTAATTATGGTTGAAAACCTTTCTTTTAATAATTCTGGTTACTGTTTACAGTGTAACTCTCTTTCTTCTCCATCTGAATTCTCTTTATACTCTCTTCTGGTTATTCATAGTATTAGCATGGTCTTTATAAATAGTCTTTAGTATTCATTATTTGAATGGTCTTAATATATTATATTTAATTTTTTAACATTGTATCTTTACATTAGATATACAGGTTGTTACATTGACCATTTTATTTAAACATTTTGGTTCTTTCCTTTCTCTTAGAAAGTTATTAATCCGCCTTCGCATTCATTACCATTAATTCATTTATATCATATTTCATGTGGTATTTCTTCTCTTTGCATTTCATATAGGTCTTATTATTATCATTGGTTCAAAATCATCTTCTCCATATGTTTGGTATGAGTTGTTCTTCTTTGTTCTTAATTAATTGTTTTCATTATCGTTTCATAAGTAATTAGTCTCTTTGCTTCCAACTTTTTTCTTTTCTTGCATATTTCACTCTTTTTTGTTATTCTTCTCTACCCCTTCAAATGCTATTGTGAATGTCTAGCATTTATTCTGGATTAAAATTAATTCTTTTTTCTGAATTAATCACTTTATTTTCTTCTCAATTCAATCATAATTGACACATAATTATGTTTTGGAACTTGGTTAGTTTTAATATAAAATTCAAACTATTCTTTTTATTTAATTGAAAAATATTTCTCATAAATCCTTGTAATATGTTGATCTTATCTTGTTTCAAAGTTCTGACGTTCTATCAACATTCAAATTCTGTTTAATTCATTTATTCCCAGAATTGTTTCATTCAGTTTTGTTTATAGTACTGTGATTTTACTATTATTTCTGAATGTTTTGGTATTTCTCCAAATTCAAATTCTTCTTAATTATTTACCATAAAGTTTTCTCATAATTCAGTGGTAGTAAGCTGTGCTTACTTAATTTTAAATTTTTTAATATTAAGTTCAAAATTCTCTCTCTTTCTCTTTCTTCCATAAAGTTTTGTTCTAAATTATCAGGTTGTAGTAAGAAGTACTTACTCAATTTTAAATTTTTTATAATTAAATTCAAAATTCCTTTCTTCTTAATTCTCCAGAATGTTCTCAAAATATTAGGTTGTAAGATGTACTTACATTATTTTTGAATTTTTTTTTTTATAATAAAAATTCTAAATTCCTTCTTCTTATAATTCTCCAAAATGTTCTTCTCAAAATATTAGGTTGTAAGATGTACTTACATTATTTTAAAATTTTTTAAAATAAATTCTAAATTCCTTCTTCTTATAATTCTCCAGAATGTTCTTTTCAAAATATTAGGTTGTAAGATGTACTTACATTATTTCCGAATTTTTTAAAAATTAATTAAAAAATTCTTTTAATTCTCCAGAATGTTATTCTCAAAATATTAGGTTGTAAGATGTACTTACATTATTTTTGAATTTCTAATATTAAAAATTCTAAATTCCTTCTTCTTATAATTCTCCAGAATGTTCTTTTCAAAATATTAGGTTGTAAGATGTACTTACATTATTTTAAAATTTTTATAATAAAATATATATAAATTCAAAATTCTAAAACTCACAACTCATTCTTCATAATATTTCTTCATAGAAGCTTGATTGTACACTCCTTTGATTTTTCCTGAAACGATTTCCTTCAACTCATATGTATTGTTATGCTTATCATTTACCACAACATATGGTTATATATTGTACTCTACACTGGACCATATTATTTATACTTTAATAAGTTGATCTCCACTTTTTCTTTTCTTTTATATACCCAGGAAGATGTACGATTTTCTTTATGTCGTTCCATTGCTAATGTTTTTATTGGTCATGTTCATTTTCTTACATAGTCTTCACTCATAAAACTCAGTTTTGTTTCTATGTTTATTCTTCGTATCATTTCCTTTCAATGATATTTATTTCGTCTCCTTCAACATTGTTTTTCGCCGTAGTCGGTTATCATGATCCGTCCCTTTTCTTGATGTCGTGTGGTATTTGTGTCAACCAGGGTCCATCATCTCAGTTGCTCTTATAAAATTTACCCTAGGGCGCGACACTCGGTTATTATTACTGTTATTGTTTTTATTACTAAATTTATCATGATAATAATTTCGGTTAGGTTGGTAAGGTTTGTCACCATTATTGTTGGGATATGGATTTCTCTGACTGTATGGGACGTTATTATGTTGGTATAAATTGTTTCTATTGTATGAATAGGGGTTGTTATCCCTAACGCCGTTAAAATTACTGCTAAACTGGTCATTACGCGGCGGGTTGTTAGGGCCGTCGTAATTACTGGGCTGGCTCCCTCTATCATCATATGGTATACACCAATACTTCTCTGGTCCATGTTTTGTGTTCCCTGACAAATATATGTGAGGATCTTCATCTGGGTTATCACTTATTATTTGTTTATCTGAAACACCATAAGCTGGTTTACCATCACATATCCACTCTGAAGAAATATATTTTAGTCTAACCGTACCCTGGAACTGTCCTAGATGGCACGTTAATGGAATACATTCTGGTGATTCATCTGTGTCATCATTACAGTCTGGTACGATATCACATTTCCATCTTTCTGAAATCCACTGTCCAGTCTTGCGCTGAAATTGATCTGGTTCACATGTTGTATTCTGTTTACCTCTGGTCCTTTCCCATTGGTAGACTACTGTCTTGTGGTAAATTATTTCTGAAATTACTTCGATTCTCCTTCTATAATTCCTGGAATTCATTATGTCTTTGTCATAGGTAATTGGGATATTATTGCCATCAATTAACCCATGATTCATCATCTCCAACTCTTCCTTAGTTTTTATCAAATTTCTTGGATACATTCTCCTTTTCCTTGGTTTAATATCTTCCTGGTTTCGGTTAGTTTCAATTTCAGGTACTACCATTACTAGTTCCTGCGTTTTGTCATTTATTGCTTCTTCTGGTTCTGGTTGACTATCTTCCTGCGTTTTATCATTTAGTACTTCTTCTGGTTCCGGTTGGCTATCATTTTTTATTTCTTCGGCCTTCTCCTTTCTTAATTCTTCCTTTTTTAATCTGTCCTCTCTTCTTTCTTTAATCCATTTTTGATGCTCCTTTTCCCTTTTTAATCTGTTCTCTCTTATCTCCTGATTTACCTCCCTTAACTCTTCTCTTAGAATTTGATTGTCCTCTCTCAATTCTTCCAATTTCTCCCCCATCTTTTCTTCCAACTTCCTGTTATCTTCTTTCAACTCTTCCTTCAATTGTCGGTTGTTCTTCTCTATCTTCTTCCTGGTTTCATCTATTTTCTGATTGGTCTTTTCAATTTTATTAATCAACTCTTCTTTAGTCGCTTTGAATTCTTCCTTGAACGATTGGTTGTCTTCCTTCAATTCTTCTAACTTCTTCCCCATCTCTTCTTCCAACTTCCTGTTGTTTTCTTCCATCTTCTCTTCCATCTTCTTGCTGTTTTCTTCCATCTTCTCTTCCATCTTCTTATTGGTTTCATCAATCTTCTTACCCAGGGACTGGTTGTCTTCCTTCAATACTTCCATGTTCTTGTTCATCCCAGTCAACTCTTCTTTTGTGGATTGGTTATCCTTCTTCAATTCTTCTAACTTTTCTCCCATCCTCTCTTCCAGCTTCTTATTTGTTGTTTCGATCTTATTTCCTAAATCTTCTTTCAAGGACTGGTTATCTCCCTTCAACTCTTCCATGTTCTTGTTCACCCCACTTAATCCTTCTTTCAAAGACTGTGTGTCCTTCTTCCTATTCTCCTCCATTTTCTTGTTACTCTCCTCCATTTTGTCTTCCATCTTTTGTAGAAGTCTTTCCATGAATCTGTCCATTTTATCCTCTTCCGTTACTTTGGATTTTTCTACATGTCTTTCCTGGACATTTACTTCCTCTGTCTGTGTAGGCATCTCAGGTTGTTCCCCTGGTTGTTCATGTTGTTTGGACAACACTGGTGGCAACGAACTTTCCGCGTCTATTGGTGTTGCTTCCTTGTTGTCCATGTCAACTTCTATTTCTTTCTCGGCCTCCGCCGCCCGTTTCTTAGATGTTGCACGTCGTTGCATTTTCCCTTGAAATTCTCTGGCTTTGTAGCTGTTGCCTAGCTCCAACTAGTGATTGGGCAGAATGTATTGGCCTTCCAATCGCTAATTAAAGCCCCACGTTGGGCGCCAATTTGTAATAATACTAATTATAATAGAATGTGATGTGTTGATGATATGCTATTGTGGAGTATGTGACTCCGATGTAATCTAGTCCAATGTAATATGTTTAATTGGTGTGGCTCTCGACGTCTTACTGGCCTGAAACACTTCCTTAAGTTTCCCAGCTGGTCGAGTCCCAATGGTAGCAAGACTGGTCGAGTAGCGTAAAGTTGATGAAGGAATATATATGCTCGGCTTCGCCGAAAGTTTCAAAACAAAATTTATTGTTTTGAAGGAAATTTAAAAAAAATTATGTTTATAAAAAAAAAAATTATTTTAATTTTATTAATTAATTAATTAGGATCAATTAATTAATATAGGGCTGTGAAGTTTTAAACAGTGTAATGCTCTTCTGAAAATTTTTATTAAAGTTTTAGTATATTTTAAATAAGCTATCACCACTCATAAGACTGTCTGTAAACCAATCGATACTTGTTTACCTTTTTATTTTTTAGGTTATCTTCACTTACGGGTGGTAAAGTTCTTGTAGATTATCAATTAGAATTATATTATTGGTAATTAATATTATTGAAGAAATAAAGAACTATTAAGTATTGAAAAGTATTAATGTTTTATTAAGTAACAGCAATATTGACTCTTATCGATTAGTATCGATTCTCAGGATATCGAAAAAAGTTACAAGTATATGTTATAAAAATTATATAGGGTTCTTTAAACAGCCAGTTATTACCAAAGTCAGAGAAATCGGGCTAATATTCAAAAAGTATAACGTTACAATCAAATTAATAGTTATTAATAAACACAGACATTGAATAATAAATTGTAAATATAATAATTGTTTTCACCAAACAGCTGTGCTGAACCAAGAAGAAGGCACTGAGATCGTCAAAGCAAATGGCCGCCGTCAAGTTGATCAAAATGTTGCTCGTTCCTGCTGCATTCCAAATAATGTATTTTGACGCAATATTCCTGTTCTTGTGTCTGCAAATCTCTTGTTATATGTTGTGTAGTGACTGGTGTAGTGATTCTGGGTTGTATTTAGTATGTCTGTGTAATTATAAGTCAAACACTTTCTCCGATTCTGTCACTACTTTGGTTTAATGTATTATACAGTTTTCTAGTGTTTTATGGTGTTTTTCGGAGTAGATTTATATTGTTCTGTGTTATGGAGTGTTACTTGATCGTTTCTGTTATAATATGATAGTTTCAGAAGTATTTTACAAGTCACTCGCGATTTCACAATAACTCACTATACACTCACTTTGTATGACGATTATAGGTTAGGTTATCCACGTTATCAAAAGTATGTCATGTTAACCGTTCAACTACCAATAATTAACTAACTGTTTCCTCCAGTTTCAATTAAACTCTTAGCCCATATAATATTATCCTTAACATTGTTCAAATATTTTTTCACATCCTGTATACATTTTTACATTTTCACTATATGAATGCCTAAACTTTGGTTATTTGTCAATTTTATTCACTAGATTTGATTTAAATTAATCTTTCAGTTCATTCTGGTTATTTTCAGATTAAATAATGCCATCTTATAGTGTTTTCTGTCCAAAAAATAGTAATTTTACTTTCAGTTTGGTATACAAACTGTTTGGAAGTCAAAACATTAAAACTTACTTCCTGTCATTATATAAATTCAGCCATTTTATCAGTTATATTTAATATTAATAATTCTATATTGTATTAAAAGGTTCCTATTCCCTTATTTTCTGGTAATTAATTGAATTAGTTGTATTCTGAAATATATGACTCCCATGTCTAAATTTCTGAGTTTAGTCATTTTTATTTTTATTCATAATTCTGAATATAATTTATTAAAATCTCTCTAAATGGTATGTGCAATTATATGGCATGATCTCAAGTTTATTTTGTCTAAACCCCTTTTGTTTATTTGCATTTAATTGAGCAATTTCTCTGTTTTGATGAAGTTTGGTTTCCATTCTTTTGGCCTATGATTTTTTAACAATTTTTCTTACAAAATAATTTACAAACAATATATGATGTGTGATACCCTCTCTGACTTTTACAAATAGTATTATAAATTAAACATGTTTTTAAATTACACAAAAACAATTAGTATTGGTTACAATACAAACAATAGTTAAAACAAATAAAGAATATTTTTTTTTTTAAATAAATGGTTGTCTTCAAGTCAGACATTTTGCAACACAATCCTTATTTCTAAACATGGAAATATGGCTTACAAAAAAGGTTTTTTACTAACTAACATCTTAATTACTCTCTACTATTTACAAGTGGTAACTATTTTTATAGTTCTGATGTTAGTTGTTTCAGACCCAAACAAATGGCCTTATATCTAAAACATTTTTAAACATTCTTTTACTATATACATAAAAACCTTATATTTATATTCTTATTTCTAACTATTATTATAAGTAGGATTCTACAGTTTTTATACTGTCTTTTACATTGTCTTTGGGGAATTGTACCCTGTCATTAACAAATAAATAGTATTAATTGTTCAAAAGGTATTATGAACTCTGTTTTCCTTTTTTCATGTAAAACAAAATGTTATTTTAAACAGATTCATGTCTTATGAACAACATATTGTCACAGTACACATTTTAAGTCATTGAAAAATGCATATTTCATTGCATCCAATGTTTGTGATTGCCAAGAATGAAACACAAGGTTCATTTTTTATAATACCCAAAACTATCACTGGTTCACTTTGCACTTATATATTATGTTAATGGTAAATGGTCGTATAGTCTTATCAACATAATAAATTGGTTAGCGTTTTTTCAATGGAGATTTGTTCCATGGGTACTATATTATTGTTTCATCTTAGTTCACAGGAAACTTTTACTTTATACACTCCTCTCTCTTAAATTTATATACATGTGGTTTTTATTTCGTTATACTTTTGTTTTTAGATATTTATTTTGGGGATATAGGGATTTGGGTGTCTTTTATAAGAGCATGACATCTTCTTCAGGATGCTGCCCTCTTCTTCTTTCTTCAGTCTTCTTTTCTCCTGCCTTCTGGGACTGGTATCTTCTCCATCTTCTTCTTGTTGCCATCAGGTTTCTTGGGATCTTCTCCATCTTCTTCTTTAATTCAGAAATACACAACCTGTATTGGTTGATCTTGGCTTATTTTAGGGTTTCTCTTCTATTTATTCTTCCTCGTTGTGGGTTTGGTCATATTGTGTACTGCTTTGTTATTTACTATTTTACCTTCCTGGGTTATACCTTGAAAACCTTTGGTTATGAGACTGGTCTTGGATGACTCATCACTAGTAACTCCTTTTATTTTAACTTGTATTTTCTTTATAATAATGATTTCTTTCCACAGTTGCTATGAATTAATCTTTTTATATTAAACTTAGTGCTTTCTTCCAAATTTAAATATTATAACTTCATTATTCTAATGATCAATTGCCATTCAATATTATGCATACATCTGTCACGCTACAGATTGCTCTCCTCCAGAAGTAATTATTTCAGACATGTTTATGGATGAAATAATTTCTTATGATAATTTCATCATTTCTTATAATTAATTTTCTTCTCCATTTTATATCGACTTTTTTATAATTAGAGTTTAATTAATTTTATATATATAATTATTTGTTTTACTACTGATCCTTTTCGGATAGTTAGTGTCTTCTGAGATATATTATAATTGTAATACATTTTCTTTCTATATCAACTTCGTGTTGTATCCTTGGGATATTAATTCCCTAACATTCCCTATCACGTGGGCTGGGGCAGATCAGAGGGGCACTGTACGCTACTTCTCTGCTGGCCATACACCACTTCTATAAATTGAGTACAGGGGCATATCCATCCCTGCTCAAAAACATAATGCTGCTGGAATTATCTTCAGTCAGTCATCGAATAAATAAATAAAAAGTAGTCTCATTTTCGACTAATAAAAATATCTTTGGATTCTCCACTTCGTAGTCTCTCAGATTATCTCACATTTTCTATCTTAATAAATCTTCATAATCATTATTATACTCATTACATATATATTTTTTCAAAACTCTTAACTTGTCTGATATATTTAATTTAATTATGGTTGAAAACCTTTCTTTTAATAATTCTGGTTACTGTTTACAGTGTAACTCTCTTTCTTCTCCATCTGAATTCTCTTTATACTCTCTTCTGGTTATTCATAGTATTAGCATGGTCTTTATAAATAGTCTTTAGTATTCATTATTTGAATGGTCTTAATATATTATATTTAATTTTTTAACATTGTATCTTTACATTAGATATACAGGTTGTTACATTGACCATTTTATTTAAACATTTTGGTTCTTTCCTTTCTCTTAGAAAGTTATTAATCTGCCTTCGCATTCATTACCATTAATTCATTTATATCATATTTCATGTGGTATTTCTTCTCTTTGCATTTCATATAGGTCTTATTATTATCATTGGTTCAAAATCATCTTCTCCATATGTTTGGTATGAGTTGTTCTTCTTTGTTCTTAATTAATTGTTTTCATTATCGTTTCATAAGTAATTAGTCTCTTTGCTTCCAACTTTTTTCTTTTCTTGCATATTTCACTCTTTTTTGTTATTCTTCTCTACCCCTTCAAATGCTATTGTGAATGTCTAGCATTTATTCTGGATTAAAATTAATTCTTTTTTCTGAATTAATCACTTTATTTTCTTCTCAATTCAATCATAATTGACACATAATTATTTTTTGGAACTTGGTTAGTTTTAATATAAAATTCAAACTATTCTTTTTATTTAATTGAAAAATATTTCTCATAAATCCTTGTAATATGTTGATCTTATCTTGTTTCAAAGTTCTGACGTTCTATCAACATTCAAATTCTGTTTAATTCATTTATTCCCAGAATTGTTTCATTCAGTTTTGTTTATAGTACTGTGATTTTACTATTATTTCTGAATGTTTTGGTATTTCTCCAAATTCAAATTCTTCTTAATTATTTACCATAAAGTTTTCTCATAATTCAGTGGTAGTAAGCTGTGCTTACTTAATTTTAAATTTTTTAATATTAAGTTCAAAATTCTCTCTCTTTCTCTTTCTTCCATAAAGTTTTGTTCTAAATTATCAGGTTGTAGTAAGAAGTACTTACTCAATTTTAAATTTTTTATAATTAAATTCAAAATTCCTTTCTTCTTAATTCTCCAGAATGTTCTCAAAATATTAGGTTGTAAGATGTACTTACATTATTTTTGAATTTTTTTTTTTATAATAAAAATTCTAAATTCCTTCTTCTTATAATTCTCCAAAATGTTCTTCTCAAAATATTAGGTTGTAAGATGTACTTACATTATTTTAAAATTTTTTAAAATAAATTCTAAATTCCTTCTTCTTATAATTCTCCAGAATGTTCTTTTCAAAATATTAGGTTGTAAGATGTACTTACATTATTTCCGAATTTTTTAAAAATTAATTAAAAAATTCTTTTAATTCTCCAGAATGTTATTCTCAAAATATTAGGTTGTAAGATGTACTTACATTATTTTTGAATTTCTAATATTAAAAATTCTAAATTCCTTCTTCTTATAATTCTCCAGAATGTTCTTTTCAAAATATTAGGTTGTAAGATGTACTTACATTATTTTAAAATTTTTATAATAAAATATATATAAATTCAAAATTCTAAAACTCACAACTCATTCTTCATAATATTTCTTCATAGAAGCTTGATTGTACACTCCTTTGATTTTTCCTGAAACGATTTCCTTCAACTCATATGTATTGTTATGCTTATCATTTACCACAACATATGGTTATATATTGTACTCTACACTGGACCATATTATTTATACTTTAATAAGTTGATCTCCACTTTTTCTTTTCTTTTATATACCCAGGAAGATGTACGATTTTCTTTATGTCGTTCCATTGCTAATGTTTTTATTGGTCATGTTCATTTTCTTACATAGTCTTCACTCATAAAACTCAGTTTTGTTTCTATGTTTATTCTTCGTATCATTTCCTTTCAATGATATTTATTTCGTCTCCTTCAACATTGTTTTTCGCCGTAGTCGGTTATCATGATCCGTCCCTTTTCTTGATGTCGTGTGGTATTTGTGTCAACCAGGGTCCATCATCTCAGTTGCTCTTATAAAATTTACCCTAGGGCGCGACACTCGGTTATTATTACTGTTATTGTTTTTATTACTAAATTTATCATGATAATAATTTCGGTTAGGTTGGTAAGGTTTGTCACCATTATTGTTGGGATATGGATTTCTCTGACTGTATGGGACGTTATTATGTTGGTATAAATTGTTTCTATTGTATGAATAGGGGTTGTTATCCCTAACGCCGTTAAAATTACTGCTAAACTGGTCATTACGCGGCGGGTTGTTAGGGCCGTCGTAATTACTGGGCTGGCTCCCTCTATCATCATATGGTATACACCAATACTTCTCTGGTCCATGTTTTGTGTTCCCTGACAAATATATGTGAGGATCTTCATCTGGGTTATCACTTATTATTTGTTTATCTGAAACACCATAAGCTGGTTTACCATCACATATCCACTCTGAAGAAATATATTTTAGTCTAACCGTACCCTGGAACTGTCCTAGATGGCACGTTAATGGAATACATTCTGGTGATTCATCTGTGTCATCATTACAGTCTGGTACGATATCACATTTCCATCTTTCTGAAATCCACTGTCCAGTCTTGCGCTGAAATTGATCTGGTTCACATGTTGTATTCTGTTTACCTCTGGTCCTTTCCCATTGGTAGACTACTGTCTTGTGGTAAATTATTTCTGAAATTACTTCGATTCTCCTTCTATAATTCCTGGAATTCATTATGTCTTTGTCATAGGTAATTGGGATATTATTGCCATCAATTAACCCATGATTCATCATCTCCAACTCTTCCTTAGTTTTTATCAAATTTCTTGGATACATTCTCCTTTTCCTTGGTTTAATATCTTCCTGGTTTCGGTTAGTTTCAATTTCAGGTACTACCATTACTAGTTCCTGCGTTTTGTCATTTATTGCTTCTTCTGGTTCTGGTTGACTATCTTCCTGCGTTTTATCATTTAGTACTTCTTCTGGTTCTGGTTGGCTATCATTTTTTATTTCTTCGGCCTTCTCCTTTCTTAATTCTTCCTTTTTTAATCTGTCCTCTCTTCTTTCTTTAATCCATTTTTGATGCTCCTTTTCCCTTTTTAATCTGTTCTCTCTTATCTCCTGATTTACCTCCCTTAACTCTTCTCTTAGAATTTGATTGTCCTCTCTCAATTCTTCCAATTTCTCCCCCATCTTTTCTTCCAACTTCCTGTTATCTTCTTTCAACTCTTCCTTCAATTGTCGGTTGTTCTTCTCTATCTTCTTCCTGGTTTCATCTATTTTCTGATTGGTCTTTTCAATTTTATTAATCAACTCTTCTTTAGTCGCTTTGAATTCTTCCTTGAACGATTGGTTGTCTTCCTTCAATTCTTCTAACTTCTTCCCCATCTCTTCTTCCAACTTCCTGTTGTTTTCTTCCATCTTCTCTTCCATCTTCTTGCTGTTTTCTTCCATCTTCTCTTCCATCTTCTTATTGGTTTCATCAATCTTCTTACCCAGGGACTGGTTGTCTTCCTTCAATACTTCCATGTTCTTGTTCATCCCAGTCAACTCTTCTTTTGTGGATTGGTTATCCTTCTTCAATTCTTCTAACTTTTCTCCCATCCTCTCTTCCAGCTTCTTATTTGTTGTTTCGATCTTATTTCCTAAATCTTCTTTCAAGGACTGGTTATCTCCCTTCAACTCTTCCATGTTCTTGTTCACCCCACTTAATCCTTCTTTCAAAGACTGTGTGTCCTTCTTCCTATTCTCCTCCATTTTCTTGTTACTCTCCTCCATTTTGTCTTCCATCTTTTGTAGAAGTCTTTCCATGAATCTGTCCATTTTATCCTCTTCCGTTACTTTGGATTTTTCTACATGTCTTTCCTGGACATTTACTTCCTCTGTCTGTGTAGGCATCTCAGGTTGTTCCCCTGGTTGTTCATGTTGTTTGGACAACACTGGTGGCAACGAACTTTCCGCGTCTATTGGTGTTGCTTCCTTGTTGTCCATGTCAACTTCTATTTCTTTCTCGGCCTCCGCTGCCCGTTTCTTAGATGTTGCATGTCGTTGCATTTTCCCTTGAAATTCTCTGGCTTTGTAGCTGTTGCCTAGCTCCAACTAGTGATTGGGCAGAATGTATTGGCCTTCCAATCGCTAATTAAAGCCCCACGTTGGGCGCCAATTTGTAATAATACTAATTATAATAGAATGTGATGTGTTGATGATATGCTATTGTGGAGTATGTGACTCCGATGTAATCTAGTCCAATGTAATATGTTTAATTGGTGTGGCTCTCGACGTCTTACTGGCCTGAAACACTTCCTTAAGTTTCCCAGCTGGTCGAGTCCCAATGGTAGCAAGACTGGTCGAGTAGCGTAAAGTTGATGAAGGAATATATATGCTCGGCTTCGCCGAAAGTTTCAAAACAAAATTTATTGTTTTGAAGGAAATTTAAAAAAAATTATGTTTATAAAAAAAAAATTATTTTAATTTTATTAATTAATTAATTAGGATCAATTAATTAATATAGGGCTGTGAAGTTTTAAACAGTGTAATGCTCTTCTGAAAATTTTTATTAAAGTTTTAGTATATTTTAAATAAGCTATCACCACTCATAAGACTGTCTGTAAACCAATCGATACTTGTTTACCTTTTTATTTTTTAGGTTATCTTCACTTACGGGTGGTAAAGTTCTTGTAGATTATCAATTAGAATTATATTATTGGTAATTAATATTATTGAAGAAATAAAGAACTATTAAGTATTGAAAAGTATTAATGTTTTATTAAGTAACAGCAATATTGACTCTTATCGATTAGTATCGATTCTCAGGATATCGAAAAAAGTTACAAGTATATGTTATAAAAATTATATAGGGTTCTTTAAACAGCCAGTTATTACCAAAGTCAGAGAAATCGGGCTAATATTCAAAAAGTATAACGTTACAATCAAATTAATAGTTATTAATAAACACAGACATTGAATAATAAATTGTAAATATAATAATTGTTTTCACCAAACAGCTGTGCTGAACCAAGAAGAAGGCACTGAGATCGTTAAAGCAAATGGCCGCCGTCAAGTTGATCAAAATGTTGCTCGTTCCTGCTGCATTCCAAATAATGTATTTTGACGCAATATTCCTGTTCTTGTGTCTGCAAATCTCTTGTTATATGTTGTGTAGTGACTGGTGTAGTGATTCTGGGTTGTATTTAGTATGTCTGTGTAATTATAAGTCAAACACTTTCTCCGATTCTGTCACTACTTTGGTTTAATGTATTATACAGTTTTCTAGTGTTTTATGGTGTTTTTCGGAGTAGATTTATATTGTTCTGTGTTATGGAGTGTTACTTGATCGTTTCTGTTATAATATGATAGTTTCAGAAGTATTTTACAAGTCACTCGCGATTTCACAATAACTCACTATACACTCACTTTGTATGACGATTATAGGTTAGGTTATCCACGTTATCAAAAGTATGTCATGTTAACCGTTCAACTACCAATAATTAACTAACTGTTTCCTCTAGTTTCAATTAAACTCTTAGCCCATATAATATTATCCTTAACATTGTTCAAATATTTTTTCACATCCTGTATACATTTTTACATTTTCACTATATGAATGCCTAAACTTTGGTTATTTGTCAATTTTATTCACTAGATTTGATTTAAATTAATCTTTCAGTTCATTCTGGTTATTTTCAGATTAAATAATGCCATCTTATAGTGTTTTCTGTCCAAAAAATAGTAATTTTACTTTCAGTTTGGTATACAAACTGTTTGGAAGTCAAAACATTAAAATTTACTTCCTGTCATTATATAAATTCAGCCATTTTATCAGTTATATTTAATATTAATAATTCTATATTGTATTAAAAGGTTCCTATTCCCTTATTTTCTGGTAATTAATTGAATTAGTTGTATTCTGAAATATATGACTCCCATGTCTAAATTTCTGAGTTTAGTCATTTTTATTTTTATTCATAATTCTTAATATAATTTATTAAAATCTCTCTAAATGGTATGTGCAATTATATGGCATGATCTCAAGTTTATTTTGTCTAAACCCCTTTTGTTTATTTGCATTTAATTGAGCAATTTCTCTGTTTTGATGAAGTTTGGTTTCCATTCTTTTGGCCTATGATTTTTTAACAATTTTTCTTACAAAATAATTTACAAACAATATATGATGTGTGATACCCTCTCTGACTTTTACAAATAGTATTATAAATTAAACATGTTTTTAAATTACACAAAAACAATTAGTATTGGTTACAATACAAACAATAGTTAAAACAAATAAAGAATTTTTTTTTTTTTAAATAAATGGTTGTCTTCAAGTCAGACATTTTGCAACACAATCCTTATTTCTAAACATGGAAATATGGCTTACAAAAAAGGTTTTTTACTAACTAACATCTTAATTACTCTCTACTATTTACAAGTGGTAACTATTTTTATAGTTCTGATGTTAGTTGTTTCAGACCCAAACAAATGGCCTTATATCTAAAACATTTTTAAACATTCTTTTACTATATACATAAAAACCTTATATTTATATTCTTATTTCTAACTATTATTATAAGTAGGATTCTACAGTTTTTATACTGTCTTTTACATTGTCTTTGGGGAATTGTACCCTGTCATTAACAAATAAATAGTATTAATTGTTCAAAAGGTATTATGAACTCTGTTTTCCTTTTTTCATGTAAAACAAAATGTTATTTTAAACAGATTCATGTCTTATGAACAACATATTGTCACAGTACACATTTTAAGTCATTGAAAAATGCATATTTCATTGCATCCAATGTTTGTGATTGCCAAGAATGAAACACAAGGTTCATTTTTTATAATACCCAAAACTATCACTGGTTCACTTTGCACTTATATATTATGTTAATGGTAAATGGTCGTATAGTCTTATCAACATAATAAATTGGTTAGCGTTTTTTCAATGGAGATTTGTTCCATGGGTACTATATTATTGTTTCATCTTAGTTCACAGGAAACTTTTACTTTATACACTCCTCTCTCTTAAATTTATATACATGTGGTTTTTATTTCGTTATACTTTTGTTTTTAGATATTTATTTTGGGGATATAGGGATTTGGGTGTCTTTTATAAGAGCATGACATCTTCTTCAGGATGCTGCCCTCTTCTTCTTTCTTCAGTCTTCTTTTCTCCTGCCTTCTGGGACTGGTATCTTCTCCATCTTCTTCTTGTTGCCATCAGGTTTCTTGGGATCTTCTCCATCTTCTTCTTTAATTCAGAAATACACAACCTGTATTGGTTGATCTTGGCTTATTTTAGGGTTTCTCTTCTATTTATTCTTCCTCGTTGTGGGTTTGGTCATATTGTGTACTGCTTTGTTATTTACTATTTTACCTTCCTGGGTTATACCTTGAAAACCTTTGGTTATGAGACTGGTCTTGGATGACTCATCACTAGTAACTCCTTTTATTTTAACTTGTATTTTCTTTATAATAATGATTTCTTTCCACAGTTGCTATGAATTAATCTTTTTATATTAAACTTAGTGCTTTCTTCCAAATTTAAATATTATAACTTCATTATTCTAATGATCAATTGCCATTCAATATTATGCATACATCTGTCACGCTACAATATATATGTTTAAAAAATAATTACTATAAACAAACTCATTTAATGTTTAACAGAATCACATATTAAGCTCCAACTTATTGAAGGTAACTAATTGACTATAACTAATCAATTTGCCCTATTGAGTTACAAAAGTGTGTAGGATTAAGATATAAGCCAAATTATTTGTTACTTGTGAAAAAGAACTAGATCTATCACACCAAAGGATAGAAAATTATGTAATGCCAACTAAATGATTTAATAAGAAAAAAGACATCTATTATGTCATAAAGAGCCAGTAGTGGCATATAACTAAAATTAGTATACTATACTTAGAAAAAATGTGTTTATCCAAATGAATATTATATGTAACTTAATGTTTATAAAATGACTATTGTGTACCTCTCATAAAACTATATTATATAAAATCATCCAGAATAAAGGTTCACCCAACTAACCTTTGAAGGAGTAGAGAGGCAGAATAACAAAGTGAGTAACATAAAAGAAGGATATTATTATGGAAAGTGTAAAGAGAGAGAAAAAAAAATGTTTATAAAATGAACTATGTAACCCTAAGAATGTCTATAAAATTGGATATTGATATGTTATTATATTGTCACATGAAATTGTAATTATAGAATATTGTATATTATATAAAATCGTCCAGAATAAGTGAAAACCACCATCACTTGAAGGAGTAGAGAAGAAGAATAACAAAGTGAGTTAATTGTAAAGATAGCTATTGTTATAATGGAATGAAAAGAGAAAAATGTTTATTAATTATCAAATATTGTACATCACCAGATATGTCAGAGAACATCAGACAAAAAACCATTTAGTATACGAACATTGTACGCCCTGATAATTCAGGATAAATATAAATTATAAGAAAAGCTTAATGAACTATTGTGAAAATAAAATATTATAAACTCTAGATATGAAAACCAACTGCATAAGTATATAAGCAGCAAAATAGGTGTATAATCTTAAGAATACTCAAGTGAGCCAATACAAATTGTCAACTAGTACAAAAAGTAACTATACAGCTGCTAAAAGCATAGCTAAGAATGTCAAGTCTAAAAAGAAATAATTACCTGTAAAAAGAAAGTATGTTAGCAAGTATAAAGATGGAAATGTGATATAAATGAAAACCTCTGATACCTTGAATATTATAGTGAATATATTATATTATTGTAAATGGATGATATGTGATATTTTATGAGTTGTGATAGTGCAACTATTGCCAGGTGCAATGTTTATTTTTTTCTCAGACAGAGAAGAGTAATGCCTCTGAATCTGAGTATGTGTATTGAGGAACGGCAGAGAATGTAAGCCACAGTGAGCCACTCTGATTCCGAACCCACTACAAAAGTTAGGGAGTTATATTGTATTAATGTATCAAGGACTATTATGAAAAAATCTGTGAGGTATAAATTATAATAACCATTAAGATAATCACGAATGTAAAGATATGTAATAAGAAAGAAGAATGTGAATAAGACAGAAAATTGTTAATTTAAGAAATGAGATCTATTGTAGTTAAATGACTTAGAAAGTGAGCTACTTGAAAATACTAGTAAGTTAAGAGTTATATCACTAGACAAAAATCAAGCTAGAGTAATACACTAATAGTATGTTAAAAGATCAAAGAGTACAAGAAAAAAAAAAAAGAAAACAATAGAAATATACTAAGAAACTGACATGAAATGATAATTTTATAAAAAATAAATTTTTTCTCAAATGATCAATTTTGAGGAGGGGGTATATGTAACATAACAAAATGTTACCTAACCTAAACGTATATTATCAGATTTTATAAGGACAGAACAATAATGTAAATAGGGAATATAGTAATAAGAAAGAACAAGAAGAGAGGAATCAAGAAAGAAGAATGAAGCAGAAGTACCACAGGAAACAGTAAACCCAAATACTGTTTGACACTACAACCAGACAAAGACTAACACAAACTGATGGACAGAGTAAATTTACATTAAGCTGTCAATCAAATCAGTAGATAATGTAAACAGAATATTATATGTCAATAAAAAGTGAATCAATAAGAATCTAAATACTGTGAAATCAGAATTAGCATTTTGCTGATTATAAATTTAACCATGACTATTAAATTATGAATACCAAAAACTAAATTTAGCAATGGCTACAAAGCGAGGACAAAGATGTATTTCAATATCAAATATACTTATGAGAAAGAAAAACCATTTGTGTGAGGGAATATTATACAAGTAAAGTACCTCAACAAATTACCGAAGTGAGAACCAATAAATGTTGTTAAGGCAAAATTCCAATATGAGCGATATGTCTTAACAACGCCTAGACCAAGCAATAATCAGCGAGTTGATTATTGGGAGGTAACGTAAGTGTAAATTAAATACACAAAACAATTGTTATGCTCCAATATAGCATAAAACATTATTAAAACAATATATTTAATCATAATTCAATTGTTAAGTAGTAGAATAGAACGAGTTAGTGTAAAACGAAATGTCATAGTAATAAGGATCGTTCATTACAATGTATAAAGTTTAGGTGTACTCATAATGTTCAGTAAAAAATGTCAGTACAGAGTTAATGGTGTTCCCACATAAACGTTTGAGTAATAAAATGCTATGTGAACACAAACAATATTAACCAAAGTGTAAAATCGTCGAGTCAGGTAAACAGACGACAGTGAAAAATAGTGTACCCGAACATTGATTTTATAACAATGTCGGTCGAAGTGAAATTAATTCGATATCGAGTGATATCAAATTAAAGAGGACAAAATGATCTTTAATTTGATGACGATATCGACCCAATCGCAACTGTATTAAGTGCGGGAAAGATGTTAGCATCATTTACCAAAAAAGCATCAGAAATTTGTTTACTAATACCAACAACAATAAAAGCTATCTGTCACCTCAGCGTTTGACAGTTAAAAAACCGTTGTTAACGGCCAAAATAAAAATACGTCATACTCAACACACCTGCAAGAACCAATCACAAAATTAGTTAGTAATTAACATTTTTGCCTAAGACCGATCGACAAGGAGAGTATATAAGGGAACGCAAGCGTTTCTCAACAGACACTTTACCAACTTCATACAGCACGGGACGTGTGCTCGCCATATCAACATTTTTAATAATTGTTAGCGTCATCAAAATAATACATCGAAGAAAATAGCTCAACTCCAAGAAACAACTACTTCAAATTAATCTACAGAAAACAATAGTGATTATGTGCAGTATTATTTCAATTTAGTGCGGGAAATAATGAACAGAAAGTAATTAATTAATATCATTCATGATCCATTAAGTTAGAAGAGGATCGCAATACTCTGTTCTGGTGCGTGTGTTGTGCAAAACCCGGTAATCATTATAATCCGATTACCGAAGTGGTCAATGAGTTTTAATTAAATAATTAAAACCAAAAGGTAACAGTGCAATCATTATTCATTTTTTTTATCCGAGCGCCATAACCTGTACATTTTTCTACACTGATCTGTACTGACGCAAAACACAGAAACATTTCAAGATTACACCATGTCTCAATTTATTGTATGAATTTGTTATTATGAATTAAGCTGTATGCTAGTTATAAGTGTTCTCACATGATAAATTTTGTAAATCAAAAAGCAAGCGTTGACGAACGCACGACCTATCAACAGGTCATTTTTATTTGTTTACTTAATGAAAGTAACCTCAAAACATTATCAATCAATATTTTATCAGCAAATCATTAGATATTGTGTAGGCATAACTTTCTTTTTCGTGTCTCAAAGAATTCACATCTGAGATTTTAATAATATTACTATTAAAAATAAACAACATCTGGACTTAGCCAGATTTATAACTTGTGCTCTGAGCAAGCCGTATAAGGCATATAATAACTTATTGACAATTGTACAACTTTGTATATTTTAATTATATTTGTTTTTTTTGGAATTCTCTATAAGGGTATAAATAAAACCCATTATTAACAGCATAACTCGACTTGATTTATTTCTATCTGATAATTAAATATTTTATTTAGAAAACTCAAACAACCTTCAGTTGTATTTTAATATTTTGGAATAGCATTGCCACAAAGGTGATAAACAATTATTTTAAATTTTTAAATCATTCAGTGATTCTATCTGTGGGTTTTACACGGGATTTTCCCTAAATAAATCCGTGTGGCGCCCACTAACAACCAAGGCAATCTAACCTTGCAACTAAAGTAAGTTGGTGTTTGTAAACTGAGTTGACAGCTTATACTAGAACTTCTAGAAAACACGACCAGGTACGTGAAAGTATATTTTGTTTATTATATTGTCCAGACATTACGAGACGTAACGTACTTAGACTATCAGCAACCTGGAGGAGAAGTTTCACAGTCAGCATCAACAAGACGACCATCATCTTCAAGCGACCAACTATTGTACTTTATTTGTAAATCTAAGCAAACTTAGTATTTAGATATTTTCAACCCAACTACTTTATTTATTTCATATAAGGGAATTCTTTTCAGACAAGTATAATTACACAACTGTAAACACACTGTGAGTAACCTTGAATGTTACACTTTAAATCGCTTTACAAAGTTAGTAACCTTCAACAATTACAACATCTAAATGATATTTCACACATAATTAGATTTTATTTAATCACGACCTTTAATATTTTAAACATAAACATAATTTTAAATAACAACAGCAACACTTTTATTTTATTACAAATTGGAGCCCAACAGTGTGGCTTTTAAACGTAATTTAAACTTTATTTTAAAAAGCAAGTAAACCCCAAATATATCGTTCATTACAATAGCTATATTCAATTCATCTTTAACATTAACTATGCTCTGCTCAATTGACACAAATTTATCATTATTTAAATATTCAAATTGTTTATTACTTTTATCTATAGTATTTACTGTATTTTGTATAGCTTCTATCTCTGTTTTGCAATTACTTTCTATTTCATTGATTTTGACCTTAGTATTAGTTTCATATGTCTTAATGTTATCTCTAACTTCTTCTATTTTCTCTACTGCATAATTAAATTTATATTCACTCTCAACGTTACACTGATTTATTTTACTTTCAAAAGTGTCTTTTATTTCTTGGATTTGCTCACTAACTTGTATTTTGACTGTCTCTGACACTTGTTTGTTTACATTAATGATATGATTATTTAATTGTTCATTTACTGAACCTATCACTTGTTCTTTAATAGTGTCAAATCATTCATCCATTTCATTTAGACGTTTATTAATATTATCGGCATTACCTTCTAACTTGGCATTCTGCTTATTTATTTCATCAAACCAACAATCTATAATGTCAAATTTTGTGTTGAAATTGCTACTTAATTCATTTAATTTTACTCTCTGTTCGCTGAAATTGCTACTTAATTCATCAAACTTCACACTCTGTTTTTCCATCATTGCTTGTATTACTTTAAACATTTCATAGCTATCGTCAGATTTTTTACTTTGGATAGGTGTCGATTGATGTTCGACATCTTTCATTATTTTTGATTCTGTCAACTGGCTATTACTGTCAGTGAAGCTGACTTCTTCATTATTAGTTGTACACTCCCTACTCAGATTTGGGGTTATTTGAATCCCCGAATCTTCAGTTACATTGTTTTGGTCTGTTACATTTATTTCTACTTTATTTTGACTCGCACTTGGAGTCGAACATACTTCAAAATCACTCATGTTTGACTCATTAAGATTTTCTACACTAATTGTTTCAGTTAAGTTATTTTCGTTATCTGACATCCTTATTTTTATACTTGATACTTGTGCTTACATATAATATATTCAATATATAAGATATTGTATAGCCAATTTCATGCGAATAACGCACTTTTTATTTTATTCCGCTAACCCCAAAAACATGTTTGTATCTTTTCTGTAGGTACGGTTTTTACTAATGTAGTTTTTTAATTAATAAAACTGTCCCTGTATCGGAAGCCACTTGTGATATTCAAATACACTTTTAAATATATAAAAATACATAAATATGACTCTCACCTACCCTCAATGTTTCGTTTCTCTGGGGCCAGGATTCTTTCGTACGAACGCTAGATACAAACATGTGTTTCATGGGTTATCGAAATAACTAACTCTACACATCGTTATGAAGAGAAATAATTAGTTTTAATAATCAACTATTGCAATTTTAAATTTTGTTTACCAAATACATTCACTTACATGTCGTCAAATGTTGTGCAACTCTGGTTCATACATTATACTTTTACATACTTAACTAATACTACTTACTCTTAATAAGATAGCCCAGCCTGCCTTTCACTCACTACTCACATTCTTAAAAACAACCCCCCTTTTTCCTGATTGATCAATTTATTGCATGATATAATAGTCCCGCCGGCAACGCGTTCATCGGTGACCTCGTGGCCACCCCGCGGTAAGTTGTAATCGTCCCGAAAAACAAAACTGAGTAAGCAAATTTGTAGGTGGATGTTCTGTAATTATTTCTCCATCACTGTCACTTGTTTAAAAAGATTGATTCACTCTTATATAAAAAAAAAACTGATGAAATTTACCAGAGCGCACTTGGCTCTGGTGTCGGCCGACACGGATAGAGTAAGACTGGGAAGCGTCCTGTGTTGAGCGGCAGGAAGTTACTGTTCATAGCCAAAGGATTTCGTCGCAGTTAAAAGTTGATTTGCTGTGTTCTATCGACTTTATTCATGAAACATAGTGGTTATATCAGCAAAATGTGTCGACGATCTCTAGGCACTGCTAGTCTGTCGTCACTATCAGTAGGCGGTCCTTAGCCACGTTTCCTGTAGATCGCTTGTTGATCGCACAAATTGTTCGCTCCAGCGCCATTTTTTACAGCACCGTTTGAGTTTCTTGGCGTCCCTACAGCGCGCATACTGGAGTCGCTGCGTGCGTGCGCACTGTCACATTCACTCACAGTTCTGAGAAATCGAGGGTGGTACAAATTCTTTGCCTGGTTTCGCAACTGAATACTACGACGCTGCTTTGTTTCAACACTGTTTTACTTGCCACGTGTTCTGGTTTGTTGGAAAATAAAACTTTCACAATATTTTTTACAAAAATCCCAAAATGAAATAAAATGAAATACCCCATATTTTAGACACGTTACATGCATTCTATGTCAGCTCCATTCTGATCTTCGTCAACTCCATGGAACCTTGTGTCAACTCCATGTTAAGCAAATAATAAATTTGTAAAAAAAATGTAGAAACCATTTATTTTGATCTATGCAAATGTGATTTTGTTGTTTTGTTTCAAAAACTAATTTTAAAAACCTAGTTTTCATTCAATTTGAAGAAAGTTGAAAATAAAAAAAATTATTCTTGAAAATTCCCTCTTTTTGAAGAATGACCCACATAAGTTTGTATAAGTCTACAAGATGTGCATTGTGCGTGTGGACATTTGACTGTTATTGTATAATATAACACTTTGTTTTTATAATGGAAGACAAAAATAATACAGTGTACCAGTTTTTAAATCAGTGAAGTCGTTAAGTTCAGTACATGGGAGCTTACATACTGGCAGAGACGGCAATTGATCAGTGAATAAGTCAGTGTTGCAAAATAACAAAATATCTAAATGCACTATGGTAGGACTAAAGAATTTCAAGAAAACTAGAATCAGTGCTTTGTTAAGGTTGTGAGATGTGGGCTTTGTAGTTAGGCTAAGCAAAGCCTCGCTGCAGTGAGTGAAAAACAATTGCAGTGGAATGGACATTGATTTTTGATATAACAGACACAACTGAAGTGATATAGTTTTCACATGAAAGGAGGAAATGAGGAAGGCCGAGAATAATATGGAAAGAAAATTTTAATGATGCCATGCGTAGATGTCTTACAGACTGCAGCTGGCAAGAGGACTATTCCATCAGTTTGGTGGTTTGTCAATATGTATACATTTTGCATTTACTCAATTGCGATTTTATTATTAAATTGTGAAGAAATTATCAAATAACAAAAATATCAGTGAAATGCAAGAAAACCATTATAAAAAAGCAAACATTTAAACAAACCATAAAGCATAATACACAAGTTTACCTGTTACAGTTGATGGTGCACCTGTCTTACATTTTTTGTTTTTCTGAAGAATTAATAACAAATTCAAAGTAAAAGCTTTATACAAGTCATAAAATATTGTTTTTCTTATTTGTTTTAACTAGGGCTACCATGTGTCCTCGTTTTCCCCGGACTGTCATCAATTTTAGGGCATGTCAGGGCATCTGGATGGAGTTCAGCCAAAACATGACTTTGTCCGCGTTTTTGCCACATTAAATTTCAATTCATAATTAATAGTTTTCAAAATTATTTGTTTTAATTCATCGATGGAATGGCCAGAATAAATCAACGTACAGTATTGAGTAAAGACCAAACTCAATAACAATCCACAGCATGCTCGCTGTGAGTAGTCGATCTTGTACACTGGTATTGATACATACGACCGAATTATTTTGATTAATTTGGCTTACTGTTAAATTTCCTTATGAATTGCGATTCGAGTTATTCATTTTGAGACTATTTAACACTTAGTTTATTCTAGATCCAAGGATCTAATAATTGAAAATTTAATACCCTGGTTGATCCGTAATTAAAAAGTATAAAGAGGCTAACTCTGTTCTGCTTAACAAATAAACTCGTTCAACTCTGCTCACCAACTGATGATTTGTTTTTTTTATATGCGCCCCCCTTCTTTACACATAATTCAGTCGCCAAGTAAGCTTTGAAGAACACTATGGTTAGAAAGAATTAGAGGTACTAGTTAAGTTTGATAATTGTTGTGATTTTCAGGGTTGCTTAATTGTAGTATAATATTGTGGTATTATGATATGTATGTTACACGCCTAAAATATGGACAAGGTGTCACAAGCTACGGCGGGAGTTTCAAGCGCAAAGCGTAATTCATGACAGAGTAAAGACACAAATGAAGTGTGGAAATGTATTTGCAGATGATCATGGCTGTCACAAATATAACATGAAGAGAAATAATTTAAATTACTACAAACATTCCAGGCTATTTTTCATTTTTCCATGCAAGTTCCAGGTTTTCCAGAGGTTTTCAAATACCAAGACTTTTCCAGTTGGCCAAGGTTTTCCAGGCTTGTGGCCACCCTGCTTTTGATATATTTGCAGTGACTTCACAGTAAAAAAAAAAACTGATTTTGTGAGAAAGGTGTACTATGCATACGTTGGAGTAAAATTAGCAGACCAAAACAGTAAGTAAAAATACACGGTACATGATACTTGATCCAAGCAATGTCTTGCAACCTCCACTCCACATTAAACTTGGCTACGTGAAGCAATCTGTCAAGGCATTGCTTAAATATAGAGAATGATTTCAGTATTTCTGAACAAGTTCCCAGGATTGTCAGAGACAAAGTTGAAGTAAGGCATATTTGTCAGGCCAGACATTAGAAAATTTATGAAGGACAAAACATTTGAAATTACGATGGACCAAAAACAAAGAGAAGCATGGAAAGCCTTCAAAGATGTAGTGAAAAACTGACTTGGAAACAAGAAAGACCCAGACTACCAAAATGTTCTCAGAAATATGTTGAATAAGTATAAAGAATTGGGATGTCGAATGATCTTAAAAATACATTTTCTGGATTCGTGCTTGGACTATTTTCTGGAAAACCTTGGTACAGTAAATGAAGAGCAAGGTGAAAGATTCCATCAAGATACTAAAGAAAGGGAAAGAAGATACGGGAGATATAATGTAAATATGATTGCTGATTGCTGTATATACTGCTGTATGCTCAAGAGAAATTACCCACAGAATGTTTGTTCAAGGAAAAGCATGTAAAGGATCTTCAGAAAGTTAGCAAAAAAAGGTACCATAACGACTTATAATAGTTTTCAGTGAACTTGAAAAATGCTTTTTGGACCATATTTAAGTAGATGTTAGTTGTAATTCATTTGCAAACTTTTGTATTAATAAACTTTATTCACCAAAAATCTCATTTTGCATCATTTTATTTTAAATCTTAATACCTTTATTGTACAAACTCCCTATGCGATGGAAAAAAGAAGTTACATTTCAAATCTCCACTAAAAACAATACAAAATTCAACCAAAATATTTAAGGCAATGTTTAAAAAGTAAATTTTTGCATGCCTGTTTAATCAATAAAAGCAAGGTCATTATGTACAGAATGATTATTGTACATGTTACATGGTATACGGAACAAAAACATGGACAATAAACATGCTGCTTTGAAAGATCCTGTTATCAACAGAAATACACTAACTGGAGATGACTTACAAGATCATCCAAAATGGAAAGATTAAGGATGAAGACAATCAGAAACATAATGGGAATGTACACGTTCTTCAAAAGATAAAACACACAATGTTATTTGAATGTTATGGGGGTAATCTGGGAAGAATGTACAACCCCCCACTGCCACCCCAAAACAGTGGCAAAATGGGAATGGGACAGAAGAAAATCGAGAAGAAAATACAATCTTCAACCAAACTGAAGGCGTACGTAGCAAGAGGGAATTTGTATTTCAGAAATTCTATGAACATGTTACAAACTATTAATGAGATTAAATTTGTAAGTAATATATGAAATTATGATGTTTTGTGTTTTGGCTAAGAGAAAAGTTTTTGTGCTGAAGAATGTAGTAACACATATGGATCAGAAACATTCTGCAACTCACAAATAGCCAAATAAAGCTGTTACAAGAAATCTGCTGCTTTCTTATACTGTTTATTGATCCTCTATTGAAATTTGTTTACAGACTGTAAACATATTCTTCAATTAATGTAAAAAAAAACCCTCAGAAGTATAATTAACTATTGATGGCATTCAGTATACTGTAGCTAGCTTACCTGTTGCATTTTCCAGTAACATGGGTTTTCTCTTTTTTTTAGCAGATTCTTCTGCCAATAAGTAAGCACGTTTGTATAATGATTCTATTTTTTTGCCACACGTTGTACATTGAGTTTCTCTTCCATTTTGTAATCGTTGTGATACACATGATCGGCAGAACATGTGACCACACTCTACAATTACTGCCTGAAAAATATAAAAAATAAACTCTTATACAGGCTACTTATAACCTCTTATAACATATGTTCTACTGGAATCTAACCAGTAAAAAAATTGTGAGTCATTTCTTGTACATTAATAAAGACGTGGTTAGTTAATCAGTTAATATATAAACTAATTTAACTGTTTACACACCGAAGGTTTTGAAGTTCTTTATATCAGAAGGTGGTCAAGTAATACAGATTTGGTGATTTCAATGTGGATTTAAAGCAAGAAAGTATAAACAATTCTTATAATTTATGAAAGGGAATTTTAATGTTGATTTATTATCTAATTTTTATATATCACCAACCAGACAATGAATAAGGTCATTAATGATATATATGGTGTAATAAATACTTGAAAAATGGTACATACAAATTATATAACTTACTTCAGCTTCGTAACCAAATTTAAGGGTATATAAAAAGACAAATAATGTTCAATCGCGTTTTAATAATGTTTAAAATTTAAAAATTATGTTAATAATTGAAACGGGACAAAGCATGCAACATCACGTTTTAAATAATTCATAACTTAGTCTCCTTCAAAGTACTCTCCTCATCACACAACAGAGTTACACCGGTCTACATATCACAATAGTTGAACAGTGGAAACAATAATCGCCATAAGACGAAATGGCTAGTTTAAACTTTAATGACAGTTTAAACAAACAAAACAACAATAAACACTTGTACGCAAACAATTTTTTTAAGCCTATGGTTATCCACCACACACTACTGTAACACACAATAAATGTCTGTTATTTAACAGCATTGCACTAAACAATATGAGTCTCAAATTACAGACGTTGCACACAATAATTCACTGTAACCATTTTACACTAAACCGCAAGGTAGAATAATGTACGATAATCACAAAACTAAACTAACTCCACTTCTCAACCCATGTATTTATACCTCGGGAGTGGCGTATTAAGTGACAGAAATTACCTGGATGCCAGTAGAATAACTGATCGTAGGATGCTGGTACAATAACTGATCATAATCTGGAAAGTATGTCTGTTGAAGTCACGAAGGTCCTCCAAGCATTGTACAGGGTGTCCACAGAAATTCTGTTTTAATTTTCCCTGACTTTCCCTGACCTACTTACAGAAATTTCCCTGACTTACTAAAATGCATAGTACGTTAATTCTTTGAGCATTATATTTTACAAGGAAGAAAAAAGAAAACCCAGCCTCCACCTTCCCCATAGCTGGCCTAATTCTCTCTCCACTTTCTTTTTTCTCTTCCTCTTTTATTTTATTTATTTTTTATTATTTATTTATTGAAAAATACAAATACACTGATGGCATTTTAAAAACAAATATTTCCATTATTACCTTAGGTAACGTAAGAATGAGAGTATTTTCACTAGAACTTAATAAAATAATATATGAACAAGATAAAATGGACTAATTAATAGAACAACTTACATGGTAACAAATAATTATAATAATCAGCTATAGCTTTCAAAATTGAAAATGAACCAGTCCGACAGGATGAGAATGAAAAAGAAAAATATGCACTCCTTCAAAATTTACTAGTGTGATCTCTTCACGTTCTCCAGCAGTTTTTTCTTTTCCCCAATTTCTACATCCTCCATTTCTCTTTCAAGTTTCAACTTTTTTCTTTTTTCTTCCAACTCTTTCAACTGTAATTCAATTTTCCTTTTCTCTATTTTCTTTTTTTCCTCTTCTGACTGCATTTCTTTTTTCTTTTCCAAATATGATTGATATCTTCTTCTTGAAGATCTGACCGAGGTAAGCATACTTCTGTTGATAGTCACATTCCTCAAACCATCTAGATGCTTTATGCTATCGCAAATAACTCTTTGGGACACAAGGGATTCTTCTAGAAGATTTTCAACTAGTAAATGCTTATTGACAGAAAAGCCAGATTCAACTGATGCATTACCATGGGATAAAATGAAACACAGCTTCATTACAGACCAAAGATCTTCATATTTCTTATCTTCTCCTTAAAGGCCATAGTAAAATTCGTCCAATCCCATGTCATCAGATGTTTTGGAAATGAAATCGTTAGCTTCTTCAGTTAGCAAAGAAAACTGTCGTTTGGCCTTTTCAGCACTTTTATCACATATTCTTCTATGGCTGTGCAGGTTTTCTAGAACAACATCAATCCTTTTTATTGCCAAACTGGGTTTGAGCATTATCATTTTAGGGTCTAAGGCAGTGAGGCCTCGTGCTAAATGTGATTTCAAAGGACTTTTCTCTCTGAGTTTCTCTATCATGGTGGTAAGGAGATTTTTGAACTCATTTTTAAAAACAAGTTTCTCTTTTTCTGAGCATTTAATTTGTTTCATTAAGCTTTTGTGCAGCATAACCCACGTCCACCTTTTCTACTGAAACCAGATTGGCACTGTCTTGCAAGTCCAAGTTCATTAATTTTTGAGTAGTACTTGCTTCAGCTATTTTTTCATATTTTACAAATCTCATCACTAGGTTTTTCATAAGTTGTTCAAGTGAAGTAAAGAGATAAGGGACCATAGGCTTCTGACTTTGGAACCTTCTCAGGAACAGCTCAACGTCTGACAATATGCTTCTGAAAGCACTTAGTTTTGCCTTAAAAAATGGATTTTTCATAGCTTCCCTAAGGTATTGCAGGTTTTTGTTGTCTTTTTCGTTGTATTCTTTTACAAATTTATCGACATATCAAATATTTTGAGAGCCTGATCTACACGCGACCATTTTCCAGCCATCTTACTGCTGTGAACTTAAAAGGGAAAGAGGTGCTGGTTGTAATATCTGAGTATTTTGCTCGCCGAGCTGGGCTATCTTTGAAAAGACTGTAGAGAGATCTAAAAAAGTGAAAAAGTTCCCAACCAGTTTTGGAGACCCCAGTCTTCAGGGCTCCATTAACTGTATGCAAACTGCATATGCCAATATCAAGAAGGGACTTTCCCTTCGGATTTAAGACTTGCAAATGGCTCTCGAGTTTTTTCATAAAACTGAGGTTAACATTCGGCCCGTCCATTGAGATTTGCAAAATATTTCCTAAAGGTAAGGAGAGCCCTTGAACAAACCCATCTAACAAGTGATCTGCAGTTGCCCTGCCTAAAAATACACTATTCCAATATCGTGTTGAAACTTTCTGAAGGTTTACTTCCCAAAACCTTACACACAAGTCCATTTGTCCTCTTTGAACAAATTTGTTCAGAGATTCATCAAAACAAACAACATAGTCAGAGCACTGTTTCATGTTATTTTGCAACATTTCTTGAAAATATGGGGCTAACCCATGATTTATTACATAGGAAGCCTTAGTCTTGCCCATAGAAAAGCTCCGAGTGATTTTACTGTCTGGAAACATATTGTTGAAGGCTGCAGAGGTTTCATCACAAGAGTTGAGAGACATTTTCCCAGTGATGACGTGGAGAGTCCATATTGCTTCGGCTGACGTAACATCATCTTCATTCACACTGAAACTCTTTAAACTTGTTTGACTTGTTCCTGGCACTACTAATAATTCTTTTGTAGCTGAAGTTGAATGTGTTGGCTGCACATCTTTTAATGGAGATGGAGTAGTAAAAAAAGAAATTGCCGGCTGGGAAGCCTTTGCTCTCATGTTTTTTACATGAGTTGGTCCCTTAGCATGAGAAACAATTGCTTGTTTCCCCATATTGCTTAGTTTAAAAGATTTGAGACACACTTGACAATAAGCCGAATTTGCATCACTAACCACCAAGTCCAACCAACCACTAAATTCTGGAAACACTTTACTGTCCAGCCAAAGTTTATTAAACAAACATTTCTTGTTAGCCATTGTAATGAGTTTGTCAGCAGCCTAAAAAAACTTAAAATAGGAAAAGAATTAGCTAAATCGGTTGAAAAAAGGACACAAGGGCACAACAAAAAATATATAATTGTTGTGCACTTCTTGTGAAAAATACCTGGAAAAAATGCTACAATAGTCTGGGTTACGGCAGACTAGAGCATTCAAAATTCCCCTCAAATCCATCATCAGGGAAGATTTCCCTGACTTTTCAGATTTTTCACGGGTTGCGGCAGACTAGAGTAAAAAATTATCCTCAAGTCTGTCATCGGGTAAGATTTCCCTGACTTTCCAGATTTTTTGTTTATTTCCCTGACTTTCCCTGACCAACTTTTTTTCCCTGACTTTCCCTGACTCTCCCTGACTTTCCAGAATGTGGACACCCTGATTGTAGCTCCAAACACTACTGCTCACATGTGTGCAAAGCGTCATGTAGCCACACATTTATCATCTCAGAAGTGTTTCACTGGCAGGGTAATACTTTTGGAACTGTATGTCTAATAAACCTGTAATATCATCGTCAAAACAGTCACTTCACGGTGTAGGCTTATAGCCTGTTCTGTCTTCACTGCGGCCATCTCTTCCAGGGCCTACCCACAGATCTTCTGCCAACTGGTTTGTAGTCTACAGCGCGCTTTACTAGCCTCTGGTGGTCCATTCTGTAGACGCACTCCATCCACTTCTGCTTTTGTTGTAATATCATTGTTGAAATTAAAATCCGTGCTATTGGGTCATGGTCTACTATAGTTATTATTCTGGAAGATGTTATTCTCAGACATTTTAGCCTCACCATTGGAGGCCATCTTCACTTATAAGCGGGTTTTTAACAAAACTGACAGTGTTCATCAGTAATAACAGTACTGTGGCAAAGCCATCTTCAGTTAAAAATCGTTTATCACTGAACATGGCCTCCAGAGGTGAGGCCATAACATCTTTCAGAATAATAACTATAGTCGACCACAGCCCAATATCTCGGATTTTAATTTAAGCAATGATGACGCTGGGTGTGAAAGCCTTACAAATAGGAAACCTGTAATAGTATCTATACACACATAACATTTGTTTGCACAGGATGCCTGTGCTTGATTTGTGCTTGGCGCTCCAAGAAGTACACGGTTGCAGTGAAAGATCAAATCATTTGATTTTCTCCAAAAAATCATGTGCAATCTTTTCTATATCTTCAAATAAAGCCGATGAGTCCCCATTTTTCTATGAGAACCACATTCCTTTTGTTTGACTCCATTAATGTCAGACAACAAATCAACATAAACTTTTCTCATCAGAGTTACAACTTTCTGATGCTGTAGGAGTGCGGTTCAGTGTTATTTCATTGCCAAACACTTTGACCACCCATCGGCAGTGGGTGACGCTGCAGATAAGGTTTCTGTGTTGAGTCTGTGATCTAACTGCTGTGACAACAACAGTTCCACTAGTGGAGCTCTGTTCTTTTACGCTTTTATGCAATCCTTGCTCACTGAATGCTTCTGATTAGGTGCCATTTTGATTGATCAAACTGTTCTCCATACTGCATGACCACTCTGGAATTTCGTAGTGTTGTTAAGGTGTTTCACCAGACTATCTTTTTTCTGCTAAAGTTGTTACGGTGTTTCTTGATTTCTAATGGAAACCCAATGCGCAGAACAAGCCTGACTAAAGTATACAGGTTTAAGAAGGCGTGTTTAACAATCTTTGAACTGTCAGCATGCCTTGAGTATAAAACCTCAGACAATTCTGAATGACCGAACAGATGCCAAGAATTTACTCACGGGGACACTATGTCAGTTTGCTCAGCGCCATTTTTTAATATAATTGTAACTTAAACTATAGTTAACTTACACCTGAAGATGACCACTGTTTAGTGGTCAAAACATTGTAATTGTAACGAAGGTAATTGTTTGAGCTAAGCCTTCTGTTAATGTAGAATTAGTTTGCCATTATTACTATGTGAAACAAAAACTACGAACTACAACTTAAAATAAGAAAAAGTATTTAAAATGAAATATCAGCACTCATGCAGTTTCAAAGTTTACCTGTCTTTTTACATATAGACAATGTACAGTAAAATTTGCAATTAATTTTGAGTGTAACCCTTCTAAACAAATAATAAATCAGCATAACGGTATGTTTATTAATTGGAAAACATTACAAATATAAAAGAAATGCCACCAGAAACAATGTAAGCACTGCAAACCGGAAGACTGTCTGGAAATGAAAATACACAAACATTGGCAATATAGTATGTCACTGTAAAAAAAGTAATCCTATTTGGTGGTTAGATTGTAATCTACTAATGTTTGTTTTACATCTGACCAACTAGTTGACCTCAGAATAAATGTATGCAATAAAGGGAACTTTAAACAACATGTTCCAATATATCAGACATCGGACGATTATGGTGAAAACATGATGTCTGATATGCTACACATTGGTCCCCAAAAAAGTTCGGGGACAACATTTAATCACTGTTTTTGACTAAGTAGTACAGAGTATCACACACAAACGTTGCATTGCACACATTTTTGTGTTGCCTAGCTCAGTCCGTGTATATGCAAACTCGCACAGAAGAAAATGAGATATAACACAATTTGTCTGTACTACCCAGTTGGTAACTCACAAGCATACAGTAAACATATTAACCTGTACTTACATCCTTAAGCATTTTATAACAAAAGTAGCATTTGAAGTGGTTTTCCATGTAATCTAAGATTAATTTATTTTCAGCTTCAATTTCACGTTTCCATTTGTTTGTCTCCCGAATCCAGAATTTTCTATATTCTGCTAGCCTATCAGGTTCTTTAATCACTTTTGTTTCTGTAAAGTAGAAATGTTAATTAAAAGCATATAATTTAGACATATGAAATTTCTTACTTTTAATTTTAAAGCTACGTGATCTCACACATCTTGATATTCTAACGTTATAGTCATAAAATATTAATTAATAGAGATGAGTCGATACTCATGAAATGGTTATTTTACTCATGAGTCGATTATTTTGTAATGGTTACTTTTGTGGACCAGCTGTAACGGTTACTGAAAAGTTGAAATATCTGTTCCGGTTATTTTCTTTGTGAGACCCTCAACCATCTAATGAGTAAACAGGTACAGTTACTGGTGAGTACTTGCTTCTGTGCATGTGCCAATTTTGCACATGTATGAAGCAAGGCAAGGTATTCAGAAAATGTCAGCTATGAGGTCAGATATGGATCATTTATAAAGAATTAGATGAAAATTTATTAACAGGCGATAAACAAAATTCATACTAATGTTACATTTATTCGCCTGTCTTATGCAGTTATATAAAACAGATGATAATAACAAATTATAATATCCATCAATTTGGTAAATTGCAACACCGTGTTATATCCTATAGTGGCCAATCGGCACAGTAACTTTTTGTTAATGTCAATTCAGAGATGATTTTAACTTCTCAGCACATGTCACTTAAATTATACTGTACTTCAATCAGAAGTCACAATGACACAATAGAGAAACACATGGTTTTTTACTCATCTCTCCTGCTTGTCTTGAAAATTTAGTTGTCCAAAAATTCAAGTTTACACAATTATAATTTTTAATCTCTTGTAACGTAACAATTGTTATTCCACAAATTTTCAAATTATTTTGCCCATATACAAAGCTGTAAAAAATCTGAAACCAATAAATTTTACATTTCAATGATGTATTGCAATTTAAGACATAACTCGTTTTATTACCATTATCATAAATTTATGGCCAATTTTTGTATTTCCTTTCCACTATGACAAGCAAGTTCATTAATGCTGTATTACCAAGTTCACTGGCCAGACCTCTGTGTCTAGCAATATTAGGAAGCACGTCCTTTTATGTTGATTGTCACAATGTTATCCCTTTATCGTCATTTTCGCTTTCTTCATCAACACCTTCATGGTATGAATTTAATTCTGCAACAATCCCATCGCAATTTTCATCTTCATTGTGTTCATCCACTGAAGAAAAATATACTTCTACATTGGCAACCTCACACAATTTAGTCACAGTCATTACTTCAGAGATATCCACTGGACACACACTGTAAGCTGACAAAAAAAAAGACACAATGAATGAAACATTTTCTGCATTTTCTAATTTGCAGGCATCTTCCAGGTACTCTTAATCCAGCTAATATCATCTGCTATTATCACCAACTTGGCCAATTTGTGTAACGTAGTGGCATTATCCGTTTTAGACACAAGCAAACCCCGAGAGCTTTTTCCGGTAAGCTTTTATTACTCCGTGGTACATTGGTTGATGACAACATGTCGTATTTGCCAGTAAAAATTTTAAACAGAATTATCACTGTTGCACACCACTATATAAAAATTATTCCGATTAGTGCTTTCAAGCTTCACAGCTCATCGTCAGCTCATTTCCGATCTGACAATGAGCTGTGAAGCTTGAAAGCGCTAATCGGAATAATTTTTATATAGTGGTGTGCAACAGTGATAATTCTGTTTGTGATTTTAACCACTAACACAACTTTCTTCATTAAACTTTTTCACTAAAATTTTAGTTCTACATATTCGACTTTTGTTGGCAATGGCAAGGTCATTATCCACAAAAAGGAGACGTTTTTATGTTGGCAGCACATTTTTTCATTCACAGAACATAGTCAAGGAGTGAAAATATTACAACTCATCCAAGTTTTCCTGTTAGCAATCCAAAACACAGCTAGAAGCAAAATATCAGTATTCTTGAAGCACCACGGACGGACTGCTGTGTGAGATTGTTCTTTCTTCCCACAAACTGTTATTGGTAACCTCTGGTTGGCCTCTTACCCACCTTTACAATTTCCTTTCAGAGTTAATGTCTCGTCAGGAATTGATCTGTTGAAAAGTCCCGGTTCATCCATATTAAAAATGTCCCATTCAGAATATCCACAGGTAATCTGCTGCATTCTTGTCTTCCAATCATTTACATTCACATAATCACTTCCCCGCACACTGCTCGGAACACTATGCTATGTCAAACCAAAAACTTTAGAGCCAGCCATTACTTTCACTAAAATTGTCTACACCGAAATCTGAAGCAAACTTATGTGCTTTTTCTTGTAGCATGGGGCCACTTATTGGAATTCCTTTAGAATGAGGGTAATTAATCCACTCGAAAACAGCATTATTTATTTATTCAATCAGGGAAATTTGAGTTTTGTGTTTCCTCATGTGTTGCCACCTCTTTTCACAGTCTACTTTCATTGATCATGGATAATATCGGTCATCTAATGAAAGCATGGACAGTTTTATTTTACCATCACAACCAAGAAACGATACACTAGGATACCATAACAGACACTGTGATAATAGCTATAACTGTGCACGACCTATTGGAAATAAGGCTGACCTGGGGAAAAACTGTTGCACAATTGTTTTGTCTGTCTCGCTCATTCAAAACAATGAGCAACAAAACTCTTTCTGTCTCTATACTTCCGTGCACTAGGGCAGTGTTCCGCAACCTTTTTTTACTCACGGCACACCCCAGACTCAACACGGCACACCAAAATGTCTGTCCCCTCAAAATCATATGAATCTTAATATAATTACGAAATATTACGTAGGTATGTAATCAATTATTATTATTATTATTATAAAACAGGAATAGACTCAAGCATTTAATAACAATTTATTAACTTTAATTCACTGTAGAAAATACGAATTTTAAAGTAAATAACTCTACTCATACCTTCAATGTGATACTTGAGCCTGCTTAGCTGCACACAGACGGCTGATTCGTGGTGGAATCGTTGACAAAGCAAGCCTCATTTCTTCATCGATGGATTTGAGTCTTTCTCTCTCTTTGATGTTTTAATTTCAGTCAACGTCGAGAAGCCCAGTTCACACAAATATGTAGTTGAAAATGGTAACAACACATTAACTGCCATCTCGGAGATAGCCGGGTATTCACTGCTTATTGAAAACCAAAATGTTTCCAAAGGCACTTCGAAAAATTTTAATTTCAATGTTCTGTCTGCTTTCAAATCTGCCAGTTCCTCTTGTAAGCCTAAATTATTCGGAAGATGTTTCGAATCCATAATGAATGGATCACGAACCCAGTCAAAATCTTCAACACTCTCTCCAAAATATTTTTTGAAATTCTGCTGCAAGAGTACTAAATGTTCTTTAATTAAGTCCATCAACACCTTATTATCGTCAGCAAGGGGGCCATACAGTTGGGAACATCTCACACGATCCATTTTCAATTGTCTGTATCCACAAATTTAACTTATTAATAAATCTTTGAATCTTATCCATACTAGTCAGAATATTTTCGTTTCTACCTTGCATTTTTCTGTTTAGTTCATTCAAGTGTACGAAAGTATCGGAAAGATATGCCAACTTAGATACCCATTCATCATCTGCAAATAAATCCGCATACTCATGCCCCTCAATAGTCAAAAATGCAAGTACCTCCTCTTTAAGTTCAAACATTCGCGTTAACACTTTACCTCGAGATAACCATCGTACTTCTGTATGTAGCAGAAGTGTAGTGTGCTCTGATCCCATTTCTTGACACAAAACGTTAAAAAGCCGCATATTTAGGGGCCGCGATTTGATGAAGTTCACGACTTTTACTACTTCGTCCATCACAATTTTCAGAGGAGATGGCAAAGACTTAGCAACAATGGCTTCGCGGTGAATGAGACAATGGTCGGTTCGTAAGTTAGGATTTACTTCGCGTACTTTACCCACGAATCCTTTCACTCGGCCTGTCATAGAAGCGGCTCCGTCTGTACAAACACTAACGCAATCCTCCCATGTTAATTCATTACGGACCACATATTCATTAGTCGTACGAAATATTTCTTCACCGGTTGCTCGCTCGGGTAGTTCTTTGCAAAAAAAAAAATTAGTTGCAATTACATCCCAATCAACATACCTTATGTAGGAAAGAAGTTGTGCGTGACCGCCAATATCGGTGGACTCGTCGATCTGAAGTGAGAACTTTCGACTGCTCTTTATTTTCTCCTTCATAATGTCTTCGATCTCACTCGACATGTCACTAACTCGGTGGCTGATTGTGTCAGCAGAGAGAGGAATTTTTGAAATTTCAGTACCAGCTTCTAAACCCAGGACTATTTTTACCATTTCTTTACACGCGGGCATTAACAACGTTTCTGCTATTGTTTGTGGTTTTTTGGCCTTTACGATAAGTTTGGCTACCTTATAGCTAGCTTCCTGTACTTTTTGGGTAACACGTACCGACGTAGTCATGAGCGTCACTTGTTTTTTATTTTCTTCCAACAACCGACAAAAATAATTCACATCTTTACTTAACAGAGAGGAATGTTTTGTTGACAAATGTCGTTTCAATTTACTGGGAACCATAGCAGCATTACTGAGTTTTTCACCACACACAACACACTCGCGGATTGGGCATGTTTTGTCACCAAAGAGTTTTGTAGCAATCACAATATTCGCACTACTGCAGAGCACAGCTGTGATAGAACTGAACTGAAATACTGTAATTGTTGTCTGAAATTGTGTGGGTCCTTCGGCGAAGGAAAAGAGCAATAAAGTTTAAGAAGCGCCGACAAACAGGCACAAATATCAAAACAAGGCAATAAAATAATAAAAGGGAGGGAAATTTTTGCTAATCCCCGCAATTTTAGTTAAAAGCACGTACAGCCAGCCGTACACAAAAGATGCGGTGTTACAAAGAACTCTCTTGAATAGAGTTTAGAACGTTTAGAGTTTTGAACGTAAACTGTATTGTATGATTGGTGCGGGCCGCTAAAAGGCTTGCTAAAAGTCTTACGCGGCTTTCTTTGCGGTGAACATAAAGCTTGCCGCCTGTAACCCATCAAACCGGCCCAATATTTCAGGCGAGAATACAAATAACTTAAGATAAGCTAAGCAAGCTATAACAACAATATTGAGTAAATAAATTACATTTAATTTCTATAAAAATATAACAGTTATCAGCATGTATTAAAGAATAAACAAGCACCTTCTTACTTAAAATCGACAATTAATTTATTACAATAATAGGTAAAAGTTCGCATCACACCTTTCACCTTGTGACGGCACACTATTGTGCCACGGCACACCAGTTGCGGAACACTGCACTAGGGTATCAAACATCCCTTAACAACGGAATTGTTAGGCAGTGAAAGTTATGGGCGTATTAAACTTCTCTAACTGCACTGGAATGTGATGGCTGAAAGTACCATTAAGATACATGAATAGCGTTCCTGCCTAATCATAGTACAAAAGATCGGTTTTTCCAAATGTTTTGAGAATTGTAATGAACAGTTTTAATGACTGGGTGGGTGGTTGCTTTCAAGAGGTGACAAAGTATTTTCAATCTAAAACTAGTGGTCACCAGTTGGGAAAAGAGATGGTCATCTTGAAGGGATCAAAAATTTATTGGTCTTACAGGAATATACATATGTTCCATCAATTATTGGTCATGATGAGAGGGGGATCTTATAGGGCACCATCTGGAGACGTTTCACTGTACATCTATATACATAATTAAATTGTTAATACTTATAATAATTTATATTATCATGATTATTAAATTATTTAGTATTAAATATTATCTTGTTTATAATGTGTAACAAGCCAAATTTGATTTTCAGCAATGCTGCTTGTAATATCATGATATGTACTTTATAAACTGCAAAAAAGGTGTACTTTGTAAACTATATATAAAAAAAAAACTGCACCAACTAACCTCTAGAAATATACTAGTAAGTATTTGAAAACATAGACGATGAATAAATACTCATTTAAAAGTCAGTATTTTTTCAGACTTATATGTATTTGTACCAATCCAATATGACTACTAGCTTCACAGCCTGTAAATCCCACTCGATGCCGTACTAGTGAACAGGATGTCAATTGCTTAATGAGCTTTTAAAATATAAAAACAATGAGAATTAAAAGCCTGTGTAACAATACTTACGATTCTTTTTTTCTTCAATTATTTCTCTGTATAACTCATTCACTGTTTTCAATTCTGTGGTTCCTCTCTCCAGTCCTTTTCTGTGTTCACCCAATTCTTCAGCCTGTCAACAATAAACCATTTTTATATAACAATTTGTAACACTAATTTTATTTTCAGTACTAACAATTCATAATAAAATGCTGACTTTGAGTAAGACAATAGCACTATGCAGTAATGTTACCTAACATAGTAGAATGATTATAATTTATTATTACTGGGAAGATCAGAAATCATAAGCAGAATTTGATAATTAAACATCATGTATTACATACGGCATCGAACTAGTACATCAAAAGAAAAACAAGTTTATTTCAAAGAATTTGTGTTGTCATAATTGAAATTGTCATAAACCTACAATTAAAAGAACTATAGGAAGGAAAATATGAATTATTACTCATGTGAAATTCCATACAATCACAGATGACCTCACTATTTTATATGAATCCAAAACATGGCTACCATCTAGTGTAGATATAATGCAAACAGACGAGACAATATTCTTGGCATACATAAAAGCTGTACACGAAACATACAGTTAGATAGAATGTAATTGGAATGAGTTAAAACTATATCCTCTGTAAATGCAAGAATGGGAGAAAGTTGACTGAAATGGATTGAACGTATTTAGAAACAGAACAAAAGATAACAACACTCTTCTAGTCACCTTCATGCCTAAAGTGTTATTAATGTAGGCATGTAATCTACTCAACTACTGAGAGGAGGAGGAGGGGAAAGGGGAGTGATGAGGTTGGGGGAAGGGAGGGGAAGCGGAACAAGAACAAGATGGAGGAGGAAGGAGTAGAATTTAAAATGCATATTGTAACAAATATATATGTTACGTCTTTATTTCTTTAAGCCTCACGTTGGATTCATCAATTTGTAATCCTAAATATAACTTGTTGCGTTATGTTTTAATGTGTTGCTCTTTTATTTTCTGCCCCACTGTTGGGTTCGTCAAGTTATAACACTAAAATTGTGTTACTGATGTTATGGTTATGTTGCGGGCACTTAAATTATATACGTCGCCCGTTGGAAGAGTCAATTTGTTACCAATATATATGTATTAACTACTTTAAACCACACCGTTGTTGTTGTAATTATGTTACTATTAATAAAATATGTTGAACGGCGAATGATTTTGTAATCTGCCGCTCGCTCCCACTATACGTACCGTTTCAATGACGTCACCCACCGTTGCCAACCGTTGTGGTGTCCGCTGTGCTCTGTGAACTTATTTTTTAAATGGAACAGCAATAATAACGACGCAAATATAACAACAAAAATATATCTTTATAGAAACCATTTATTCAGTAAAGCATTGGTTAGTTGTTTCTCGTTCTTTTTATGATAATCACAATTGTGGCAAAAATTATGTGTCTTCTTTACCAGTTGGTACAGTAGTTGCAATTCTTATTGTATTCAGACCAAAATAAAGCGTTGGTTATTATTTCTATTAAAATAGATCATCTCAGGGCGTATCTGTTTCGGGGATTACATTTAAACAAAATATTATTCTATAAATCAAAGTACAAATTTTACAGTTCAAGGATATTACAAAGTTTAGAGTGTAATGTGCACGCATGCAGTCGAATAGTGATTGCTAGTTATTATAGGTTATGTCCAGTTTATGTGTTTAATAGTTATTATTAAAATCAAAGGTTCTTGTGGTGTTTAAAAAGGTGTCAATCTCAATTCGTGTTATTAGTGAGTGTTCTTAGTGTTGGTGTGATATGATGTCTGTAGTTTTAGTTGGTTAATTCTTAAAAAGTCGTGTATACAAAAGTTGGTGTTGATACATAATATAATAAAATGTTCGAATTCACCAAATCCTCTTCTTAAAATGGTTTTGTCGAAGATAGGGCCCACGTCTGCTTCGGTCCTCCTCCCTGGTTCTTGATTCTTCTATTCAAATGCGGGATGTTCCTCACTCGGTTGTAATAATTCGTCTTATGTATATCTATCTGTATTAAGATGTCTGGAATGTGTTTTCACAGTTTATAGTTAATTTTGTAAGACGTTTTGCAAACGCGTCTGTATGCTATGACCGTTGTTAAAGAAGTCTCATTTTATTTATCCGAAATTTCTGGTTGCTAAGGGTAAACTTGGAATCTGGTTGGTTGATTCGGATATACATTGTCATGTAAATTCATTATTTCAATGTCTGAATTTGTTCAAAACCTTTAAATTAGTATAATTTTTCTGTACTGATTGGGAATTTAAAACTATTAGCAACATTATTTTGGTCTTTACATTTGTGACATATAGACACTAAACATGCCTACTTTTACTTAAGAAATACAGATGTTACAATTTTGTTATTTGAATTTTTCTTAAATCGCTTAAAACGAATTATTTTGCTTCTAGATTTGTTGTGTATACTATTAACTATAAATCTATTCATCCTTCAACATTTGTTTCACAAAATTCCTAACAGTATTATCTAAAATTTACAAAAGTTGTTTTACATGGCTTCCTACAGTTTGCCATCCACAAAACATTTGCTACCCCATTTATTTGTTCAAAAATGATCATCCTTATATAACTACTGTCTGCTTTGTTATTTTTCTATTTCTCATTAATTTAGTATGGTTGGTTGCTTTCCTGGCTATCCTGATAACATCATTACATGAACAATAACAAAACAATATATAATCAAATCAATTTAGTGTCATGCCCACATGGCTATGACTTTTATGGACATTGAATAAATAAGTTAAAATTTCATTAAACATAAACAACTGTTTACCACTAGTAATAACACCTCCTTTCACTCCATCTTGCCTTGATAACTAATTAATTAATCCTTATTATTAATACATAACAAATATATTTGAAAACAAAAGAGTTGTACTCTAACTCAGACCTTCCAGCCTTGAGTTCAATGAACCATTAATATAAACAAAACACATATTCCTGCAGCCTTAACCATAGTACTGTGGTCACTAACGTATACCACTACACATTATTGCACTCGATTTTCACTGACGATGGCAGTCGACGGCACTGCCGAAACATCTGGTTTTGCAGAAAACATTGGACTACGGCCAAACAGGCTGGGAAGGAATTTTAACAACAAACTACTACTTTGTTGCCGATAATGTAGTACACATATAAAAATTATCCCCTCCCCCTTTCAACTATAATTTTCATTTATAGAAAATTACCCCCACTCCGTTCAACTAGCCTCTTCATTTATAGATATTTCATCTACGTTTCTATAGTGGATTATTAAGATCTTCTTATCAGGATACTTTATTTATCAAAATTAAGTACTTTACTCCTGTTACAACAAAAAATGTTTCCGGTAAACTACCCTTTCCCCGTAACCGATCTTCACCAAAATCAATGGGCCTCGAGTCTTCTACAACTCAGGAACATATGTCAACAACTATTTGATTCTGTTTGAATTTACGGCAGTTATCGTTCGTCATGAAAAAATTTCTCTTATTACAACTTAAAATGTTGCAGGTAAACTACCCCTTTCCCTTAACTGATCTTCACCAAAATCAACAGGCCTTGAGTTCTCTACAATTTAGGGACATATGCAAAAAATTATTTGATTATGTTTGAATTTACGGCAGTTATAGTTCGTCATAGAAAAAATTAATCTTGTTATCACATAAAACGCTGCAGGTAAACTATCCCTTTCTCTTAACTGATCTTCACCAAAATCAATAGGTCTTGAGTCCTCTACAATTCAGGGATCCATGCAAAACATTATTTGATTCTGTTAGAATGTGCGGGAGTTATCGTTCGTCATAGAAACAATTACTTTTGTTAAAACATTAAAGGTGGCAGGTAAACTACTCCTTTTCCTTAACCGATCTTCACCAAAATCAGTAGGCCTTCAGTTCTTTACAATTCAGGAATGTATGCAAAAAATTATTTGATTCTCTTTGAATTTACGGCAGTTATCATTCGTCATAGAAAAAATTACCCTTGTTAAAACATAAAACGTTGCAGGTAAGGCACATATGTAAAAAATTATTTGATTCTGTTTGAATTTACGGCAGTTAACATTCGTCATGAAAAAATTTATCTTGTTACAACATAAAATGTTGCAGGTAAACTACCCCTTTCCCTTAACCGATTTTCACCATAATCAACAGACCTTGAGTTCTCTACAATTTAGGGATGTATGCAAAAACTTATTTGATTATGTTTGAATTTACGGCAGTTATCGTTCGTCATAGAAAAAATTAACCTTGTTATCACATAAAACGTTGCAGGTAAACTACCCCTTTCTCTTAACTGATCTTCACCAAAATCAACAGATCTTGAGTCCTCTACAATTCAGGGATGCATGCAAAACATTCTTTGATTCTGTTTGAATGTGCGGCAGTTATCGTTCGTCATAGAAACAATTACTCTTGTTAAAACATTAAAGGTGGCAGGTAAACTACCCCTTTCCCTTAACCGATCTTCACCAAAATCAATAGGCCTTCAGTTCTTTATAATTCAGGAACATATGCAAAAAATTGATTCTCTTTGAATTTACAGCAGTTATTGTTCATCATAGAAAAAATTACCCTTGTTAAAACATAAAACGTTACAGGTAAACTACGTCTTTCCCTTAACCGATCTTCACCAAAATCAACAGACCTTGAGTTATTAAAACTTCAGGAATGTATGCAAAAAATTATTTGATTCTCTTTGAATATGCGGCAGTTATCATTTGTTGTAAAAATAAAATTACACTTTTAAAACATAAAATGTTGCAGGTAAACTACCCTTTTCTCTTAACCGATCTTCACCAAAATCAACAGACCTTGAGTACTCTAAAATTCAGGGCTGTATGCAAAAAATTATTTGATTCTCTTTTAATATGCGGCAGTTATCATTTGTTGTAAAAATAAAATTACCCTTTTAAAACATAAAATGTTGCAGGTAAACTACCCTTTTCTCTTAACCGATCTTCACCAAATCAACAGACCTTGAGTACTCTAAAATTCAGGGCTGTATGCAAAAAATTATTTGATTCTGTTCGAATCTGCGGCTCTTATTGTTTGCCATAGAAAAAATCTACACACACACACACACACACACACACACACACACACACACACACACACACACACACACACACACACACACACACACACCAAAAAATCACTTTATTTTCATGTTTTGAGGGTAGTACAATCAGAATTTGCAATTATCTCGAACACGATTTTTTTTTTGCCATCACCATACTTCCATTTCCTTATGGAACATGGAAGCAAAATATCGGTATGGAGAACCATACATGACTTGTTAAAACATAAAACGTTGCAAGTAAACTACCCCTTTCCCTTACCCGATCTTCACCAAAATCAATAGGCCTTCAGTCCTCTATAATTCAGAGATGCATGCAAAACATTATTTGATTCTGTTTGAATATGCGGCAGTTATCGTTCATCATAGAAAAATATTACCCTTGTTAAAACGTAAAATGTGGCAGGTAAACTACCCCTATCCCTTAACCAATCTTCACCAAAAACAATAGGTCTTGAGAACCCTACAATTCAGGGCTGTATGCGAAACATTATTTGATTCTGTTATCGTTTGCCATAGAAAAAAAATCTACACACACACACACACACACACACACACACACACACACTTCGAAAAATGACTTTTTTTCATGTTTTGAGGGTAGTACAATCAGAATCTGCAATAATCTCGACCACGATTTTTTTTGCCATCACCATACTTCCATTTCCTTATGGAACATGGAAGTAAAAAGTAATACAAAATTTACTTTGCAAATTTTTGTGTAAATTTATTTGGTATATAATGTAAAAATTTATTCTATCAGTATTTTACAAAAGACAGGTGTAACAGAAAAGATGATTCAACAATGAAGCCAAAATTAAGTATGTTAGGGTGTGTATTTAAAGTTATACAGTTGTACACTACATTCACGTTCGCATTTGTCTTAAGATAATTGGGAGTCGATATCTTGTAGTGAATCACAAAAGCAAAACACAAAGAGATAATATTAGAAACTTTAAAATACGAGAAGAATTGGATACTATACTGTGAATGAAAAACAACAATAAAAAATGCTTCAATTGATAAATTAATAATTAATAAATAGTGAGCTCACAAAAACCGAAGAATGACTTCTTGATAGAGTCCTTACTAGGCTACATGGGAGAAAGAAATAACTGCAGTGGGAAGAAATGATCTAAATAAATTTAAGTAAAAAAGGGGAAAACAAAACAGGAAAAGGATTGGAAATGGACTGAAGTCCCACCACTTTACAGAATGGTGTAACTGAGAAAGACGAACTTTCTCACTTTGATGCAAAATAATCTTTCCTAAAAAATTTGCAGGTCGATTTTGATAATCTGACTTCACATCTTACCTTCTGTAGGCTTTCTTCACCCCGTGTTAACTCTAAAACTCTGCGACTTAGCTGTAGATTCTTTTCTTGTTTCTTTCGCAATCTACAGCAAAAATAGTAAGATACTCATATATTAACGGCCACATACAACACACTTATTATTACATATTAATTTCACAATATGTGGTTCCACAAGTCAATTACATAAAGATAAGAGTACAAAATACTCCTGGTTCTTTCACAAAATTTATGTTTCATATAACTCTGACAAAAGTTTCAGTCTGTGTGGTCACGTGCTGAAAAATATCTTTTCAGAACATACAAACAATTAAAAAAAAAAAATTATATCAAAAACAGGTTTCACTGAACATCACATAAATTACAATACGAGGTATGGCTAGAAAAAACCGGATTGGTGTTTTAAAACTTTTTATATATCATCTTTTACAATTTGATTTTATCACCTTCAATGTACTCCCCCCCCCTTTTGATCCTTACACCGTTCCATACGAATTTTCCACTGTTCAAATCAGTGCTTCAGGTCATCTTCTGAAAGCCCTTTCATGACCTCCGCTGCCTTTGCTTTTACTGGATCTACAGTTTCCAATCTGGTTCCTTTTAGAGCTGACTTGACTTTACGAAATAAAAAGAAGTCACACGGGGCGAGATCAGGTGAATAGGGTGGGTGTTCCAAGACAGTGATTCCGTGCTTGGCCAAAAACATCTTGACAGACACTGCGTTATGGGCCGGGGCATTGTCCTGGTGAAGAAGCCATGTCTGGTTTTTCCACAAATCAGGTCGTTTCTTCCGTACACGCTCACATTAGAGTAGGTAGGACACTTTTGTAGTATTGTTGGTTGACTGTCTGACCTTCGGGTAACCAATCAACGTGCACAATCCCTCTGATGTCAAAAAAAACAATCATCATTGCTTTAAATTTCAATTTGCTCATCCATGCTTTCAAGTTTGCCGCGAAAACTTGTGTACGTGACAAACATGAACTTAACACTAAAATTGAAAATTTCTTCAACGAAAATAATATAACGGAAATAAATAAAGACCCCACACTAAAATTTCAAAAACAGATCAACAAATTTATAAACAACACAAAACATATAATCAAACCTGAAAGCAACAAGTACCTAAAACAAATAAAACCTAACCCCCCTATACTAAATGCATTACCAAAAATACACAAACCTAACATTCCCATCAGACCATTAATAAATAACACACAAGCTCCCTCCCACAAAATCGCCAAACACTTAGACAAAATAATCAGAGAAAACATTAATCTCAGTAACAACACATCTATCAAAAACAACATCGACCTAGTCAAGAAAACTGAACACAACCACACCCCACACAACTCAACATTAGCATCTTTTGATATCACCAATTTATACACCAATGTCCCAGTACAAGAAACCATACAAACACTAGAACAATTACTCAGACAAAACAACACACCTGAAACACACATACAAGAGATCATCACACTTACCAAAATAATAACTGAGCAAAATTACTTTACATACAATAACAAGATATACACACAAACAGACGGTCTCCCGATGGGATCCCCCATATCAGGAATACTGGCAGAAATATATATACACAACATAGAACATAACCACATAATAAACAACAACAAATACACCAACAAAATCATTTACTGGCACAGGTATGTAGATGACATATTACTTTTATTCAAAGGCAACACAAGACAAATTGAAAACTTCCACAAATACATAAACACAATACACCACAAATTAAAATTTACATTGGAAATTGAACAAAACAATAGTATAAATTTTCTAGACCTAACAATTAACAAAACTAACAATACACACGTACAAAATATACAGAAAACCTACCACAACTGACATGGTTATACACAACACATCAAACCACCCAACACAACATAAACATGCGGCCTTCAACCATATGCTCCAGACTAACTAAAATACCCTTAAGTAAACAAGATTATACTGACGAACTCAACACAATCAAATACATAGCAACGAAAAACGGTTCCAACCCCAATTTAATAAACAAACTACACAAACGCATCAAAAACAAAAATAACAAAACACTAAATACCAACAACACAATAAATACATCACACTCACATACCATAACTCCAACACACACAAACTTGCCAACACATTCAGAAAACACAAATACAAAATAGCATTCAGAACTAACAATACCATCAAAAAACACATCAACGATACAAACACGGACATAGACAAATACAATAGAACAGGTGTATACAAATTAAATTGTAATAACTGCAATAGTTTCTACATAGGCCAGACAGAAAGATCTTTTTCATCCCGTTACTCTGAACACTTAAAGGCCCTCTCCAACAGCAATATACATTCTGCGTTTGCCACACACATAACCATAGCTACACCAACATAGATACTAATCTTGAAATATTACACCTCTTACCCAAAGGTCGAAAACTCAACACAGCTGAACAGTATGAAATATACAAACACCACACAACACAACCAAACAACATACTAAATGAACAATTACAATATAAATCACATACACTTTTCGACACAATTATATATAAAACAAACAATAATTCGGATCCCCGCGCCAATCCCCTTCCTCTACACACCACCCCCACTATACCTTCCATTGGCTATTGCTATGTGTTTAATAATTTCGACTTCATTTTTATGGTCTTCTGTGGAGAGGGGCAATGATAACAATCTATGTACCATACTATTAAAAAATGCCATTTTGTGTGAATAAGGGTGGTACGACGAGGCATGAATAGCATGATCAGTGGTTGTCGGTTTCCTGTAAATATTATAGTTAATTTAATACTATACAACCACTTAATATTAATAATTACTTAATACAACCACTGATCATGCTATTCATGCCTCGTCTTACCACCCTTATTCACACAAAATGGCATTTTTTAATAGTATGGTACATAGATTGTTATCATTGCCCCTCTCCACAGAAGACCATAAAATTGAAGTCGAAATTATTAAACACATAGCAATAGCCAATGGTTATAAATGTAACATAATAGATAAAATAATAAATGAGAAACAAAATAGACTAATAAATATTGACATGCCTAAAGAAAAAGTAAAATATATCGCAATAGAGTAGGGCGAAATGTTACATTACACTTTAAAAAACCAATTGAAAAAATAAAATATAGTATTGGCTTCAAAAGCAAATAATAAACTCAAGAACAAACTTAAGTTTAAAAATCAAATTAAGTCTTTCGATGAATACGATGGTACAAGTGTATACAGGCTTAATTGTTCGGATTGTTCAAATTTCTACATAGGACAAACGGGTCGTTCGTTCAAATTGCGTTATAAAGAACACCTCCCAAGCTCTAAATCAAATATAGGAAGATCCACATTTGCTGAACATTTAAGTTCACAAGATCATAACATAAAAAGTATTAGTGAGAATTTGGATATATTACATAAATGCAGGAAATCTCTTAAACTGGACACTCTTGAAAGCTTTGAAATATATAAGGCCACTAAAGATAATTACGATCGCATCTTAAATGAAAAATCGATCCATAAAAATAATATTCTATTCAACAGAGTAAACGATATCAAACGAGATACTAGCTGTGTCAGATCGATAAAATTTATCAAAGGTCAAATCGGTATCGATTGATTTTATTGCATAACTTGTTCCTGCGCAGGTCCGCGTCGGCCGCGTGTATCGTGTTTTCGTTCTGTTTTGTCTCGGTTTTAATATGTGTTAAATTATTTAAGTATTTTTGTTGTTATGTTTGTGTTGTTTTTATTATCTGACGGGATGTGCATACATCAACAAATGTATTTTTAACTTATATTCATCGAGGATCTGAAGATGACACTTAATGTGTCGAAACTCGAGTAATCCTGTTTTCGGATTTCAAAAAGCGTGATGGTAGGTAATTAACCTGTTTTATAGTCTTAAAACGCTTTTGGAGGCAAATACAATGTTTAAAATCTACATTCTGCGTTTGCCAAACACATAACCATAGCTACACCAACATAGATACTAATCTTGAAATATTACACCTCTTACCCAAAGGTCGAAAACTCAACACAGCTGAACAGTATGAAATATACAAACACCATACAACACAACCAAACAACATACTAAACGACCAATTACAATATAAATCACATACACTTTTCGACACAATTATACATAAAACAAACAATAATTCGGATCCCCGCGCCAATCCCCTTCCTCTACACACCACCCCCACTATACCTTCCAAGCAACAACCGTTACTAAATTCTGGCAGTCTGTTCTAAGCTGACAAAGGCGAATATGATGCCGAAACGCATTCAACGAAAAAGACAAGTAAGTTTTCACATGAGAAAGTTTCAATATTATATAAAGTGTAAGCCTTGTACGCATTATAAAAACTGAATGAGCACGTTCAGTTAAAAATGTCACATTATAAAGGTGAGGCGCAATTACGCAGCACTCGAATTTACATGAATGAAATGTTGTAGGGCCTAAGGCCTACATAATTTGTCGCAACGATAAAGAAATGACAGCCGAAGCAACAAGCGCAACTCACATCTGCTGCATTCGAAAACTCTGAGCACTGTAATGACATGCTTGCCGACGCGAGCATGGCTGGACCAAGATCAGATTAGGCAACCTTTCGATTATACAATTCCCACATTACTGTCCATAACTGCCCGCAAAAATCGAAAGATTTTGTATAATACATTTTTTAATAATTTATATCATAAAGAAAACACAACATGTACATTCTCATTGATAGATATCAATGATCAGTAGGTTGTATTGATCATCGACATTGAATGTTAGATAACAATATTATAACATTAAACTACTCAGAGATAAAACCTCAATAATAATGATAAGGTTGAACAGGCCACAATTGGCTTGCAAACTGATTTATACATGAGTATAAATGTACATAAATTAGCAGAGATGTATACAATACAATACAAAACATGAATAATGAATAATCTGATAATGCTGAATAATCGGTGACTCATCACATGATGGGTCCGATACAAATTGCAAATATTTTATGCAAGTCATGATTGACAGCCCAAGCCAGTCAAGGCCAGCTGATTTATACATAATAGTATTGAGTATAAAATGAATAGACAAGATTATTACAAAAGTTATGTGCATGTAAAAACATAGATTTAGCATAACGCTGTAATATAATAATTAAATAGTGCATGCTATACCAAACAATTGCAAGAATGCACAATAAATTGACATGTGAAAACAGATTATACTTTGTTGAATAGTTGCAAGTATATAAACGTAATGACATGTATGTCATAATCACAAACATGAATAATAATATATGTGCAATACATGATCGCAAAATACAAATATAAAATATGTGTAAAAATATATGCGTGGTGCATAATCATAGAGAATAGATGCGGGTACAGTAATGTTTTACATAGATACAAAGTACATGATAAAATACAATAGAAATATGCGTGTTGCATAATTGCAAAATACATGAATACAAGGCATGATAGTATATAATAATATAAGTGACAAGTACTAATGAGTAATTCTCATTACAAAAATGTAATGCATGTGTTGAGCAATTACAAGTAACACATAAATTCATAGAATAGTGAAATAGCAATGCACAAATATTAACAAAAAATGTGCAGCAAATATGCATACATGGTTTGTATAGCTCCAAATCCATGTGAATATTATATAACAAAATCTATAACATAAGAACAAATACCACCAATAGACATAATACATAAATCAAATGTTGTATACAAGAAAATACAAAAAATAATTGAAGCTTTACATATTAAATAAGTTGACTCTTGCTTAAGTAAAACAAGCAATTTCTGAATTGAAAAGATACAAACTAAAGCTCATGGTAAAAATAAAAGTGCTTATATAACTAACATAATCTTCTTAAAACATTAACACATGTTTGATAAATACATACATTTAATTTTAAAAGAAAATAAACGACATCCTTTAATTTATGTAAAGAAAATATCCTCTAAAACTGACTCAATATAGTAAATACAATAAAGAAAGAACATAATAATATACATGCATAGTATTAACTGCATGGTATTGATATAATGACTCAACACAACACTTAATACTTGTGTTAAGTAGCTACATTGATGTAGTGTTTACTGTTCGTCCCTCGCTGGCACCAAACATAACTTATGAATTGGTCTGCGAAAGGTGCCAACAGGAGTACGAACGTCAACTACTCTTATTAAATTGTCTGGTCCGGGAAATGTGGCTGTGATTACCCCAAATTTCCATGCTAATGGAGGCAAGTTATCCTCGATTAGCAGTACCAGATCACCAATGGAAACGTTTTCTTTAGCAAATTTCCATTTGTGACGCTGTTGCAATTGGTGTAGGTAGTCGCGCGACCATGATTTCCAAATAGCTTGGACAAACGTCTGGAGAAGTTGCCAACAGCCGAGACGAGAGATGGGAACGTGTGATAAGTCAGGATCAGGTATTGCCGTTAATGGTGCACAGATTAAAAAATGGCCAGGGGTGAGTGGCACTGGATCGTTTACATCCGATGAAACGGCAAATAATGGACGTGAGTTTAGACAGGCCTCTACCTGTGACAAAACCGTAGTAAACTCCTCGAATGTGAGTATGGACTTGCCGACAACGTGGCGCAAATGATACTTCAAACTTTTTGTACCGCTCTCCCAAAGACCACCAAAATGAGGTGACGATGGAGGAATGAATGACCACTTAATACCATGAGAAGTTGCAAATGATTGGATTGTTAAGGTGGCATCCCTATTATGCCAGAGATTGTAAAGGTCATGCAAAACGTTGCAGGCCTTCCTAAAGTTCGTGCCATTGTCAGAATATAACTGGCTAGGTATGCCCCTATGGGCCATGAAGCGACGTAAGGCAGCTATAAACGCATTGGCCGTAAGGTCGGAAACCAATTCCAAATGAATGGCCCTGGTGGCTAAGCAAATGAATAAACACATATGACTTGGACAGAGTCCTAGATCTCTGCTTGCCATGGCGGATCATGAAGGGACCACCATAATCCACTGCGCAGAATAAAAATGGCCGGGAAGGAGTAACCCTGGGAAATGGCAAAACACCAAGCCATTGAAGTTGATATTTGGTATTAAATCTGAGACATTTGACGCATCTACGAATGATGGAACGAATGACTATCTGGCGTTAATGATCCACCAGCATTGCCGAAGTGAATGATGGACAGGTTGAGCACCAGCGTGGAGGAGACGAATATGCTCACTCTTGATTATAAGGCGAGTGATGTGAGCCGATGGATGCAAGACAGTAGGATGCTTATTATCATAGGGTAGTTGCGACTGCTGTAGGCAACCGCCAACACGTATGATGCCAAACTCATCAAGAAATGGGTCCAGAGAAGACAGCTTACTCCTAGTAGAGACAGAAGCCCCATTTCCAAGGCAATTAAGCTCAGTAGCGAAGTGGATCGACTGGGATTGCCTTATGAAGAAGTTAAGAGTAGAATGAATTTCAGTAGGGGTAAGAACTCCCGAGATTTTCTCTGCCTTTGAGGGTCTAGTATTTTTGATAAATCGAAAGCAATAAGTGTACACGCGGGTCAGTCGGTGCAACGAGGAAAAGTCCTTAGAGAGATCAATAGGTAGGGGTAGAAATTAGAGAAAGTTTGGGGGTTTGTTTCTCCTCAACGGAGCATTCAGAAAGCGGCACATTAGAAGGTGAGAAAGGTGAAAAAAGATTGGGTTCAGAAGATTGAGACAGACAAGCGGGACCATGCCACCAAAGCGAACAATCGCGCAAAACGTCAGGGTGACATCCTCTAGAAATAAGGTCAGCAGGATTATGTTGCGAATCAATATGATGCCATGTGTAGGTTTCAGTGAGACGCTGAATCTCAGCAACACGATTAGCGACGTAAGTCTTCCACCTAGAAGACTGAGCATGAATCCAATAGAGAGATATCATGGAGTCGGAGTACAGGTGTACGCTATTGACAAAGGAATGGAGAGCAGGGGTGACCTTGAATAGAAGTCGCGATAACAACAAACAAGCACAGAGCTCATTGCGGGGTAATGACACCTGTCGTAGTGGAGCCACGCGAGATTTAGAACACAAAAGGTGACAAGAGGCCATTAAATCTTGATAAGGGGACGTCCATTAATTACGTGAGGTTTTTTTTTTAAATTTGGACCCCCTCCCCCCTTGGTGAGATTTGGTGAGATGTGGTGGGACCCCCCTCCCCCTCACGTGAGGTTTACCCTATAATTTTTAAATAATTAAATTTATTTGATATGTTCATGTTTTTGCTTCATACCACTAAAAATACCTAAAGCATATCTTCTATGTACTACATTTTTCTGTGAAATTAGAGGTGAAAATGATAACTACATTTAAGGTGCATTATAATAATGTATATTCTCTGAATTAAAAAGTTGACGTGAGATTTTCATTGGCCCCCCTCCCTTTAAATGAGATTTGGTGAGATTTTGCGGGACCCCTCCCCCCCATTTTGAGCTCATGTAATTAATGGATGTCCCCTAAATAACTATAACGTAAATGCAACACCCATAACCCTTTTCAGAGGCATCTGCAAACCCATGTAATTCAACTAGCTTGGTCTCAGACATGCTGCGTATGGAGCGTGGAACAATAATTTTACTAATTAAATACAACTTATCGCATAATGAACGCCAATACGAATATAATTGCTCAGAAATTGGCTCATCCCAACCAAGATTGCACAACCACAGTTGCTGCATAAACTGTTTATAAAGGAAAACAATTGGGCCAATAAGTCCCAATGGGTCGTAGATACCCGCTATAATTGACAGGATTCTCCTCTTAGAAATACTTGACTCAACTGGAAATGACTTGATGTCAAACAAGAATGAATCTGTAGAGTTGTTCCAAAGAATGCCCAAAGTACGCACATTGCCTTGTTTGTTTAATGGAAGTGATAAATTATTATGCTCAGTGACCACATTTGGTTCATTTGATGCCCATTTATGTAGAGTAAAACCATATTGACTCAACAACGTACTTAAGTCAGATTTTAGCTTGGAAAGATTGGAAATGGTGTCTGCACCGGTTAACAAATCATCAACATAAAAAGCATTGATTATAGCTGAAGCAGCGTCAGGAAAAGAAACTTCATTATCCTTACCAATCTGAATAAGGCAGCGGGTTGCCAAAAATGAAGCGCAAGCAGTACCGTATGTTACAGTTCGCAGCACGAAATGTTTAAACTGTTCAAGCGGAGAATTACGCCACAGAATACGTTGGTAATGACAATCGTTATCAGACACTAGAATCTGTCGATACATCTTCTCGATGTCAGCGATCAGAACATAGTTGTGTATACGAAATCGCAAAAGAATAGAGAAAAGATCTTGTTGGACATTTGGGTCCACTAACAAAATATCATTGAGAGAAAGACCATTGGTAGTTTTGGCCGAACCATCAAAAACGACGCAAAGCTTCGTCGTGGAACTAGAATGTTTGAAAACGGCATGATGGGGTAAATAGTAGGTATTTGAAACCTTGGAATTAACAGAACAATCGTCAACCAGCGCCATGTGGCCAAGATTCCTATATTCCTGAATAAAATTTGCATATTCACGCGCAAGCTCAGAATCACGCTTGAACCTGCGTTCTAAACTTAAAAATCTCGCTTCAGCGGTAGCATAGGACTCACCCAACTGGGGATTATCAGACCCGAATGGTAATGAGACGGCAAACTTACCTTCATCATTACGATGAGTGGACTTAACAAAATGTTCCTCACAAACTGAATCGTTAATAATGGGTGCATTATCAAGGACGGTTTCAGTCTCCCAAAACTTCTCAAGAGACGTTAAAATTTGATCATTGTTGTTTCTTGCCAAGAACGAAACAGCAGGACACTTAGAATGACAATGCTTAGGCAAATTGCCTGCTAGAATGTAGCCTAACTTAGTTTCTTGTATAACAGGAAAGTTAGGACCGCGTACATATTTGTTAGCTTGAATCAAGTCTAAATAAAACTGCTCTCCTAACAGTATGTCTATGTCAGCTGATACATTAAAATGTGGGTCAGCAAGGAAAATATTATCTGGGATATTAAAATGATTTATGTCAAAAGATTGTGCTGGAAGTTTGTGGGTCAACGCAGATAAGACTGCACACGGAGCATTAAAAGTGAACCTTTGATAGCGAGAAACAATGCGAATTGATACCAAATTAGTGGCGCAACATGTCGCATTATTAATACCTGAGATTGGTATATTAGACTTAGTTAAGTTAAGTTGCAATTTTTTTGCAAATGATGCAGTACAAAAGTTTACCTGGGACCCTGCATCTAACAAAACTAGTGCAAGTTGCCTGTTACCAGCACGGTTGATGACGAACACGACGGCTGTAGATAAAATAATATTGTTTGCTGATTGAAGCTTAAATGAACAATAATTACTACTGCTGGCAGAACCCTGGTTTGACCCATCATTTATATGAAGCAATGTATGGTGTCGTCTGGAACAGATCTTACATGATTGTTTGACCTTGCAATTAGGTGAAAAATGATCTGGTCTTAAACAATTAGTGCAGCATTTATGCTTTAATATAAATTGGCCTCGTTCAGATATGCTTAAATCGCGAAATTTGTCACACATATAAATTGGGTGACTTGCCTTGCAGCAGGGGGATGAATAATTATTTGAAATCGAATGATAACTTTTAAATGCAGTGCTGCCAGCAGAGTTTCATAACTTATGTTTTTCAGACTTATTATTAAATTTTAGAGTTGGTTTGTTAAGCTGCTGTCCAGCTTCTATCAGTAATGTGTTTTCTAATAATTGTCTACGGGCGTTTAAAAACTGTATAAAACTCTGAAAATTAGGAAGATTTTCAGAATCTATAGATTCTTTCCATAATTTAAATGTGGAATGGTCAAGTTTTGCTGACAATAGCTGTACAGTAATGAGTTCAAATGAATCCACTGACAATTGCATAGCTGTCAGCGAATTGACAGAAGACGTTATTGTATTTATAAATTCTGCTAAGCTCTGTACAGAGTCCTTGGTTGTAGACTTCACTTCTAGTAAATTTTGAATGTAATATTTAGCTAATATGAATTTATTGTCATATCTAGCAGACAGCAAACTTAACGCTATTGAATAGTTTTCATTACAAATAGGCAAGGCCTTAATTAGATCTAGTGGTTCATTTTTGAGAGATGAATATAAGTAATGTAGTTTTTGCACTGAAGTTAAGTCAGATCTGGCATGTACCAAGTCTAGGAATATTGAGTAAAAATGTTGCCATTCGAGAATATTGCCTGTGAAGCAGGGCAAACTTATAGGTTTTAATTGAATGTTACTGCTTAATGTTTGAGATCCAGTCTGAATGTTGAGGGTGTCTATTAGTTGTAAGATGTTAGCCTCGGTTGAATATAAAAGTTCTTCAACCTCGACTCTGTCCTCTTGGGCAGCATTTATGTCTTTAGAAATTAATTAAATTTCAGACTGTACCTCATCATATTTTATTGCTAAACTCTTTAAGCTTTCTAGTCTGACAGTTAAAAAATGTTTAGTATTACTGTTTTTATCAAAATTAAGTACTGCGGAATTGATTCGCACTATGGCAGACTTTAAGCCGCCAACACTCTTAAGCCTTCTTCCGTCATTTTACGCACCTTTTACTGATGGCGTTGATGTCGTACCTTCTGTGAGATGTCCTGTAGCATTGAGGCCGTGGAGCCGATGGTAGACACACACGAACTGGATGGATGACTGCTCTCAACTTGGAACTGCTCAATCTGGCGTGTAGGCGTTAACACGTGGATGGTCATGTACTGGTGTTGTCTATGAAGCTCAATTACGACGTCGAAAGAAATGCTGAATAAATCCCGACAAGGTCGGATCAGCGAACATACTGAATCGCCCGTGATGGCCAGAAATTGAAGTAGAAAAAATGATGAGAAGCCGCTCGATAGGGTATAAGGTTTTGAAAGAAAGTTAAAATGATGAATCCAGGCGCGGGGTGACCAAAAAAATGTTAAGAATTAATGTTTGTAAATTAATATTTTAGTGGAGTTAAATTTGCCAGGATGAAGAAAATAATGATGAGCGAGTGGACTGTAGTTTAATACATTTATTAGTTATAAATGTTACAATTTAAATTTGAATTCGTAAGGTTAGCTAACCCTTGTACGCATTATAAAAATTGAATGATCACGTTCGGTTAAAAAGTCACATTATAAAGGTGAGGCGCAATTATGCAGCACTCGAATTTACATGAATGAAATGTTGTAGGGCTTAAGGCCTACATAATTTGTCGCGACGATAAAGAAATGACAGCCGAAGCAACAAGCGCAACTCACGTCTGCTGCATTCGAAAGCTCTGAGCACTGTAACGACATGCTTGCCGACGCGAGCATGGCTGGACCAAGACCAGATTAGCCAACCTTTCGATTATACAATTCCCACATTACTGTCCAATTACATAATTCACATTTAAATAACTTGTATCAAAACTTTATAACCTTATTATTATCAACTCTCTATTCAGCTTTTAATTAGTTAACATTTATTGTATCATTAGATTCTATAAAAAAATTTCAAATTTATTATTAACCTTTCTACTATGAATTTTCTTTTTCTAGCCTTTTCATCAATACTTATCTAGTTTGGGTGACTCTATATTCACTATTATCTATATCTTATTTTGGCATTTATCTATCTAACCTTACTCACCCCTTTTTTCTACTAACAACCGCTACTAACAACCATTAACATATTACGACACCAATATCTCCATAACAACAACCCCCTTCAACCTTAATTCTATATATATATATATATACACCGTTCACTTCTTTAAGTGAAATTTCTATTACCTCTTTGTACTAAGATGTGTGTACCCTACCTGGCAATATACACGTTCATAACCTTTTACCCTCCACCAAATATCGGCAAACACTCTTACCCTTCTCTAATTACGAGAACTGCCACAACGCTGCACGTTGACCATACCTTACCACCTCATCCTTACTACAAAATATCACCATCAACTATTTACTCTCTAATTATATATTACTCATCTTCTCTACATATTATCACTAACTACTGTGTCCCTAAAATATCTAACACCCTTTTTTTGTGTATTATCTGTATCTCAACTTCTTATTCATCTAACTCCCATTAACTCTGTTTAACTAACTCAAATGCCTTTATTTTAATAATTATCACCCAGGCTCTATCCCTTTTTAACACTTTACATTACTGTGATCATTGACAATTGCATTAGAAAATTCATCCCTCACCTACTAATAACAATACATCTCAATATCCAAATATATTACATGTTTAATCATTTACTACCCATTAGACTCTGAATCTCATAATTATTTAAAATCATTATCAAACTTTCTTCAATTATTTAAAATTCTACAGTACATGGTTTACATAAAAAATACATAAAATACACAACCTCAAGAATACACAAATACATTGACATTAATACACAAAAATATACAATCCAAATTTATCATTTAATCATTTACCATAACTCAGTTCATAAAACAGCCCCTCTTGAAATCACACTATCACATAATTAAATGTTCATTAACACAATAAAATAATTATCCTCCATCGTCAAACGATAATCTTATCTTAGGTCTATACAACTTTTTCCTTGAAAATATTATATCACCATCATGAATATAGTACTTATTTAAATTCTTATATTCTACAAAACTATCATAATTAATAGGGTTATTCCATATCAATTCATCATACAACTTGTCACGATCGGGTGTGGTCCTGTCACCTTCAGTATTATTAGTCACAATCAGGTAAGTTACAAAATCATTATTTTCATTATCATCTCCTACTACTGCTATATCAGCTTCCACCCAAGGTAAGTATTTACTATAATTATCAACAATCTCTACTCCTAACCTTTCCATAAACTCTTCATACTTTCTACTTATCTTAAAAATCTCTGTCTCTCTCTTTCTCTCACAATGTTTCTCACAACACCACCACGCTACACTCTCTCTCTCTCAATATATGAAGGGGACACTAACTCACCATTACTGCACCACCTGTGAAGTGCACTAAAAAACCCAGGGACAACTTTATTTGCAGACCTATCGTCTTCCAAATATATATTGAAGGCACTCTTGTCCTTCCTCAACACATGTGAAGTCTTTACTTCACCCCCCACTACACCATTAAGGAAAAAATTTACCCCCTGCAATCCTTCTACAAATATACTCTCTCTCCACACTCTCTTTAACCCCTCAACACACACTAACATTCCATCATTATCATATTCTACTCCCCTTAAAATCTCATTATCACTACCAATGTTCACATAATCATTTTCTAATATCATATTTTTATTTTTATTATCATAATTTTTGCCACTACTTACCTTGTCTTTATTTATGTTTAATTTGTCTATTTCTCTCTTAGTTTCTAACTCTATTTCATCTAAACGTGTCTCTATTTCATTTATTGTTTTATCAATATGACAATTTTGTCTTTTAATTTCCTTTTTTATGTCATTGAATTTCTCATCAAATTGGTTAAACTTATCATTAAAATTGTCAAATCTTGTATTTTGCTCATGAAATTTATCGTCAAACTTAATACTCTGTTCGTTAAATTTTTCATCAAAAAGTAATCTCATCATTTTTATCACGTCATTCTCCTCAACTCTTTTTGTTGGGACTGGTGTCGAGTGAATACCTTCACTCATTATTTCTGATTGTTACGCTTATTTCACTATTGTTTGCCATTGTTAAAAAATTTTAATGAACTGTTGCTTTCTACAGACGTCACAACATAACCTACAATTGTAATACCCCTCACTTCAATACTCACTCTGTCTCTATATTTGGGCTTATTATATAAAAAAATTTCCTTTTTTTTTTTTATGTCGCCAGTTCGGGCACCATTTGTTAATATACAAATTGTATACTTATTTTTGTGTATTTATTTATTATGTGAATCTTACAATAATTATGGTACTTACCATAATTATTAGAGCACATGTCATCATCACTATCTTTGTTTCTTGTTGGGTCCAGAGTTCGTATTAAGCGTAAATAGAGACAGTTTGGTGATTGAAATGAAGTTATCAACGTCAATATGGTAGTAAATCAACTTATTTTTTATTATTTCGAATTTGCAAAATTAAATCATCATACATTACAATGGCTGCCTTATCATGACCAAGACAAAATGGCGGTCATATTCTTACTATTATATTCATTAGTCATGACTTTAAATGCTTCGTTATATTGTTTGATTAACTAGATAATTTTATTATATTGCAGCTATTAACATACTTAAATGTTTCCATTTGATTTATACTGCTATAATCTTTAACACAAACCAACGCCTCAGTTTTGTTACCGGCATTGCTTGATACACTCTTCCTCTCTCTCACTCTCTCCCTCTCATCACAATATTATTCAAGATACATTTTTGTTTTAGGTATTATTAATTTTGAGCTCAATTATTTAAAAGAAATTTTGATTGCAATTTTGACTTTCCTGCTACTTCGTGCTATCCACATTGAACGGTCACCATCGTCCGGCCAGGTGTGCGGTGTAGTTTCCGTATTTGCTGGGTGTTTCTGTCACTGACTTTACATTGTTAACTAAATGATAGTTGTGAAGCACTAACTCTTGTTAATTACATTTCTGTCACTGATTTTAACACATTTTATCTGGCTGACCTTTTGCCAGCAACATTGATAGCATCTTCACTCTATGATGGTATTCAACAGACTGAGAGTGGATGCTACGTACATTTTGCGTGTGTGCGCATTGACGTCATTGTCTAGTGTATCGAAATAGGAAACGCCCTGATTATGCGTCATTGTTGTTACGTTCTGTATGTTTTTTAATGACGTTTCGTATTGTTGGCCAATGACAATTATATAACGCTGTGTGTCGCCGGTCACGTAGGCTTGACCTTGGATTCGTCCCGCACCGATTTAACTGCGTTGTTTTCGTTGAACACAGGGAAAATTGCCCTACCCATTTACATGTGTGCAAAATACAATAAAATACAATAAAATAATTCCTTTTGTACCATAAATATGAAAACAGGCTTTTGTCCTGTTACATCATGATAATTATAGTAATGAGTTAACAAGTAATAGCAAAATAAAAAGTGATAACAACGAGATAATTAAAAATGTTTTAGAAAATAAAGTGAATAATAATAGTGGAGATGAAGTTTTAGTGGAAATAGAGAGTAGCAATAAGATAGTGGTTGAAAAGAGGTTGGGTTTACAAAGGGCAAATTTTCCCCGTGATTTAAATGGAGTAAAGACTCCAATAGCGAGTTATGAGGACAGAGTTTCCTCCTGTGGTTATAGAGACAAGGTGTCTCCAAGTAAGTCCCCTTTTGTGTATCATGAGTTCCTTGGAAAAGCCAAGATGTGTCATGATAACGTTGTGTTACCCGTTGTATGGAATGATAGAGGCAAAGATTATGTATGTTATGATGAGGAGTATTTTGAGAGGTGACAAGACCAAAACTAATGATGTAGACAGGCTATATGATTTAATAATAATGTGGGATAATCCAGTAGATTATTATGTGGGTTTTGCGGAACAAGTTGAAATATTAAAGAATTATTATATAAATAATAATAATGAAATGAGTGTAATTAAAGATGATAATTGTTATATAAAAGTAAGACTAATTTATGATGATGGGGGTTAGAAACAGTGAATGAACATTTTATTATTTTAGTTTATGGTGATGACCTGGCTAACTTATGTAATGAGGTGTGGTAAACAAGAAAATTAATGAAGAAGAATTGTAAATAAATTTATAGTGAAATTAATTGCGTTTGTGTTGTAAAATGTATTCTATGTAAACAATGTGTGTATGTAGTAGACATGGATTTAATAATAATAATAATAATAATAATATTTTATTAGTCTAAATAAATAACGAGTTTGTAATAAATGAATTGTAATTGTTTTGGAAGAAGGTGATTAAAGTAACTTTGTGTTTTAAATAACTGATTGAATTAAAATAAATTGTAGATGAATTAATTGATTTAAATGTGGTAGAAATAAATTTTGATAATGAATTTAAACGATGTTTGAGATTTGAAATTGATAATAAATAAAAAGAGTAAAAGTAAAATGTGTTTAGTTGTGGAGTCATATGGTTGTTAAAATGCTTCAGAAGGTACATATGGTTGTACGGGATATTTGTGGTGATGAATTGTTTATATTTGGAATTAATGACAGTAATCATGTGTTTATTAGATGGAGTGATTGACCATATGTAAGTATGAATTTGATAATGACCTTGAAGTAAAGTAAAAGAGTCTTATAATGGCACTAAATGAGTTTGAAAGAAGCTAACTTACGTAAAATATTATTGTGAAATGTGATGTAAAACGAATGTTAATAATAAATTTGAATTTGTGGAGAATTTAATGGTACAATAAATGATAAATAAAAAAATTAAAGGTTGATACAAAAAGAGTTAATAGAAGGTTCAAGTTGCAATGTGTAATTAATGTAATGATGTTAATGGTCAATTTGAGTGTCAATTATGTTATATATTATTATGTATTATGTTAATGTGTAGGAATCTTAAACATGAATTATATGTTGTTTTTTAAAGTGATTCCCCAACTTTTGGGCGGTCATGGCCTCACCGAACCCTGACCGTGGAATTGGCTCAGCTTTGACTAGCTATGGTCAGGGCTCACTGCGTCACGTTCTGCCCAAAACTGGCCATAGCTTGTTATCGTTGTAAGAGGTGAATTTAGAAATTAACCGGGGAGTAAATCAGGGGAATCACCAGAACTATGGAACAGCGGCTATCCATCGAATGGGATTGTAGACCGTTTAAGGGCATATACCTAAGTTTAGTAGGATTACTGGTATCCTCGGACATCAGTAATACCGAATGTTTTGTAACGCCGAAGCAAGAACGGGGTAGGCAGCGTCTACCCCCCAAAAAAACTTCTGTTCTTGTGGAAGCAACTGGGCGCTACAGTCCAGGGGGGGCCATAGTGTGTGTGGGAAGGAGGTTACTCAGGGGAGTAACGCATTACTAAATATTAAAATGAATTATGCTGATGAGTTGATAAGCTAATTAAATGATTTTGTTTTGAGTCAAGAGATACTATGCAAAAGGCAGATGATTAACGTTTTACAGTAAATAACAGGTTCAGAGTTAGTTGATTTAAAAATGTTATACTCTATATGATAATTTTATAAATGACTTTACTGTTTGAAAAGATTAATTCTAGAAGAGAAGGTGTTTATTATGTTATTATGTTAGAGTGTAGGGATTATAAACATGTGTCATGTATTTTACATTGTATTATTTGTATGTAGTGTGCCGATAGAAAGGTTATTCACCTGTTAGTAAGACATCAGCTGACAACTGGTGTGAACTGTATAATGTTCTTTTAATAATCAGTGTAATTTTATTTTGTAACTTTTCTTTCTATTAATTATCAGAATATACGTTTAATAAAACATTATTACATTTTATTACATTATTATGAAAAAAAAATTTTTATTTGTGTTAAGGTACAATTTGTTTGTGTTTTCATGTTCAAGATATTGCTAATTGTGGGTAGTAATAATCTATTAAGTGATTCGTAGTATTCATATTATATGTTTGTAAACAGATGTAGTGATAGGGGCATTTATAATAGAAAGAAGTTGTTTGTTTTTATTTTTTGTTTATTATGTTTGTTAGTAAGAGGAGATATAAAATAAATTCATTTGAAGGGTTTTGGAATTTTAAGAATTATGAGTAAATTAATTAATTGAAGTAGATAATATGAATTATCATAAAAGGGAATTTTTGATAAGGGACTTGGGTTTATTGCATTATTTGAACAAAATTTAAACACTTTAATTTGATTTGAAAAAATACCGTAAGGCAAACGATTAAAAGTTGAAAAATGGAATTGGATTTAAAATATAAACTATTCCTGTCAATTTTAGATCAAGAAGTAGGATGTAGATGTTGTGTGTAATATAATAATGAGTATGTGTACGCACCCAGTACTTGCTAAAGGCAACCCAGTATGTATGTAAGGGGAGATATATCGGTTGAGGATCTGGTATGGTATAAGGCCAGTTTTGGAATTTTATTCAGAATGTTACAAGGTTAGGTGGTACTGTGGTGAGTAACTGTCCGACTTTACGGTGTTGGGATCTCGCACAGAAAAGTCCAGTGATGTAGTTCAGATGCAGCCATAGTCACCTAACTAGGGGGGTAGTTTACCCATGATGTGTTAAGAATTAAAGGGGGGTTGTTGGCGCCATATCCTCACTGATCCTCTTAGGGTTTAGCAATGAAAGTTTTTCTGTTTCGGCAGAAAACCTCTCATTGGGGGGGTATTGTAATGGTACAAACCCATGAGATTTTGCAATTTTAATATTTTCAATTTTTATTCAACAAAGAATATATGGTGAATGGAGTATAGCATTGAGACTGGTACGGCTCGTTACAGGAATGTAAAATTGTCAGCAAGGGTGCGAATTCACCCACAAGTGCGCGCACAGGTGGCCAACGTTCTCAGGCGTTTGGTCACGTTCGAATGCATTCCTCAGCGCTGTGTGCGCAGAGAACAAGGACAGTCGACTACAAAACACCCATCCGGCCGGATGAACACAAAGGCTCATGAGCCGAAAATTTATTAACAGCATGTAAAATGTGTTTTAAGCTTTAAACTAAATGGATCTAAAGTGGTGAAGCATCAAATAATCTTTAGTGACCAAAATTTTAACCGTGAGAATGTAATTCGGACAACAAGTGACTAAAAAAGTACGGAGTGCAACACGTGGGCTGCAGGGACACTGCCAAAGAAGTAACAGTATAATAAACAAAATTAATTATGAAAATTTTAAAGTAAAGAGCTCTCTAAAATAAAAGAGGGGTGTAGATTGGATGACTGTGTGAGTGAGCAAACTGGGCTGCCTTAGATAGTATAAGTCAGAATAAGTAAATAATGTATAATTCACTATCATATATCAGAATACGTAAATAATGTTATAATCCTATCAGTCGTATTTTCTAATATGTTCAAGAAATGTACGTAGTATTGATGTAGAGTAAAGAGAGTGAAAAATAGCAGAAAGAGTGGAGAATAAATTCTGTAACTAACAATATAACAAAGAATGTTACCTTGCCGTAAAATAAAATAACATCTGATTTCACTGGTTATATGTGTGTTAGAATAATCATTTCAAACACCTAACTTCATTTTCTGTGCTGGTAAATTCGCTATACGAAAGAGGGTTTACACCACTAGACGATCTGGCAAGTGAGTTAACAAATTAAAGGTAAGTGGAAGTTTGTGATTATTTAATAGTTCTTATATTATACAAATATAAAACACGACAACCATGCATTCTGAGACCTGAGACTGTCCTCCGTGTACTATGGAGGAGGCTGATGATAAACTGGTAATTCTTGATGTAGACAGGCCGATGGGAGCTTGGTCACATTAACCGCAAACTAATCCAGACAGGTATCTTAAACGAGATTCCAAACATCATCCAAGGCAGAAGCATGCACTGGTGAAGATGACCGTTGCTCATATGGTGTAGCCTGAGTATGTCACTGGAAAACTGAAACATTCTGGCACTACCCTACTACCCTAGCAGCCAATACTTATGCTGAAACATTCTGGCACTACCCTAGCAGCCAATACTTATGCTGAAACATTCTGGCACTACCCTACTACCCTAGCAGTCAATACTTATGCTGAAACAAGTGCTGTGACTGAGAAGATCTGTCAGTCGTGGTGAAAAAAGTGGCTTATGTCAGCAGTGTGAAGGACTGCATCGCCAAGCCGCTGAAGAAACATCTTCAGCCAACAACGATGATCCAGAAGTACCAGAAACCAGTGATAAGACACTAAGGATCTGCTCTCATTTTGCAGAGCATATTAGGTACCCTGGTCACATCATCAGCACCAAAAAGCACAGTATCTGCACTTGTCTCAATGCACATAGGCAATACAGAAATCTGCTACAGCAGAGCATAACTGGCTGCAAAACCATCCTGTATGTTCTGCAAAACTGAACTTCTTGCCAGGACTCAAAGTTACTACTTCCCCTGTGTCACTGGAGCCTTAAGAATGGTGACCGTGACTTATCAAACAGCAGACAGACAGATTAGGGTTTAATACAGCTTGGTTGCCAGTCCTAGTTGCTGTGAAAACAGATCTAAGAGCTGCCGACAACTTGCTGTTCTTAAGCACAGTGCTGAGAATGTGTCAACGAGATAACACCATACAAGGCTGAATTGGTGTTTTGTGCAATTCAACCAGATGTACGTTGCATATGGAAAAGTTATGTAAGATAAGTTGGTTCCAGCACTAGAAACGTAGGTGTGTGATTCTACCTTAAGCGGCTGCCCAGGTAGGTTTTTAACAATCTGTGCTCTGCAATCTATGGTGTTATTATTCAATGTGCAGTGTGTTTCTGTGGTCATGTGGATTCTCAGTGCGTTCATGTGAAGTGACTGTTAGTGGTTAGTGAATGCTTGGTCATATCTTACACCTACCAATTTGATGCACATATCGGGTTTATGAAATGGTGTCAAATGTCAAATCTGTAACCCTGCCAGAGCCATTAAGCTCCCTTTTAGAAGTATGCGGCACTGCTCCTGCCAATACTCCACTTGCTCATGGTAGTGATGGTGTTTGTGACAGTGGCAGTAAACTTGAAATTTGTATGAAAAATTATGGGTTACGAGATGAACAGTTTTCTCTTGTGCAAAGCATGTGTATTAAGCACAAGCGAAAGCTACGAAGTAGTCCATCTCCCACCTCAGCTATCCATGATGGTGTTCATGGTAACAGCAAAATCAGTGTGTTAAGAATACTTCAAAATTGGCCTCTTCCTCCTGAAGCTCCTCCACTTTCCATCCCTGACAAGTAATAATTATAGCCAACTTCTTGCCTCTCTGTTCTGCCATTCCCAAGGTACTTTGCCAAAGTTTCTAGCCACTACTGTCCAAGACTTCTGCTCCGTGCAGGGTTTCCTGTTGGAGCGGAACATTTCCTTTCATACTTTCATTCTCCCTGAGTCAACTCTTTCTTTGTGAAGCTTCTTAAGACAAGAAATGATTTTTTGTTCAAAATAAATGAGTGCACATAGTAAACACAGTTAATAAGATTAGAATGTAAATTGATGTCTGGTAACACCAGAAGCATGCAAATTTTGTTGTTAAATGAGAGTATGTGAAACAGAGAGTTAGTATGTGAATGAGATAGCATACTATTGCCTCACGCTCTCCCCAGTCACTGACTCACTGTATGGTACTGATTAAGTGAAGTAAATCTTTTATTAGCTATATGCTTTTCAGTGTTCGTAAATGGTTATCACGTTTATACTTTAAGCCATGCAATCAGATGAGTGAGATGCACTTCTGTTTTGTTTGCAATCAATGAAGCACGGAGGTCAACAATCACTTGCTCCTGCACTGTTTTTATTATATTTCATATTCAAACCTAATGTTAATGGATAGTTCAAATATTTTTGTCATTACATGCTTTGACAAAACTTGGCCATGTTTTGCACATGTGTGAAGTGAATGAATATTTTGTTAGCTTCACAAAAAGGTGTTTGTGCAATGTGCATCTCAAGCTCGTTATTCAAAACTATCTCCAGGTTTAATAACTTCATGTACTACAGCACAAGAAAGAAAGAGAACAAAAATAATTCAATGAAAACAAAGGATCAATTATACATTCTGCTAAAGTTACTATGAAAACAATATAGAAAAGGAATACCTTATTTGTAATTTTTGATTTTTTAATTGCAAAGCATCAATTTCTGCTTCTTTTTTTCTCAATTTAGTCATTAGTTGATCGAAGTATTTATCTATAGTTAACTTTATGTCACGAAAAACCTCGTCTGATAGACCCTTGTACTTCTTTCCATTCACTTGAATAACAGAAGTCCCCTGAGGGACGTTATCATCACTAATCATTTCATTTCCGTGTTCATCGTCCAGAATTCTGAAACAAACAAACTGAATATTATATTTTTTATAAATATTTAAATGCTATATGATTTTATAGAAACAAAATCTATATTTTGTTGCATATATAAATGCTTATTATATGTATATAAACAAAATCACGTATAAAAAAAGCTTTTAAAATATTTACCAATTAAACTGTAAAGCTTTCACAGTTTACAGGACTTTCGAATTGAATTTATTTATAATTAAAATTTACATCCACTTCAATAATTTGTGTTAACTGGAACTAGAGAAGTGACACTATAGAACTCAAAAGCAGTAATGTTTCATATTATGACTGCAAGGAAGCAGAAACTAACAAACAGCTTTCCTTCTGACATTTCTGGGAGTTTGGCCTTGAATTCATCTGCAAGCTTCCCATATACTCTTTAAGCAAAAGTGGTTCTCTCATGAATTTCACAAGTCTAGTTGGACACTATTTGCAACACAAGACTCTTTTGTTAAAGTACTTCATTTTATCTTCCACAGTAAGCTCCAGACTTTTGCCCTTGGACATAATATATATGAAAACATGTAAGTTTTATTTACATGTGCTCATAAACTTTTCTATATCTCTTCTCAAAGTGCACTCTAACAGTGGGACATGTGGCACCCAGTAAGTATATTATACTTGTCATCTGTTCACCTGCTTGGATGGCAGATGTCTGTTACAGAAGCTATTAATTTATTAAGCTCTGTGTACTTTTAAATGCGTACTTACCATTTTCAGTACACATGAGGCCCCCTTTGGTGTGAGCACATCTTTCATTTTAAGGTATCTTTCATTTCCACATTTTCATTTTAAGGTATAAAAAATATGTCTAATCTTTAACATTCCCAAGTGGAATAATTCATAGAATTTGTACAGCGTGCCTCTGCATGCTACCTCAGCAGACCTCTGCACTGATTATCTCTGCCCACATTTATTTAACAAACCAACATAAATATATATTTTTCTATTAAGTGTACTATACAGTAAATGGAATTAAATATCACTATTGTTTGACGACTCGGAACACTAAGTTTTTTATAAGTAAAATCGTAAAGATTTACCTTACAGCCTAAACCGGCTTTCACCCTTAGAAGGCTTCATCAGAGGCTGCCGTAGGTAGCGTTGTCCGTCTTGTTGTTGGCGACGGGATAGTTTTCCGAAAGATCGATGCTGTGTGTGTGTGGTGAGATGTGTTCGAATAATGTGTGCGATTTGAATTGTGTCTGTTCGTTTAGGATGTCGTTTTTATTTGTTTTTGTGTGTTTGTATACATGTATACAATTCAAATCGCACACATTATTCGAACACATCTCACCACACACACACACACACACACACAGCATCGATCTTTCGGAAAACTATCCCGTCGCCAACAACAAGACGGACAATGCTACCTACGGCAGCCTCTGATGAAGCCTTCTAAAGGTGAAAGCCGGTTTAGGCTGTAAGGTAAATCTTTACGATTTTACTTATAAAAAACTTAGTGTTCCGAGTCATCAAACAATAGTGATATTTAGTAAAGTAACGGACACATCATGGACAACGAAATCCAAGAATTTAAATGGAATTGTTGCCAAAAACTTGTTGAATTCTGTGAGTTGTCATTATTTAGATATAATAAAGTTTGTGGCAGAATCACTCTTTAAAATGTTCTGTCATCTTAGGAAAAATGGAAGCGCTGTAAGAATGTAGTACATCACCTCACATGATGGCTCTGCTAGTGAGGAACTGATGCAGCCAAAATATCGTTTGTGCAGAAGTATCCAGCACTTCTGTCAAAATTCTTCCACCGTGCACTCCTTTACTCCTTCCACTGTGCCAATCCCAATTACTCCCAGCAGGAAGAAATAAAGGTGGACACTTGTTAGACAGGCCTTGTATATTCTAGCCCCAGAATACTTTTAATTTTGTGAATGACTATTATCCATTATATGTTTCTGTCTCGAAGTGCCTTCTTGAACACACTATTTTTTGTCAAAGTATTATTTGTTTTGTAAGCACCATCTAATAACAACTCCACTTTCCAGATACAAATGTTGATATTGTATGCATGTGTACACCAGTTTTTTGTATATTTACTTCCTGTATTCATTTATAAGTTTTCTTGTCATATATTCCAGTCTTAGGCTAGTATAGATTTAACACAGTTCATGACAGACAGCATCCTTGTTTATCACTTTGTATCTCAGCCGTCTTACAAGTACCAGAAACCTGAACTTTTGCTAGATTTTTAAAAAATATATTGTTTTACTAAAATTTGATATTAACAATTATCATTGTGACAGAAAGTAATACCTTTTTTTTAAACAAATTTTCTACAACAAATACACACACATACTTTTTAAAGATGAAGAACCATGTTATATATGGAAAACCAATTTTTTTACTTTTTAAAAAAGGTTTGATGGCCAATTGGTTTGTACTATCTCATGAAACCACTTTGTATAAATGTACTTTAAAAACTTTGTATTATGAATTATTTTGTATTTACAATAATTACAGAATTGTACACAAACCAGTAAGTGCCACCTTAAAACCAGTAAGCACCAGTATATAAATAATACCATCTAAATGTCATTAGTACGAACAAGTAGCTCAGGAATTTTATTATTTCTTGAACCTTAACATACGTTAGAAAAACAAATATGACCTCCTGTTGTAATGGTAAATTGTATGTTCGGATATTTTTTCAGTAATTATAATGAAAAAATTTGAATTTAATTCTGTACAACTGCACCTGGTATTTTATCTGTATCATCACACATTTTTTTTTTAGTAACTCAACAATTTCTTAACCTCTTACGGGTTAATTTCATTAACACTTTGATGGGAATGAACAAGTGACATCCTTTGAAAATTTTCAAGAATATTCAACACAGTTTAACTGTGTTTCTATATGGTACTGTTTGTGTAAACACGTATTTTGAGCTGTTTAGAACAAAACGTGTTCTTATAGTATTTATATCATCTGCTACATTACATTGGAATTTACCTTCATAACAACAGCTTATGGATACTTGGCACATGTTACATGTAAAATTCCATTGTGCTAAAACCATATTTTAAATTATTTCACACAAAAAATTAATGTAAATTTATAAAACTGATTATAGTCGAACCGACATGTTCGAACGTGTTGAAAACACATAATTATAACATAGTGATTTTTAGTAACTACGTATGTCTTGATCAATTTATTTTCCTAGAACAATCAACTTTTTGAAAAGTAATTACAGGCAACATACACACCTACATTATACATGTCATATAACAATTTAAACAGGACATATAGATCTTTATAAAGATAAAAGTATTTTTACTGAATGGTGTAGAAGCTACAGTATTTAAAATGAATGCAATGAATACAACAAAGAAGGCCCAGCCTTAGTGAAGGAAAGGTATGTTTAGGGCCCACTTTCAAAGTGTAAAGCAATTTAATAACCTAAACACACTGTTCACTTACAAGAATATACTAAACACTACTTATTTTATAATCATAATTAAAAAAATAAACTATCACTAAGAAAGTTACACATTAACAGAATACTACAAAAGAATAAGAACAGAGGAACTGGATTCATCAAACATCCAAACAAGCATGAGATAGACAAGTTTTCAATACATTTTGTAATTACAGTATTTACTTTGACTGTCCAGCAAAGTGCACTAAAATACAGTTCACATTCTAAAGTATTAGATGCACTCTGCACAATCTTCTCACGAAAATTAACTAAATTCACTACCAAGCTGGACTTGGATATAAAATTACAATAAAACAAGATTCTTTGTGTGTCTACATCTGTTACGGAATGGAGAACATCCATTATCAAAGCAATTTTTAAATGCATTAAGGTCTTACAATTTAGCTTTTTAATTTACACCAATGAAACAGTCGAAGGAAATTTTATATGCCTACTCTTAAAATTCAAGGGCAAGTATATAATGTCATAGGGTCATTACAACCAATAAACAATGTCCCAAAATTTCTTAAAGTGCACTTCATTGTAGATTGTTTGCTACAAGTTCAAATGAGAATTAATCATATTAGTAATTTAGATCCAATTTTAGTAACATAGCTTCAAAATTTACTACATAAAGTAAACCCATGCGTGCAATAAACTGAAAAGTGCTTCTGAGTTTGTAAACTCTTCAAAAGATAATGAATACGATATTGTAATTCATGGTGATCTAAAAGCAATAATACGGAGCATGATAGTAATGAAGTTGCGATATAGTTAATCAAGAGTGTGACAAACATGATACAGTAATTCATGGTAATAATGACAGACTACATCAAACTGTGTAACGGGACAGATTAGGGGCATAAAGAATTTTAAGAAATATTAAAGCAGTCAGTGTGCACCTTTGTGGAACCTCGTTTTAACCAACGACACATAACAATGTTATTATACAACACCCGTCTGTGTTTGTATCTGGAGTCAACTAGTCCAGTGCCAGTTTCAACAGGCAGAAAAAATTATAAGGATTCCTGGGCTGAGCGTCTGGACATGCCGGCCAATCAGAAAAGACGAAATAAGAAATACATACGTTGACGCGCAGCTGGGCCAATGCCTAACGCCAGAGTCATTGACTAACAGTAGAGCTGAATAGCCGTCTTCCAACAGAGCGGGCGTAAATCAGCGGTGGCCTCGGGCGCGCAAGATGGGCCGAAAACATTATAATCAACCTATTTAGTAAAGTGTACGAGCAGTCAACTCGTATCTTTCAAACCGCACGGTCATAAAAATAAAACTAGTGTGTGAGCAAGTCACGTTGGCCGACACCCTTAATGAGTTAAATGTGACAAAACAGTTAGAACATACATCACCAAGACAACAAGTGACGAGCGTAAAAGTGTTCGGACATTTGCCGTCGGTTATCGTAGTGATCAACGGGGCCTGGACCATGAGACGAAATCTACATTAAGGATGAGTACCAATATCACCAACTGTCTAATTTAAAACCATTAACAAAATGTAAAGCCGTTTACAGAACTTAGTAACTTCCAAATGAGATCTCAATTTTAAGGGGTTTAAATCTATCATTGTAAAAGAGAGAGAGTGAATGAAATAACAAAAACAAAGTACTGGTTGAGTAATCATACAGATCATTTTGTCATAGTTTTATAAGAATTGTTTTTTGTCAATTTTATACAGCTGAGTTTGTGTTTGAGATAAAGCATTTGTGTAATTTTCATAAAAGGGAAAAAGATAACGTAATTTTATTTAATAAAAGAAAAATAATTTGTTTAGTCAGCGTAAACTGTGTTAACATAATTATTTGCAAATCAACCCAAATAATCCCTCTGCAACTGTTTTCGTCTATACGACCCTGGACGTAGAACAAAGGTAAGAAAAAGACTTAAAGTTTTTATAAACTCAATAAAAATTTCTTATTTGCATAAAAGAAACGTAAAGTTTCAACTGCAGAAACACACTGGGCTTATAATGCTTTGCAATAACCTTTAACGATTTGTTAAGGAGACGACGTGTATCACTTTATATTGAAAATAAGGGATTCTACAACTGGAAAAGAAACAAATAAGAAAGTTTCAGCTTTACAATTTTATTCATACAGGCTCATGGTTAGGAAAAAAAGGAGTATAATTTTAAGCAACTATTGAATCAGTCAGTACACTGTAGACATGTATGTTAAATAGAAATGGAAAGACCAATCAAACTATGTTAAGAGCTGAAAATTACATACATTTTCAAGATGTGTTGAAAAATTGATGAAGGCACTGAGAACCTAGGCTGTCTGGTTAATCTGTCATTGAGCTTTACTGGTGGGCCTCAATGTATGCACGAACTTGAGACACATTTTGTTATGTTCACAAGTATTCCCACCCAGAGTTATTTATAATGTTCACTACAAATGGAGTAAGAGATTCTTCGGGAGTTGCATCAGTGTCAATCAACTCAACATTAACATGACTTAGTAGCAAGAGTGTTCATGTGAAATTAAAAGAAAAAAACTAATGGATCTCTTAGTGAAGGGCAAGATATTTGGACCCAATGCATGCTAGAGTATATTTACAGTGTAGAATGACAGAAATGAGGTTTGCCAAAAGCACATATTTTGCTTTGGTTAGAAGAAAAAATTAAACCACACCAGATGGATTCTGTGATCTGTGCAGAGCTGCCTGACCTAGCCGAAGATCCAGAGCTCTACAATATAGTTAAAACTCATATGGTTCATGGACCATGTGGAACACTGAATCTACAATCACCATGCATAATAGACAGTCAATATACTAAATAGTATAAAAAATCGTTTACATCAGAAATGACGACAAGTGATGATGGGTATTCAAATTATCATTGGCTCAGTCCTGAAGATGGATGTTTTACATGTGAAATTTGCTCGAGAAATGAGCCATTAACTATTGACAATAGACGGGTAGTTTTCTATATAGCATGTGGTACTCACATAAATGTTGAGTAGCAGTGCGAAATCCATATTGAAACGTAATTATTCTTACCTTCTTTTCGTTTCTTTTAAATTATATTTATTAGTTGTTGGTTTAGAAAGTAGTGAATAAAAAGTGATTTATTTATTAAAAGAAGAATTAATTTGTTCGTAATTGCCAGGCGGAACTAGGCCTGACCGTTGTTTTCAAATAGTGGCGGTAGGATCCTATAATTTATCGGACACCTCCTTTTCAAAACAATGCCTATTTCTTTTGTTTTCTATTAAACTTTATTAGTGTTATTAAATTAGTTAAAGTGCATTAAGTTCCTCCTCAAATAATTATCTCTTGGCGATGGTGTAGAGTTCTTCTTTGGGGTTATGTAACCTACTGTTATTTATTTGTAGTTACTTACTATTTAAATCGTTGTAGTTACTTAATTCTTCCTTGCTGTAATACAAATTCTTTTTATATTTACCTTCAGTTCAATCAAAGACAGTTTAATATCAATTAGAGAAATTGTTTTCCTTTATTTTTTAACAATTACAATTCTGGTTTGTAAAATATCGATTTTACCCAACACCGGTATAGATTCTTACTTTTTCAATTGACTCTGATTTAATATGATATAATTTCTCAGTTCGGGGTTCTTTTGACAGTTAGTAAAGATCAAAAATGTTTACGAAGAAGTATCACACATTACATATTTAATAATTCTCATTTGCTAAAATAATAAGACTTAATATCAGATAGAACAAAATAATGTTAATTATAAAATTCACTTTAGTACAAGAAGCTAAGATGGCGGTGTTCCCAGACTCCTGTGCAACAGCTCTACGATGGGGGCTCTATTCACTACTACACCATATATCACAAGCTCCCAAAATTGTTGAAAATAAGTTTTATTAATAAAGTTAATTATGTAGATGTTCCACTGTTCATTAATTTAGTTTTTCCACTATTGTTCTGGTGCTGATGTATTAGTGAATATTGTTCGGTGTGGTGTAATTTTTAAAAGTGGTTCATTACTAGGTTAAATATTTCTCACCAATCTGTAGACTAAGTATTTAAAAAAACGTTAAATATTTTTTTCTTTATTCTTCCTTCTTCTATTTTTATATTTTTTCCTTTATCATCTTCTGGATTATTAGTTAGTTTTAAAATTTGTTAATTTTTCTTGTCTGCCTCAGACATGATTCTATAGTACACTTCTTTCTATAGAGAGGCACAGATTTCAAACTATTCATTTTCAAGTCTAACAATAGAATAATAATTTTTCTTCTGCCTCCGACGAGTTTGACCATAATTAGCTACATTCTCATTGGCCAAAACGCAGGTTCAATAGGTCATGTGACTATTATTATTTTAAATGTACAATTTTTATGTTTGCTAGTCACAATTACTCCCTAACTAATGTTAAATAAACCTGAACTTACTTTACATCATGATCTTCTTCATAAGATTACAAATATTCTGATATCCCATATGATATATGGGTATGACCTAATAATTATTTTAAACATTTTACAAAATGCTGTTTCTCGTCCCTAGTAGTTTGACATTAAAAGTTATTTTACAAATTCATTATGCTATTACTATGTTGTTCTCGATTTCTAAATTAGGCCTAAAGTATAGGTTTTGGTATTTTTTACAAGTTTATAATCACATTATGTTTTGATAGTAGCTTTACAAGGAAATTATGTTGTTTTGACCTTTGTTCTGGCCATTTCATTAGTACATTCTTCCAGTTTACAGAAATTATTTACTTTGTTGGTTTAAATATACTTTAAGAACTTATAATGTTTAAATGGTATAAAAATGTTAACATGAACAAGAAATAACATATTTAAATATTGTAATACTTACTTAACTAACATTAATTGACCTTAAATCAAAACTTAAAACATTAAACAAATATTTACTACTTACTACTAACATTATTTTCCTATTTGGTCTAGTATGAATTATTCTTAACATATTATTTTGACTTAACAACATTCCCATCTGGTTCAGTTTACCAAAACCCATATATTCTGTGCTTAGGCACATTAAAAGTCCATTTCTTGAATATATGAATGCTGATATTACACAATCATTATACTCTTTGACATAAAACTCTTAACAATTAAAATGTTACTCCACAGTAATCCCTGTTACTGTCCATATCTTACTTTACTCTTTAGTTTATAAAACTTTATAATACTTATTTGCCATTACACTTTAATCACTTAGTTGATTGCTATCATTCAGTGCAGTCCTTTCTGCAGTTAACAATCACTATATTTTTTCCTCACTAACTATTTTATCACCATTAATTCTGCTCTTTGGTCTTGCCTTATGATAAGCAAAACAACAATTTACTCTTATATTAAACTCCTCTTAACTACCAACTTATTATTAATGTCCCTTCATTTCATTTGGAATTAGTCATGTTAGGTTTTATCTCTGTGAATCTACCAACATATATTTTGTTATCAATACACTGATAGTTCTTTATACTTTAATACATTTATAATACCTTTAATTGGTCAAGTATAATAATTACTACTCACAAATTACCATACGATAATTAGTATTTTCTACTACTACCTAAACTCCATTTATTACTTAGTTTATTACACTGGTGTTCACTGATAACTGCCCACTATTGATTCTTCATTTATATAGTTTTTTACTTATATCATTAAGTACACTCATTATTACTTATTGTGTGGTACTTGTTTTATAACTTAGGTACTTTTTATTTTATTTCTGTTACCTAGGCTATGGGAATGGTTTAACAAGGGTATTTTTATTTTAGATTTCATTGCACCTTAGGTCTTCCATTTCGTTGTGTTACATAATATACGCAAATATGTGAATAAGGGCTCTATCTTGTTACGATTGGCATACAAAATCTCTATGACGAAGTATTGCAGTTTCAAAAATCCTACATACATAAGCTCATTAGAGGCCCTGTACCTCCGATACATGGAGAATATTCTCTTTTCCTGTTCATGAGAGGTTTCCAACTGTAATGCATCTAGATGTACATGTAGGAAATGGCCAGAGTATATTTTCATCCAGATAACTTACAGGAAAGAGTAAAATCTCCAAGAATTACAACTCTTGTGACAGTTTTTTTTTATTTTTTTTTTTTTTTTTTGCTGTGAGGATATTTGCAAAAATTGTATGCATGAACACTGACGCCGAGGATCTTCAGTAAAATACATATATTGTGAGCATGTATTGGGTCTAGTGCATGCAGTACATCCAATTATCATAAATGTTACTTTCTTCGCTTAGTACCAAACAATGTACGTGGTCTGACTTAATTTGAAAATCTCAAGATTGTTAATAATATTCAATGTTTATCCAATGTTTCAAGTGGTGTGTCAAGCTCTGGGACTCTTGGAGAATTACAGTCACTGGAACGATACATCTTCAGAAGCAAGTGTATCTGCAAGGTCTGAAAAAATGAGAGAACTTTTTGCAATAATGTTGGCATTCTGCAGAATCTCCTATCCACCTGAACTGTGGTTAAAACACAAAAATAACTTTTCTGAAGATAAAGTTTTGAGACCTTACACACCAGATGCCACATGCCAATTTGAGCTTATGACAAGAAGACAGTGAAAATCACTGTTTGTTGCTCTTTCAAGATTCTGGAAATCCAGTCACTTAATACGGATTACCACCTCCATAATCTACTGTGCAAATTATGACAAACAACACTTAGCTTTCATAGTTCAAGAAAATGTAATATTACTGATGAATGAACAATGATATATGTATGACCTCATTCTTAACACTTGTCGGTTCCGATCACATCAATTGACGTGGTGACGAAACTTTCATAGAGTGCCAATCACGTCATTTGACGTGACATAGTTTTACATTTCTTTAAATACAGGATCAGTTCTAATGACATCGTTTTCGCTGTCGCGTAATGTTTGTTAGTGTTCTTAGTTCTTCACACTGCCAGCAGATGGTACCTCAACTGAACCAAATTGAAACTATGAAGAAATTTTACAAGAAAATTTCCAATTGCTGTGTGTAAAGACCCAGGCTTCAAAGTTTTTCATTCAAAAAAAAAATTATACAAACTAATGTTAGCGTTACATTTTCTTATGTTTTGTGATTCAACAGTGAAATGTACTACTTCTATATAATTTAAAGTAACTTATAATATTATTAGTGTTCTATAAGTTTCGACAAATTTTTTTAAAATAAAATTGTGTATAAAAAAGCAGGCCTAAAGTTTCATTGATAGTGTTTATACAAAACAATACTTTATAATTCATTATGAAGCGGAAAGTCCAACGCTTAAAACAAGGTAAGTACCATTTTTCTAGGTTATGTTATAGTTTTACAAGAATTTTTTGAAAAACATTAAACACAGCCGGCACTCTATAGACGTTTTGTGCTGAAACGTCCGCCACCCAAAGTGTTAACAGTACAACCACTAAATCTGACAATATGTTGTTTCTCAATGCACCAGGGGCACTGGGAAAACGTTCCTGAACAAACTGATATACTCGAAGCTGAGAAATGAAGGAAAAATCGCGTTAGCAGCAGCTTCCTCTAAAATCGCTGCTTCTATAATGCGGAAAAACCGCCCATTCTATAATTAAAATACCAACAGACTTGAACTGTAGTGAAATTCCGGTTTGCTATATTTCTAAAGTGAAAAAACTAAATTAATTACAGATCCAGATCTGATTGTTTGGGATGAGTGCACTATACACAGCCATAATCCCACAACCCTATACACAGGCCCTGGATCTAACTCTTCAAGATCTGTGTAATGATTGTAGATTTATGGGTGGAGTCACATTTCTTTTTCTGGAGATTTCCGACAAACACTACCAATAATTACATGAGGTTCCAGAGTTGATGAAATGTATGCATGTGTCAACCTATTAGTTCTATGGTCTAATGTACAAGCAGTATTGCTTATAATCAATATGAGTCCAACTGGGAGATGATTGTGAATTTTCTGCAAACCTATTAAACCTTGGAGACAGCAAAATACCAGATGCAGCTGGTGAAATATTCAAATAGTTGATGAGCAATATCAAATATTATTATATACATACTGTACCACCAAAATCAGTAAAATTCCATTTTTTAAATAATGAATAAGGTAGGGTGACCAGATTTTTTATGACATAAAACAGGACATTTCTGAAATATGGAAATAAAAAAACAGGACAAAACAGGACACGAGTTACAAAGAAAATGTGCTTCATATATGACTGCACTGCTTCACTAAGACAAATAAAAACTACTTTTTACACATAAAAAGACATATTTTAATAACCAACTTAAAAACATACTTATCATGGCACTGGATCATATTATAATTGATCAAGTTTTTTCAAGAATTATAAAATTATAATTATTCAAATATAAATATTCAAATTCTTAACAACTATAAAATTACATGGATGTGATTCATAGATGTCAACAATCTGCTGAACATGAACTTGTGGCTTCTGAATCAGGAACATCACTATTAACTTAGTACTTATCAAAAGACCTGATATCTCGCAAGAGCTTTGAATTACTTAATAGCAGGTTGTAGAATTCCTTACAGCTAAGGTCTTGAAAATGAGTTTTTAAAATTACAATTGCTTGAATAGTTTTGGTAGTAAAACGGTTTCTTTCATCAATCCAAAGGGAGTTCACAATTGAAAAGACTCTTTCCACAAGAGAATTTGTGCCTGGTACAGCCAGAGCAAAACTCACAACCACCTCTATGTTTTTACATGGAATGCCTATACTTTTACGTATGTGGAAGACATCACACCATTTCTTATCAATCTCCACATTAACTTTTTCCCATTCATCAAATTTTCTGGATAAAACTTTGTTCACATGTCCCATCTCATCAAATAATTCATCTTCATGTACCTGAATTGTTGAACATGAATCTACTGTCTTAAGAATTTTCAGACTTTTTAAAATCTCATCCCAAGATACAGAATTTTTCAATGTTATCCAATGAAATGATTTCAGAGGCTGATATGGAGAGACCCACTTGTTTAAATAACTTAAAAAAGTGTCATAAAATAAATTGGTAATCGTTTCATATTTCGATTGGGTGAAAAGACCTTCATTTTTCTAAGTTAATTAAAATTGAAGAAACAACTGAAGTTTGAAACTTACTACATTTCCTGTTATTGACTTTTTTTGTAAGCAATTCTAATTCTTCAGCTACTTCAGTGGCTGAAATGTTGGTTCTTTCCAACTTTTGGATTGAATTTGAAAACATTTTCAGTTGGCTTTGTATGAAATGAAGCCAAAGAAGTGACTGTGGGTTCTCAAAAAATTGTTTTAGCAATGTAGGACACCTATCCTGAGACATGAAATAAGACTTTAGAGGTTCATAAATATCAATAACCTTTGTAACTTCTGGCAACAATGACAACCATCTAGTTTTAACACTACCCAGAACCTGCTTATATTCAGTAGCAACAAAATCACAAAATAATTTCAATTCCTCCACACGCACGGTATAAATGTGAAAATATTGAAATATTTTATTCACTACTGTTTCTATGTCGATAGGAAGAATGTGTGCACTTATTTGTACACCATTGTGTACCACATGAGCTGCACAACCAATGCCTTGAATATTCATTTTGAGCACACTGTTCAATTTAGAAAAAACGTTGTTTGTTCCGGCCCTCTTGTACCCACCAAAGTTAGTGTTACAGTTATCTGCACAAAACGCGATGATCTTGTCAACTAAATGATTTAAACATATTTGTGTATTTGTGTCAACTAAATGTACCTCTACATTATTGTGCCAAAGGCCGTTATATGGATGCGCTTGAGGAATTCGAGATATATAGAGGTCATAATAAGCCAGATGTGTGTGACGACATACTTAATGATAAACTTAACTTCAGGTCCAACCCACTGTATGATACTGTGCTGCGATCGATTACAGATAATAATAGATAACAGGTTCCATTGACGCAGTTCAGGCATGCTACATGCGGTGCACCGTGTTCGTGTAATAGAACGCCTTTATATGTTTTAATATATTTTTGTATTTATTTATTATGTGTTTGTTTTATTGTGGCTTTTTTATTTTTTAACGAGCTCCTCTTGGAGTGATGGTCTGAGGATGGGCCACATGGCCTGAAACGCGTAACCAAATACAAATTACGCTTGACGTCACTGGACGGAAATTAAGGTAAATTATATATAACTAAATGATGTTTCTTTAAGATGTCCAGAACATGATTAGCTAATAATTCTGCTGTTTCTCCACCAACGTTCTGAAAACAGATTACTTTGCACTGAACACCTTTGGTAGGAATGAAATACCTAACTAGAATCGGCACTAATTTTAAGCTTTTGTGATTTGATCCATCAACCATCACAGACACATACTTAGCATCTTCAAGTTCTGATTTCACTTCATGCATTGCATACGGCGATAAAACGTTCACTAAAATCGACTCGCACTTTGTCCTGGAACACGTGAATTTCTTCTCAAATAGTTCTCTGATGATAAGAGATGTGCAGTCCATTGAACGGAAAGAATGGTTGTGTTTTGCAGTATGAAATGCAAACAGCCCTTCTTCAGCAGCGATACGTTTATCTTCCTCAGTTTGTAGTCCATTCCTACTTACAAAGGAAGTTATACTACTGGAAGTTCTCGCGGAAACTGCCAACATGTGTTTCTTTTTCTTAATGTGCTGTGTAATATCGGCACGTCCTCCATGTTCAATGGAAAAAACTGAACGACATAAAGTACATTCTACCTTTGTAGATGTGGTGTCGTCCTTCAAGAAAGGAAACTCTTCTTTCAGGGTTTTGGAGAAAGTACACTTTCTTTTCCCCATATTAATATGCACGTGTATCTTGAACCAAGCGAACAACAGACAGTGGAGCAAGCTCGCCACGCCAAGCGTTAAAACTAACCAAACAAAAAAAAGTTTACCTTGATTGCCTCACTCTCCCTTGACGCACTCTGGCGGAAACCAGAGATCATCATTTCTTTTCGCGATTGCGTTCCCTTAACCATTCGAGACCCGTCTTGACCTCAGTAAGAAAGTTTAAACGAACGAGACCAAAATGACACAAAAACAAATAAAAACTCAAAACGAAGAGGAGATAAAAGATTAGGTTATCCGTTATTGCAAGTACAGAAAAACGGGACATTTGACGTCCCGTTAATAATTTGCCGGGACAACGGGACACAATGAAAAAAAGGGACAATCCCGTTAAAAACGGGATGCCTGGTCACCCTAGAATAAGGCCTTTTCGAAATATTAAAATTTCATCATCAGTTCATATACTGTAATGTTCCTGTTATGATGTTTTTCTTTAAATGTATAACTGTTGTTAACTGTGTCTACTACCTCTTACTGTACTTCATTTTGAACTTTCCACTGCCATCATTATTGGGTGAAACCAAGCCAGATATGTATTGAAATAATTGATCATTTTCAAATATTGTCTGTTGATTCATCAATTTGTCATATTTTTTATGAAGGTATATATATAATTTTTCAAACTGTATAATGTCATTTTTATTATTGTTTATTTCCATTATTTCCATATTGTTGGTTATATTTGTTATACTATGATTCATACTAATAAGGTGATCTGCTATGTTGGAGATTCCCGTTTTTTTATTATTAAAAGCTCTGAAATGTTCCATAAATCTCTGTTTGAAATTTCTATGTGTTCTTCCGATCTATATGTAGTCACAGTTATTACATTTTATTCTGTATATTCCACTTAATTTGTATATATCACAGTCTTTTCTATTTATTATTATATTATATTTACTTTTATTTGGTTTGTATGCATATTTATATTTATGTTTATCCAATTTTGTATTCTTTATAATGTATTGGAGATCTTGATATGTGTATTTGTAAGTTAGGTATGTTATATTTTCTTCTTTTTTGCATGCATTTATACTGCCTAATGTTGTTCTATTGTGTAATATTGTTTTTCTTTATATTTTTTATTTAATTTGTTTATAAATTTGCTGTCATATCCATTTTCTATTGCTATTTCTTTTATGATGTTCAGTTCCTGATGTAATTTCTCTTCGTTATTTATGTATCTGTATGCTCTATTAATCATATTGTTATATGTATTAACCTTGTGTATCCAAGGATGTGATGAATCTTTGTGTATTGTTGTATTATTATTTGTTTCCTTTCTGTATACATTAGTAGTTATTTCATTATCTTTTCCAATTTGAATATCAATGTCCAAAAAATTGATTCTTCTATTTGATTCAGACAATATTTGAAAATGATCAATTATTTCAATACATATCTGGCTTGGTTTCACCCAATAATGACGGCGGTGGAAAGTTCAAAATGAAGTACAGTAAGAGGTAGTAGACACAGTTAACAACAGTTATACATTTAAAGAAAAACATCATAACAGGAACATTACAGTGTATGAACTGATGATGAAATTTTAATATTTCGAAAAGGCCTTATTCATTATTTAAAAAATGGAATTTTACTGATTTTGGTGGTACAGTATGTATATAATAATATTATAACAAATCAGTGGCATAATGTTTGGCAAAACAATATCAAATAGTTCCTTCACTGGAAAAACTGATTGAAACCGTTTATTGGTATATTGAGGCTAAATTCTCATGGAGATTGATGATAAGGTGAACGTGTGATTTTAGCACTAAGAAACAAACAAGTTAATGCCATAAAAAGCTGCAACAGCTGACAGTTACATTGCTTAAAAATGTCTTATTGAGGCAACTAAAGGAGATGCAGTATTTATCCTGAGAATTCCCATCATAGCCAATAATTTTCCATTTCACTTCAAAAGACTTTAGTTTCCGGTGAATGTCTGCTTTGATGGCAATACAAAAAATGTAGTGTATAAAGACGCACTTCAGTAAAGAAATGTGTGTAATTGTGTATGAATGTACTGTATATACATTACAAAAGATTATTGACTCTTTTTATAATTTGAGTGATATATCCTGATGAATTTTGATGTATGTAAAATATATTAAATCAATAAATTACTTATACAAAAAAGTACACTTTAGGTTAATGTCAATACCCAATGTGTATTAAATACAGACACAGACAATTAAGATTATATTAAAATACATATTAACAGTTAAATATATGTGTGTGAAGCCGTTGGTAACAGCTAGTATCTAATATATTTGGTTCACAGTGATTATACTCACATTATTTCAGGTACTTCACGATTTACAGATGGCACAGAGCTGCCACTGGAACCACCCACTTGAAGCACATCTCTGGGATTTATTTCCATTGATACGTCATCTGGCGTTTCTATTCCGTTATCCATTCCTGAAAAAAAACTAACACTTATCATAACTCCCAACATCATAAGCTGGCATCACTGTCGTCAATTTAAGTAAGAGGCTGACAGCTATTAACGTGCTCAACCATTGGACAATGGCAAATTTCACCTCGAAAAATTCACTGTTCACAAATTATTATTGAAAATATTATAATCAGCGATAAACTTTATAGTTACAAGTTAAATTTTTTTTTAATTAAGCATAATGACTTGAAACTAGGATTTATCATTATGAGCTGTAATCCAAGGAACAAAACATGGAATGGAAGCATCCCACTTCTCCAAACGGGAAAATTCAAGATGCAACCATTAGCTTGGAAAGTGACATTAACAATTTTTTGGAACATAAAAGGATTTTCTTTGGGGAGGGGGAAGGCAGCACATAGAGGAGGGTTAAAAATAAAAATTACTTAAATTGGATTACAGAGAAATGACTAATCTTAAAGATAATGCTTTCCCACATACTAAACAATGAAAACCTTAAAAATACTGAAAACTCATATTGGGAAGTTCTGCTATGCCTGTCCTATTTGGCTTACTCTATAAGGCTTTTTATTGTTTATACTTAATCATTACAATGAATAGTGAAAACACGTGTACAAAAATAGCCAAAACTTTAAGACAATGAATTCTTTATTACAGGTATACAATAAATACTACAGTGATGGAAGAATGTATTATTGTTATTATAAATAACATTTTGAAACAGTAACTTATGTTCATTAAAAAAAAAAGTCATTTGTCTCATTACTTATTGTAGGACTCTTGTACATTCCACATAAAAATTTTCAGTTCATTATTTGGCAGCTTGCCACATCTGACAATGCCACTACAATTATTTACATGTTATAAGCACACATATTAATTCACATTCATTGCTACTAGGATTACCCAGTACCTTGGCATCAAACACTTCTTCCTCAATGTCTGCTGAATACTGCTCCACTATCATATACCATTATTACATACTATGTTAACACGGGTGTCCCCTCGTTAACCCTCTCTCCGATTAGTAGTGCCAATTTATTGTGTATCTTATTTTAATATGTGTTATAATATTGTTAAGTATATCTCCTTTCCTCTCTATTTAATATAATTGTGTTATTGTGGGTGAAAATTATGTATATAGGGTGTATTTCGAATTTTTCGCTCAAGCCTATTCTGCTTTGGAGAGAAGAGCAGAAATTTTTATTGTATTCTCCTCTCTTTAATACCTAAGCAGTCCGCGAATAGCGCTGTGGTTCCCAGACAACGGAAATTTGTAGGTTAACCCACCACGTACGGTGATTATTGGTTACACTCTTTACTTATCTTATTTCTTGTTCACACTACACTAAATCTTATATAAATGAGAAGATATCGAAATTCTGAAATGATTCTTTATTAATATTTAATATTTCTTGTCCAACAGAGTTGTTTCTTTTACGTTAGATACGAAAGGCTATAAGTCAGAAGTAATCGATTATCGATCGGATTCAAGGTTTTATATTATTTTTAGTTATGATTTTATATTTCTTTAAATACAGGGCGTGAAGGTTCTTTCAAATGTTAGTAAGATCAGAAAATGCATAAATAGGAATACAAGGTATTACAATATAGAGTTAAGTTTTTATTAAATAATATTTAAAATAATTGTAGTTTACCGTCCGCTCGGCATCGTGACTCGATGAGGCCGTGTACAGATAACCCTTTCATCTTGACAGCAACAGATCAGCATGCAGATAAATTTGCTCTCGTTAGTCTACGTTCCAAGTTGAAAATAAAGTTTAATTCTTGGTCCTGGGATGATGTAGAAATACCGCTCCTTTTGTTCACCAATGTCCGAGTTTTGTGGTTACGTGCTTCGATGGAATTCGAATCCAACTACGTTTTTCTATTGGATTGTGTAAACTGAAGTTCCAATATAATTTGGTGTTTATTTTCGTTTCGTTTATGTTATAGGATTATATCACTTTATGCAGGTAGTTATTTCTCTGGTTGTGTTAATTGATTAAGTTAACATTTGTTCATTATCTGGAATTTTGCAACCAGAGTTCTTCCTTTATTTTTCGTTACTTTCGTGTATCGTTTTTATATTGTCCAATTATATAATATGGTTAAATGATAGTGGACCAAACTATTGCGATTTATTATTCATTTTGTTTAAATTTCTATGGACTTTGTATTTAAATTAAATCAAATTTTTTCTGAGCATCTCTTACTTAAACTGTCTTCGTTCATGTAAATTTTTCCAATAATCAAATCAACAAATTCTATCTACTTTGTCATCCCTAGCAACCATCTTTTTTATTCTTATTCGATATTATGTTATATTATAATCATTTCATACAATGTTCTTCCACTCATCAAAATAATCCCTTTCTAAATTTCCATTATATCCAAATATAATCTTACTTATGGCTTGTTTACTAATTCTTATATATTTTGCTGTCTTTTACTCTTAGTCTGTTTATTTTAACAAATATTATTTTTCAGTTACCAAACATTATCTATCAGTATCATTGCACTATGGCATTATAATAATTTATTTAATTTGAGTTTATTTATTTGTTATTATTAATTATTATTAACTTCTACTAACTCATTAGATTTTATTTAGTATTTGTTACTAATTTCTTTACCTAACCTTTCTGATCTGACTTACTATATAATGTTATTGGTTGTTAGGCCTATCATTATACCTTGATCTACTTCTGAATTTAACTTGTTACTATCTGCAATATTATAGAATCTTTTATCTATTTATAACATGGTTGTATTAAACTCTTTTGTATCTCGTTAACAATTATAGCCTTTTGTCCAAGTTTACAATTATAATCATCTTATTATCTAAGTACATGTATACAAATAATTAACTCTATAAAATCTAACAAAAGCTTTATCGTGACCTATGGATAACACATAAAATGAAATTAATTAGTAATCAATTACTGAGTTCAACAACAGCTCTACAATGGTAAATTAATAATACATAATACTTAATTACCTGATATTCTATTAACAGAAAACTTTCACTTGTTAACACAAAATATAACATCACTATCATGATAACAATATAACATGATTAGGGTTGCCAGACGTACGGTTTTAGCCAGAACATTACGGAATTTTCCTATTTTGTTCCGCGTATGGTGCGAATCTTTAACCGTATGCCAAATGTTCCGATTTTGAACATGAAGCATAATGACTTGTACTTTTGAATCTAGCAGCCAATTTTACGTTGATGCAGTATCTGTTGTTCACGCTAGAGCGAGCATCGGAGCATGTGATGGCAGTTAAGTGAGACGGATGTGACATCAGAACTGCGTTGCATGCCGCTGAGCAAGGCACGTGGCTTCGCTCATTTCGTTGGAGGCTTGGAGCGTGTGCGTGACCAACTCATTACTCAACTCTTTCACTTTATCGCAAGCCATCGTTGAGCCTGACGGTTCAGGGTGTATTTTACGTTTTGAAAGTGATTCTTTTTGTAATAGTAGTCTGTTCAAAATGGATGGGAGTAAGACAAATCCCACAAAAAGAAAACTAGGTATTGAAACCAGCACAAACCAGAAGAGAAGACTGCAAGTGTATCGCCCGGTTTGGGAAACAAATTTTCCAGAATTGCAGCCAGTTCCAGGAAATGCATATAAAGCAAAGTGTACTTTATGCGTTGGAAAAGCTGGAGAGGGATTTTCCATTTCACACGGTGGCGTAACCGATGTTAGGCATCATTTTAACAGTGCAAGCCATAAACAAAAATGCTTAACATCGGTACAAACCACGCTGATGAAAAGTTTCTACAAGGTGGACTCCGTTGAATCAGACAAGGTATGCAAGTCCATGACAATTTTAACATTTCTAATTTTCAAGATAATAATAGGTTTAGTTAAGATTTTTTTAAGAAAGGCGCTATTAATAGTGCTTTTTTTCGTTTCAGATAACTGCTTCTGAGCTTACGTTTGTGTATCACACGGTTAAACACCACCTTAGCTACGCCAGCACTGACTGCAATGTGAAAATATCATCTCAGTTATTCGCAGATTCGACAATTGCAAATAAAATTACATGTGGTAAAACAAAATGTGAGGCATTAGTTACGGGTGTTTTAGGGCCAAATAGTGTGAATAATTTAACTCAAAAGTTAAAGGATAACAAGTTTTTTGGTGTGGGGTTTGATGCTTCCAACAAAGGAAATCAAAAGTGTTATCCTATTTGTGTAAGGTACTTTGATGTGCAAGCAGGTGTGTGCCAAAGAATTCTCGATTTTTATGAGGACTCTCGTGAATCTGCATCTGCAATGTCTGAGCAAATCTTGGACAGGATCCCAAAACACGAGTCGAATTGTCCCAGGTGTTAAGCTTTACTGCGGACAATACGAATGCAAACTTTGGGTAAAAAACTCTGTTCATGTTCACTTAAAAAAGGAAAATCCTGGTATAATAAAATCAAACTGCTGTGCACATATAGTCCATAATTGCTGTAAATCTGGTATGAATGCTATGTCCATAGATATTGAAATGTTAGTAATTAAGACTTTCAATTATTTCTCAAATTCAGCTAAAAGAGTATCTCAATTGAAAGATTTCTTTCAATTTGTTGATTTGGAATACAGTAGTTTGTTAAGACATGTACCTACAAGGTGGTTAAGCCTAAAGCCTGCCATAGAAAGATTGTTGAAAAATCTTCCTGCAATTATATCGTACTTTGCTAGTACAGATGATTGCCCCAACTTCATTAAAAAGAACTTGATGGGTGTCTCTGGTTCAGAAAAACAAATTATATTAGTGGAATTATATCTCCAGTTTTCTCTGCATTAATTAACTGAAATTGTTTCCACGGGTGTACTCAACTTAGAAAAAAATGAACTGACAATTTGTGAAGTATATTGTGTGATGGAGAAAATAAAAATAGAGTTAGAGCATAGGATAAATGATCTGTTTTTTGGTTATAAGGTGCAACAGTTGTTAGATAAATTGGAGGACCTTTTCCCAGGTGAAAAGCAAAGAGAATTGGGAGAATGTAGATATATATATATATATATATATATATATATATATATATATATATTTCAATCACTTTCTGCTACAGTCCGTTTCTTGATGTATATAATACTTTAATATTTATAACTAAATTTACCTCAAGATATACTTTTCTCCCTATTAGGAACATGTTTCGAGAGTTCCTGTTCTCTCATCTTCAGCCTTCGCCATCTTGTTTCTGGTGAAGTATTTGTGTGTTGGCTTCTGGATGTTATTAAGGTAGTTTGTTGGTCTTTGGTCTTTTAAAGCTGCATTATTGTGTGTGGTTGTGGTATCTGTTTTTGTATTTTGTGTATATTCGATGTTGAGTGCTTTGAATATTGTGTCATGTTTTGTATTGATTTGTATTTGTTCTGGTATTAGTTTGTTTTGTGTTTTATGTTTGTAAATCTGTAAATTTTCCCAAATGTTCATTATGGTGCCTTTGTGTGGTATATGTTTTATTAGTGTTACATTGGTTATGTCTGGGAATTCATGTCCTGTGTTTATTGCATGTGTGGCTAAATTGGATTTATATACATTTGGTTTTTTGTATGCATTTAGGTGTTCAAGGACAAACAAAAAAACAGCTGAAAAAACGTTATTTTGAACACCTAAATGCATACAAAAAACCAAATATATATAAATCCAATTTAGCCACACATGCAATAAACACAGGACATGAATTCCTAGACATAACCAATGTAACACTAATAAAACATATACCACACAAAGGCATCATAATGAACATTTGGGAAAATTTACAGATTTACAAACATACAACACAAAACAAACTAATACCAGAACAAATACAAATCAATACAAAACATGACACAATATTCAAAGCACTCAACATCGAATATACACAAAATACAAAAACAGATACCACAACCACACACAATAATGCAGCTTCAAAAGACCAAAGACCAACAAACTACCTTAATAACATCCAGAAGCCAACACACAAATACTTCACCAGAAACAAGATGGCGAAGGCTGAAGATGAGAGAACAGGAACTCTCGATACATGTTCCTAATAGGGTGAAAAGTATATCTTGAGGTAAATTTAGTTATAAATATTAAAGTATTATATATATATATATATATATATATATATATATATATATATATATGAAGTGTGTCTGAAATATTTAAATAAGTGGTTTGATTTTGGTGATGGCAACATTTTGTCCTCAATGGATTGCACATCACTTGAAAAAAAAACCCGAGTTTCAAAATATTTTAAAATTAGCAGAGTCACTTTGTATAGTTGATCACTTTAGTGTAGATAGTATGTATTCAGAGATCACTAGGGTTTCTGATTTGTTTTGTGGGGAAGGAAATGAACAGTTGAAAGCAAAATTAACTACTATGACAATATCACAGAGATGGTTGTACATTATTGAACTGATTGGTGCATCAAATCTGTGCAATGTTTTAGTTTTAGTTAAATTTGTTTTGAGTATATTTCCATCAAATGCATTCACAGAGAGAGTTTTCTCCATTATGAACATTAAATGGAGGGATGAATGAAACAGATGTTCAGTTGATCTAATAAAAAATGAGTTGTATACTTACTTCAATTATGATGAAAGTTGCAGTGATTTCTATAAGAATGTAATTTCTAATGAAAAAGTGTTGAGAATTGCACGCTCAAGTGAAAAGTACTCGTGTTAATTGTGTTGAGTATAGTATATTATCCATAAAATGTGCTGTAAATAAAATCAAGAAATTCATTGTCGATACATGTGTTCCTATTTCTCATCTCTGAAATCTGGCAACCCTACACAAAAGATACACAGTTAATTTGGCGGGGCTACTTACAATGTATGGGAGAGTTTTGAGAAGGACAAAAAAAAGGAAAGACCTAGACCGATTTGGAACCAAAAACTTGCTAAAATTTTAGTATAGAGAATGAGATAAAATGGGGAGAAGCGAAGAGATTATCAAGAGATAAAAACAGGGGAGAAAGTTTGTAAAACTTTGATACGTAGTATAATGTAGGCCTATTGGTTGTATTACAATGTAGCCTATAGGCCTATGTGTGAAGTATAAGATTCATTGGCCTATGTATTATATGGTACTTATTGTTTGCGATGTAATCTACACCATTACATGGTAATAGAATTACGGACAATGAATAAATATATAACCACGTGGTGACGGCACTGAGAGGTTGGTTTGGCATTGTTTAGCTGTTCCGGAAGTAGCTATCGTTCCACATATTATTATTAATACAAGTTGTACTCCCTGAGCTGCAAAACTCACTCACTATTTCGAACGGCGTACACTAATTTACTTGTAAAATTTTTATATTAGATAATTTTTCACTTACGAAAATCCCGATCAACTTACTACTTTTTGTATAATAAAGTAAGCATTGTAGAGTAATCATACATTAAATGCTAAAAATTCAAAACAATCTGATTTGTGTTCAACTATTCTTTAATTTGACACCCGGATGTTAGAGATTTCCAGAACTGTAGGCTACACTGTATTTAGGTTTTGGTTAAAATTCTCTTAAATATCGTATCCCACATGAAATTTGCAATTTTATCAAATTGTTGCCATATTTCTTGATCCCTGATGTCCTAAATTATTGAAATGGTTAAAACTACACAATACACTCAGATCTTAGATAAAATTCGTTTTATTTGATACGCTACATGCAATTTTATGAAAATTTTCAAAAATGAACACTAAATTTATATTTTGTTTAAAATTTCATTTAATATAATACATATACTAAATGGACATTACCAATTTTTTTTTTAATTTTTGCCTGCAGCTCCGTCTATTTTGTAGGCTATGAATCTCAAAAACAGTAGGATTCTGTAGAGTAAAATGTATGGACACGCATGTAAAGTTGTACAAAAATCAGTTGATGTGTTCAAAGGATCGTGAGATGTACAACCAAACTCCAAAAGGTGAAGTTAAAAACAGAACCTGCTTCGCTTGTTTAAAGATTATTACTGTTATATTGATGATAAGAGACAATAATCATCATCGTCATCTTCAACGAGTAAACCAAGGATGGTTTGTTCCGGTCTCAAACAGTCTAGAGCTGGTCACCCCAGCACTTCCTCGGACGTCCCACACCTCTCCATACCTTCGGCTTATAGTTCCATAGTTATTTGGGGATGCGGCAGTCATCCATTCGGCAAAGATGTTCCCACCAATTCAGACGACACTGGGTAATCTTGTCGAGTATACTCATAATATTCAGTTCCTGCCGTATATCTGTATTACTTCTATGATCATGGAGAATGTACCCTGCCACGTGCCCGAGAAATCTCATTTCAGCCGCTTGGATACGACTAGCCTGGCCTTTAGTTAACGTCCAATTCTCTGACCCATAAAGAAGTGTGGGAAGGGCCATCATCTTACAGAATTTTAGGCGAGTTTCTCTACTTGCTGACTTGAGAGTTTGTCTGATGGTCCCGCACATAAGGTTGAACTTATGAATTACAGTAATGCAATCAAACAATACCACAGAGATGGTTGTACATTATTGAACTGATTGGTGCATCAAATCTGTGCAATGTTTTAGTTTTAGTTAAATTTGTTTTGAGTATATTTCCATCAAATGCATTCACAGAGAGAGTTTTCTCCATTATGAACATTAAATGGAGGGATGAGCGAAACATATGTTCAGTTGATCTAATAAAAAATGAGTTGTATACTTACTTCAATTATGATGAAAGTTGCAGTGATTTCTATAAGAATGTACTTTCTAATGAAAAAGTGTTGAGAATTGCACACTCAAGTGAAAAGTACTCATGTTAATTGTGTTGAGTATAGTATATTATCCATAAAATGTGCTGTAAATAAAATCAAGAAATTCATTGTCGATACATGTGTTCCTATTTCTCATCTCTGAAATCTGGCAACCCTAAACATGATACAATTAATAACAAGTACTTTTGAGTAACGTAAGTCATACACCATTTCCTCATTCTCATCTACTTTAAAAAATCAATTATTATGAAACAGTCAAAATTAGTTTTTACATTATGTGTCAATGTCTGTTATTTACCTCTCACTGAACCTTGAGGTTTATTATTATTAACATTAATACTTGCTTATCTTTTTACCTTGCATTCTTATTTTATTTAAACAATCATGGGTTGGGTTTCTGACCTTTTACAAGTGTGGATAATTAATAAATTTTCTTCTCTATTCTACATCTTATAATTTGATTTATGTAACGTCAAGGACCGTATTTCTGTTACGTTACATATGCTTCCCCTCCTAAAGAAGTTTAGTTTACCTGAATATAATTTGGGTCAAATAAACTTATATCCTTTCCATGCCCTTGAATATCCTCCTTATATTCATAGTAAAGTTTCAATGGTAAATTATGGAATTCTTAATGTCGCATTTTGGACTTGTACTCACCTTTCTCTATTTGATGACAATTCATTAATTATATTAATACTCTTGGCTTGTTTCTCTTAAACATTACTTGTCAATGATTGGTCACAATAATCAGTAGAACTTAGTTTTAATTTTCTCCTATTTCTAGTTACTTCTACAAATGCGTTTCTCCATTGACCTTCTGTCAGCTATCTTCCTTCTGTTTTCTTCCTTCATACTTTTGGAATCTGATGTCAATCTTCGCAGCAGTTTTATTATCCCTTAAATATTCAATTTCCCTAACATTCCCTAACATGTGAGCTGGTACAGTTCAGAGAGGCACTGTTTGGCTTCATACTCTGCTGCCCACACTACGCTTCAATATAATACTGCTGGAATTCATCTACAGTCAGCTATAAAAAATATGATAATATCATAGTAATCTCTTTATTTAATTAATAATAAACATCTTGGGGATTCGTTACGCTGTCGCGTTTTATATTTAATTATTCATATATTCCTTCCTTCGTGATTCCATCTTATTTTCATTAGCTATTTTCAGATAACATTTTTGAGAGTCATTATTTGCAACTATTTTTGATCTTTTTTGTGACAGAAATTCTACGTACTATCTCTTCATTTATTATTCTCATTTCCAAGAAATTCTAAATTGTATTTGCATTAATTATCATCATTACTTAGTTTCAGCTTAATTATAGTCATTAAGTCATCCATTGTTCTGCTTATTTTACCATCTTGTCTGATCACAATACCATTAATTATGCTGACATATATTTTTCTTATTCCATTTAAAATCATACTGGTTATAAACAATTATGTAATCTTTTCTTCAATTCTCTTGGCATTTTGGCATGTATCTTAAATCATATTGTTTTTAATTATTTTGTATAAGTTTTTCTTTATATAGTTTTTTAACACTGGGGGTTTATTCTCAAATATTTAAAATAATTTTGTGACGATTTAAATTGTGACATTTACAGAATAAAAAAAAAATTTAATTAATTAAGGTTGCGTACAATTGACCATTTAAATCTCACAATAATAATAATAAAAACATGTAGGTACTAAATGTGAATGTAAGAAGTAATTAATCAGGGCAAAGTATCCATAAAGAAAAGGCATATTGTAAGTAATTATGATGTTCGTATTTAACCCTTTGCTTGCTATCAAGCACCTACCTGTTGGTACCGGACTCGACCTGTTTTCTGAGTCTACTGTAATTAAAAATAATAGAGTAAACTAATGTTAATAATTAAAGTATCTGTAGACACAGGTAGTAACTAAAACAATTAATTTAAATGATGTATTTTTATCTAGCGATAGGCTGTATAAATAAAAAAGTTTATTTAAAGAGAAACAGGAACTATATATGCTCGCGGAATAAACACCCCACTCTCTCTTGTCATGTACGAGGGTAGCGGACGAAAAATCGCTCTCTTGCGATGACGACGCCCAGCTGTGCAGACGCACGAGCAAAATGCTCTGTTCCAAAGTTATACAATTTGTTGTTAGTGTGGATTAATTAATTATTATTTTGTATTTTACTAACCGTTACAAAAAGTGTAACATGTAACGTTAACAAAAAGAACATTCCAAAAACTTTGTAACAAGAAGAAAGATGTAACTACAAACGACGAGTGTTAGTAAAGAAAAAACGATGACTGCAATCTTCACTGATGGACAAATCTTTTCAACATCTGACCTGTGGTCATGGACCATCTAAATGAGAACTCTAGTATACCCTACCGATGATGCAGTTCGAGACATCTGAGAATCACGAATCATCGAGACAACGAGTATCTGTGTAGAAGACTCTACCAATCCTGCAGACGTATTAAGCCATGAACAACAGAGACCAGACCAAGACGAGGACGACGTTTTAGGACTCCCAAGACGGAACCACATGGAGGCGATTACTACATCCAAAAATAGAGGTGACTCGATAGCAAGTCTATCGAGGAATAATGATAATATTTTTGTAACACAATACCCTATTTAAGAGACTTACAGAGACGATTGATTTTATAAGAATATAAAAACTTAAATTTGAGAATTTAATTGTAACTATTCAGTATAATTCAAATTGTAACAATTTAGATATTAACGTAACGTAGTGTTATTAATACCATTCTTCTAATGGAATATATATAAAGCAAAAAGGTAAAGGTCTTGCAAGATAAAATTTTGAATTAAATATAATTAAAAGATTAGTAACTAAATACCAATGGTTACCCGGATCCGGGGGTATAGCTAGATAAATTTGTTGTGATCCCATATTCTAAATAAAGCATTTCACTTAATTTTACTAATTTAATTAATAACGTCATGGGATCTGTTATTTGAGGTAAATGTTATATTTCAAATGTTTAATAAAGCCAGTCTTCTTGTTACACACATATATTGAGTATATAAATCAACAGTTTCACCTTCCCTGATTCCTTGTATGTCTTACTGTGTATTGTTCTGATTTAAATTTCAGCTCGTCTGGAATAAGGCAGCCTGAAATAATTGGCAGAACCAATTATTTTGGGTTCCCTCCGTTATAACTCGAAAGAAGAGGTTATAAGATGCGCCACTCTGCTTAATTAATAATTAACTGCTAATTAATAATAAAAGTGCTATGGTGTAAATAATAATTAATTGTGTATTGTGCTGTTGTCTAATTGAGAATAGTTGTAAGCATCGTGAGGCAAGTAAGATGTGGTACTCTGCTTGGTTGCTTAATTGCTTAATTAATTGTGTACCGAGTGTCACAAATAAGATGCGCACTTTTTATGACTTGTGTTGTTAAACAGTAAGTGTGTCCCTATTCAGAAGCTGTTGATTTATTTACTCGTGTATTTTAATATGTGTCAGAAATTTAAATAAGATAAAAATAATAATTAATATTATAGTAATATAACATAATATGTGTAAAGTAAGATTAACATATAATCACATGTAAACGAACCATGTAGGAGCTTGTCAAAAGTTCATTCAACAACACGTCTGTTTGTAAACAATACCAGACCGGTTGAATTCTTGTCTGTTCCTGTTAGTGTGTATTTTGTCATTGTGAACCTCCCCTATTGCGGAATGAAACAATCACTTCACCCTCTTTGTTTGCCCTATTGTTATAAGAAGCGTGTCCTTTCCTGTGTGTCGTCTTGTGCCTAGTAACCATGTATCTCCCCTTTGTTGAAAATTAAATCGAATTAAATAAAACAAGTGTACTAAGTAATTTAATGGAATGATGTTTCCCTAAGTAAATAAACTAGTTCGAAATAAAAAGAAACCGTCTCGTAAATCAGACCAAAGTAATAATAATAAATAATAAGTCATTTAAAATAAAAAGTTTAATAAGATCGTAAATTATTATAACACGTTAGTATAATTATAATTATAAAAGTGTATTAGTGAGATAAGAAAAAAGAAAAGAATAATATGTGTGAATAATAATAAATAAGTTGTGTCCTGCTTGAAAATAAGTCCCTAGCCGCCAGCTATTGTTAAATGGAACCATAGAGATCTATCCACCCCGAGTCGACTTCTCCCCTTTGTACTCATAAACGAGGCCATTGTAGAAAACTAGTTTGACCTACATTCCAGCGTAACAGCTGATCGTTGAAAGTAAAGTGTTTGTCCCCTCTTGCGTAGTGTGTTACACTTAATTGCTTAGAAGTGAATAAAGATTCCCCTTCGTGACATTCCGCTTATCTCAGTAAAGTAAGCAACTAGAATTAAAAATAATCTAGGGTTGAGTATGGGATCAACTTTAGATTATCTTAAGTATAAGTAAGCGAAATACATATAAGGAACATAACTCAGTCACAATGGCGGCGCACTGAAAAATTCTTTACAAGAGTTAAAGAAAGTAGCAGAAAACTAACTACTAGAGTTAGAGTACTCAAGATGTAATCAGTCGGGCCATGATGTTGTGAGGTTACGTAAATTAGTAGTAGAAATAAAATTAAGTTAGATTTTAAGAAACGAGATAAAGGGAAGGTCACGGAAGAAAAGAAAATGAGTACCAAGAGCTGATCGTTTAGATAGAATTTAATGCCTAATGCCAAAGGTTTAATAATAATCTCTGTTAATAAATGTTTACCATGTATTAAAGTGTGTAGGAAATAATTGTGTGTAGTATTGTAGAGCAAATAATATTGTGATTTAAATTTTTAAATGAATAAATGACTTAGCTAACCCCCCCTTGTCAGATAAAGTATTATACCCCATGTCCCGAAACAGTAAACTTGTAAACTGAGCTAAAATTAAAAACTAAGTAAATATGGTAAGACTATAGGAAATAATTCTACGTAATATTTAAAAAAAAAAAAAAAAAAAACCCCAAAGTAATAATAAGTGATTAATAATTGCTAAATAAATCTTAAGTTAAACAAATTTGTGTAACGTGTAAATAAGTAGTAGTAAATCGTATCGCAGTAAATAAGAGCAAAGTAAATAATAATAATACGAGTAACGTTGCATAGTCAACACCCCAGTTGTGGCCAGTAAGAGAACAATAGAGCGTGTTATGAAATGTAGTAAGCCAAGCACCCTCTCTATTGTATAAACGGTAGCACTCCCTAAACGATGAATACCACCGCGTATTACAATGCATTGTGTAAAGTGTCTCCCCTTCCGCATAGTTTGTCGAGTAATTGTTAAAGAGTTAAATGAAAAGTACCTTCGTGAAATTCCGCTTCTCTCAAAACAGTGATCTAAAGTGGAGTATGAGATCCTCTTTAGATTACATTAGAAATAAGTTTATGATATATAATCCAGAAGTGATTATACATGTGAAGTAACGAGTCACAACGGCGCCGACTGAAAAGGGTAATGATGAGCCAAAAGAGCCAAGAGATCATTTTTGAATGCTGAAAGCTAACGTGTAGAGTTAGAGTAAGCTGATGTCAGTCGGGCCACGATATTGTGAGTTGCTGAAATTAGGGAACTTAGTATTATGAGTAAGTACTGTATTTAATGAGAAAAAGGGAATTTCATGGAGAAGGAACATTTAAATGAGAATTAAGATCATTTAAAGAGAATTTAAAACAAATAAACCGTGCAATAATAATAATAATAAAAGAGAATAATAATAATAAGAAGAAATTTCATATGGTACTCCCCAAGCATACTCTCGGTACATAGCTGACCAAAATTTTTAGGAGTCTGTGTTGGTAAGGAGGCGGAGTATGTGACGATTTAAATTGTGACATTTACAGAATAAAAAAAAAATTCTGATTAATTAAGGTTGCGTACAATTGACCATTTAAATCTCACAATAATAATAATAAAAACATGTAGGTACTAAATGTGAATGTAAGAAGTAATTAATCAGGGCAAAGTATCCATAAAGAAAAGGCATATTGTAAGTAATTATGATGTTCGTATTTAACCCTTTGCTTGCTATCAAGCACCTACCTGTTGGTACCGGACTCGACCTGTTTTCCGAGTCTACTGTAATTAAAAATAATAGAGTAAACTAATGTTAATAATTAAAGTATCTGTAGACACAGGTAGTAACTAAAACAATTAATTTAAATGATGTATTTTTATCTAGCGATAGGCTGTATAAATAAAAAAGTTTATTTAAAGAGAAACAGGAACTATATATGCTCGCGGAATAAACACCCCACTCTCTCTCGTCATGTACGAGGGTAGCGGACGAAAAATCGCTCTCTTGCGATGACGACGCCCAGCTGTGCAGACGCACGAGCAAAATGCTCTGTTCCAAAGTTATACAATTTGTTGTTAGTGTGGATTAATTAATTATTATTTTGTATTTTACTAACCGTTACAAAAAGTGTAACATGTAACGTTAACAAAAAGAACATTCCAAAAACTTTGTAACAAGAAGAAAGATGTAACTACAAACGACGAGTGTTAGTAAAGAAAAAACGATGACTGCAATCTTCACCGATGGACGAATCTTTTCAACATCTGACCTGTGGTCATGGACCATCTAAATGAGAACTCTAGTATACCATACCGATGATGCAGTTCGAGACATCTGAGAATCACGAATCATCGAGACAACGAGTATCTGTGTAGAAGACTCTACCAATCCTGCAGACGTATTAAGCCATGAACAACAGAGACCAGACCAAGACGAGGACGACGTTTTAGGACTCCCAAGACGGAACCACATGGAGGCGATTACTACATCCAGAAATAGAGGTGACTCGATAGCACGTCTATCGAGGAATAATGATAATATTTTTGTAACACAATACCCTATTTAAGAGACTTACAGAGACGATTGATTTTATAAGAATATAAAAACTTAAATTTGAGAATTTAATTGTAACTATTCAGTATCATTCAAATTGTAACAATTTAGATATTAACGTAACGTAGTGTTATTAATACCATTCTTCTAATGGAATATATATAAAGCAAAAAGGTAAAAGTCTTGCAAGATAAAATTTTGAATTAAATATAATTAAAAGATTAGTAAGTAAATACCAATGGTTACCCGGATCCTGGGGTATAGCTAGATAAATTTGTTGTGATCCCATATTCTAAATAAAGCATTTCACTTAATTTTACTAATTTAATTAATAACGTCATGGGATCTGTTCTTTGGAGTAAATGTTATATTTCAAATGTTTAATAAAGCAAGTCTTCTTGTTACACACATATACTGAGTATATAAATCAACAGTTTCACCTTCCCTATTTCCTTGTATGTCTTACTGTGTGTTGTTCTGATTTAAATTTCAGCTCGTCTGGAATAAGGCAGCCTGAAATAATTGGCAGAACCAATTATTTTGCGTTCCCTCCATTATAACTCGAAAGAAGAGGTTATAATTTCTTTGTAAACATATAGTAATATGTTCTTACTTCCTGTTTTAATCTTGGGGTTTTATTTTTAAATCTTCAAAATAATTTCTTTGTAAACACATAGTAAGACGTTCTTACTTCCTTTTGAATTTTGTGGTTTTTTATTCTTAAAATTTTCGTCCGTCTTGTTAGTCGTTGATGATTGGTGATGGCGTTTCGTCATGATATTTTTTTATAGATTCTTGATTGTATGTTCCCTTAATCTTTTTCATGATAGGGTTCATTATTTCGTAAGTATTATTATTATTTTTTGTTATTACATAGGGTCCTGTATATAATAATAATAATTTTTTCGTTATTCCTTCTAGAGTACTGGGTAACTCTCTATTCCTTATTAATATCTTTTCACCGACCTGGTAATTTATTGGTTTTGGATGATTCCTTTTATACTTCACTTTCTGTTGTTCTGCCTTCTCTATTACTCTGTTATAAAATTTAATGTTTTCAAATTGATACTATGGGTTAATTGTAAAATTGATGATATCCTGGATTTCCCTAGGTGGAGGGTTTTCAAACATTACAGTATACGGTGTATTTTCAATGGATTGATGGTAAGATATATTGAGAAATTCTTCGGTAGGTAACAAGTATTCGTGCCACCTCCTCTGTTGGTCATGACAGTAAGTTCGGAGTATCCTGCCAACCTCCCTCAATACTCGCTCCGCAGGATTGCTGCTGGGGTGGTAGACTGAAGTCTTATATGTTTTAATACCATGTTTTAGAAGGCTATCCCTCCATTTATTTCCATTGAACTGCGTACCATGATCTGTGATAATGGACGTAGGTTTACCAATCTCTGGTATGTAATATCCAACGACTATCTCCAGTATTTTCTTGGTACTGGCTCTGCTGATAGCGTAAAGTTTAGTATATTTAGTGAAATGGTCGAAAATAATAATAATAAATTTGTATCTATGTTTCCCTCCACTGCGTGGGAACAGTCCACATATGTCCAGGAATACTTTCTCCAGTTTATGTTTGGATGTAATGGGAATCATTACCCCCTCCTTCTTCTCATTGTTACATTTAACCATTTGGCAGATGTGACAGGTTTGAATCGATCTTTGTACCTTTCTGTTTATATTCTTTACGTACACTTGTTCTTCCAGGGCTTTAACGATTTTTATAGCGCCCATGTGTCCATATCTTATATGGTAATCTAATATTAATTTATTTTCCACAGCTGGTGGAATTACTAATTTCCAGCTTTCTTGATTAGGGGTCACTTTAATAAATAATCTATCATCATGTACACAGTAATATTTTGTAATAATTTCGTCTGCATTTTGCACCTTCTGGCGTATGTTTATTAATTTGGGATCCAGTTTTTGGTGTTGTTTAATTTCATTTGTTATGGTTTCTAAATCTTTTCTACTCTTAATAATATTGTATTTGTATACCTTAGCTATTTGTTCCTTTTCTCCATCGAACGATTGGTCTTGTGTGTTTATTCGGGACAAGATATCGACTGCTATGTTCTTCCTTCCAGGTATATATTCCCAATTAATGTGATATTCTTGCAGTGCAAGGACCCATCTAGTTAATCGACCATGACTGAGCTTACATCGTTTTAGGAATGATATGGATTTGTGATCACTCCTTACGGTCACTGGGTATCCAAGTATATAGGTTCTGAACTTACTGCATGCGTATACTACACTTAGCAACTCCTTTTCAGTGACGTTATAGTTGCGTTCGCAGTTGCACTCTGCTGGCGAAACTAATTACCATGTGATGTCCTTCTTCATCTTCTTGATACAAAGTGGCTCCTAAGCTTACATTGCTTGCATCACAATTTAGATAGAAGGGTTTATTAAAGTCAGGGTGGTGCAGCATAACAGTCTCTAAAAATTTCTCTTTGATTAGTTGTAGAATTTTATCTTGTTCTGGTCCCCATGCCCATTTGTCCTTGGATGATAGCTGTTTTTGGAATTTAGCAGTTATTTCTGAATAATTATCTTGGAATTTGCGGTAATAGTTACAAATTCCAAGGAAGGATTGTAACTGTTTTGTTTTTTGGAGTAGGGAACTGTTGAATTGCTTCTACTTTCTCTGTTGAAGGCGATATACCCATCTCTGTTAAATTAAAACCTAAAAACTTTACTTGGTTAGCAATAAATTTAGATTTGTTCAGTTTAAGTGTTATATTATTCTCAGACAGCTTTCTCAGTACTTGTTCTACCCTTGTGCAATGTTCATCCCAATTAGAAGATGTTATCAGTAAATCATCTACATATACTGTGGTGAATTGTAGAGTTTCTTGTCCCAATATCTGGTACATACATTTCACGAATATAGCCACAGAATTAATTAATCCGAAAGGTAACCTTTTAAATTGGTAGTTCCTTCCGTCAAAAAGGAATGCCATATATTTTCTACTATTTGGGTGCAGCTCAACCTGCCAGTATCCGCATACAGTATCCCAAGTACTAATGTATTTGGTGCCGTAGAATTTTTTCAGAATTTCTTCGATCTCACCAGGGGAAGTTCTATCGTTTATAATCATTTTATTTATCTCCCTAGTGTCCAGGCAAATTCTCACCTTTCCATTCTTTTTTGGGATTGCCACTATGGGACTGGTATAGGGTGATTGACTATATTCTATGATGTCACCTTTGATCATACGATTTATTTCTTCCCGAACTTCGTTTTTTATTGAATAGGCTATCGGGTAGGATTTTCTACGAAAGTCTACCGGTTCCTTAAAATTTATTTCACACTGGTAACCCTTAACTTTACCTGGAGCGTTGGAGAATGTGTGTTTATATCTATTGTATATTTCAATTAAATTTTCGGCCTGTACCTTACTTATCTGTTGACACGTTTTTTCTCTTTGGAACTCTCGTATTTCTTCCAACTTACTATGCCATAGTTCTGGATCGTCGTCCTCATATTGGATTGCTTCTTGCAGTTTATTATCCTTACAAAAATAACTCTTAATGACCTGACATTTGTCCTTAACTGGAACGGTTCTACTAGCGCCTACCAATTCTGCTGTCCATACTCCTTCTTCGGACGTTAATGATACTATTCCTTTATTTAAGTCGATTACTGCTGAATGTTGTCGTAATATGTCACATCCAATCAGTACGTTGAACGGTACCCCGTTGCGACTAAGAATCCTATTGGTATTGTTACATTATTATTTGTGCGGTCGAGCGATACTTGCTTTTTAAGTTTTATTTTGCCGTCCAGTGGCTCCAATTATTATTATATTATTCACAGGTAAGGTGGGTATAGGTAATTGGCCTTCTCGCTGGATTCTTTCCAGTTCGGTACTATCAATTAATGAGATGTTGGACCCCGTATCTATCATAATTGTCGACTGTATTCCATTTAATTTAGCTATTACATATATAATTCCATTATTATTATTATTGTGTGCATGGTTATCCTCCTCTTCTAATAAGTCTTCCCTAATATTTTTGAAATAATGGTTGGTGATGATAGTTATGGTCTGGTCATTTGTATGTCTAGTTATCGGTCGTTGGTCCCCAAGAGATTGGTTCAGTGATGGGTATTCTTCAGTTCTCACTGCCTCTATTAGTTTAAATGAGGGCTTCCCTCATCCTCTCTATTTTCCGGTGGGTTCTGAGGCTGGTTCTGTAATGGCTCATGTCTGTCCTCTGAATTATGGTCCGTTGACCTATAATTTCTTCCATTTTGGTATTCGTCCTCGCATCGTGATTGATTATAGTAGTTGTTATAATGGTGTGTCCTCGGGTAATACCGTCTCTGATTATCTTGAGGTCGGAAGTATATATAATTCACATGGTGTCTGTAGTTATTGGGTCGGTTGTCCCCATCTCCTCTATTATTCCGATTATCGCGGTAATTATAATAATTATTACCCCGATAATTATTATTCCTCTGATTATTATTTGGGTGGTTATTCTGGGTTCTGTTTGGGTTACTATTCTGATTTTGTTGATTATTATTAGTGTTATTGGAATTTTGTTGTTGGTCGTTGCCATTGTATCTATGGTATTTAGTATTCAGCATTCGGTTACGTTGATACTGGGTCTCATGTTCATAATTTTCTAGAAATTTTGCCATGGCTGGTATAGTTTTAATCTGGCTGCACATACGAGCGTTCTTTATCCCTTCATCATAATGGTAGGAGAGCTGTATTACTAAACACTCCTCTGGAATTCTGGGCTCTAGATTACGGGCCATGCATACCTTGCCTAGGAAGTATGATGTGGGAGACTGTCCTACGTTTGCCTCATATCGACCATTGCTTAAATTATTCCTAACCATATTTTGGGTCGACTCCGACCAATACTTTTCCCTGAATTGTTTTTTAAACTTTGTTGTCTTGTATATCAGGACGCACTGCCATCCACCAATTGTCGTATGTATCCTTAAACATATCATCAATCATACCTCGGATTATACTCCAACGGTTCTCTCTATTTCGTGTTATCATTTCTTCCAACCTTTTCAAAAACTCCATAGGGTTACGTTTATAACTCCGAAAATTAATTGACTCCCGGTTATCGTTGTTGGTGATATGATTATGCTGGCATGTTCTATCCCGCCATGAATCCACTTCTTCTTGGATCTGTAATTCGCGTCTACGGATTTCCTCGATTTTACTTTTATTCGTACTAATTTGGCTTTCTACGTTGTTTAAATTATCATATACCCTCTCCAGTCGTTCACCCATGTCAGTCTGTATTTGTGTAATCCCTTCCTTATTCTCCTCCCGTATTTGATGTACCTCTTGTTTAATTTTCTCGCATCTTTCTACAGTCTCCTGTTGGAGTCCTTCGACCATCGTTTTATTTTCATTTTGTATGTCATTAATTTTATTTTGTATTTCCTCACGGACCTGTATTACTGTTTCGTTGGTTTCTTCTAACTTCTCATTTGTTTCGGCTATTTCTAGTTTTCTTTCCTCATTATTTTTGTCCACTTTTTGGTTGTCACATGGATATTCTCAATTCTTTCGTTTATCTGCCTTAAATTTTCTTCATTTATTTGTAGGATCTCCTCCTTCATTTGTTTTATACTCTCATCGTTCCTATCAAACCTTTCGTTAATTTGAATTAAGCTTTCATTGTTTTTATCGAACTTCTCGTTCATCAGTTTTGAGGTTTCCTCCTCTTTCCTAAAATTTTCGTCTATTTTATCGAATTTTTGTTTTGAGTTTTCCTCCTGTTTCCTAAATTGTTCTGCCATGAATTTCATCATATCCTGCCAACTTGGTTCTTCTCTGGCTCCCGCTTTATCTATTTGGTCCCCTTGGGCATCTTCTTCAACTGTTTCCCTTTCCTTGTCCATAATTACTTCAGTTTCTTCTTTATCGCCTGTCTGTTGTTCCATCTCACTACCTGTGACTACTTCTATTTCTTGTTCCTGTCCACCTTCTTCCTTCTCCGTTTCTTCTGCCCTCTTCTTCAATTTACCTCTGGTATTAGGCATTTTTAGTCTCCAACAGTTGCCTGCTCGGGTTAAGTAATATTTATAAAATTATGGTTTTACTTAACTTAAGCCCTACACTAGTTGAGCGCCAATTTATGTTAACACGCGTGTCCCCTCGTTAACCCTCTCTCCGACTAGTAGTGCCAATTTATTATGTATCTTATTTTAATATGTGTTATAATATTGTTAAGTATATCTCCTTTCCTCTCTATTTAATATAATTGTGTTATTGTGGGTGAAAATTATGTGTATAGGGTGTAATTCGAATTTTTTGCTCAAGCCTATTCTGTTTTGGAGAGAAGAGCAGAAATTTGTATTGTATTCTCCTCTCTTTAATACCTAAGCAGTCCGCGAATAGCGCTGTGGTTCCCAGACAATGGAAATTTGTAGGTTAACCCACCACGTACGGTGATTATTGGTTACACTCTTTACTTATCTTATTTCTTGTTCACACTACACTAAATCTTATATAAATGAGAAGATATCGAAATTCTGAAATGATTCTTTATTAATATTTAATATTTCTTGTCCAACAGAGTTGTTTCTTTTACGTTAGATACGAAAGGCTATAAGTCAGAAGTAATCGATTATCGATCGGATTCAAGGTTTTATATTATTTTTAGTTATGATTTTATATTTCTTTAAGTACAGGGCGTGAAGGTTCTTTCAACTTAGTGCGTAGGCTTTCACGGCCGGTGTCATTACGATTATTTTCTAAAACTTCCGGGCTGAAAGGCCGTGGTCGATTGCTTAAGATGCTGCTAAACGTTTCGGCCGCACCACCGGTGGCCATCTTCAGTAGCAAAAGAAAAATGTGTTCGAATGGATGATACGCCGAACACGTCTCCCAATGGACTGGGAACAAGCAACAGTGAGTTACTGCTACGATGCCTCAATTTATAACATTTTGTCCGCTTCAGTTGTATCGCACGGACCAATGAGAAGCCAGCTCGGCATACTCAATTCTGATTGGCCATGGAAAATAGACCATGCCAGACACTATTTAAGGAGATGCTTTCACCTCGGCGGTTCATAGCGACGGACGCATTCTTATGAATATGGATGGACTCCAGATGCAGGCGAGTGAAGTAACCCCGGACAGAAGACAACACGCGGGCTTCATCAAACATCACCCGGTGATCATCGTGGGACAGAGCGTGTTCAGCAACTGCGGACTTTTCCGGCTGGCCCAGGCGGCAGTATCTCCGATGTTCAGAGAGGCGCGTCCGGACACTACGCTTCGTGGTGCCTATGTAGACCTGGCCACACGTACAAGGAATACTGTACACCCCGCACGACGAGAGTGGATCCCTGGCGTCTTTCACCGGTCGCAGGAACTGTTGGATCTTTTTGGTTGGCTTAAAGATCGTCCTGACGCCCCGCTTACTCAGCAACCTGCCGATGCGATCAGTCACGCCACGGATGTAGGGCAAGACAGCAGAGCCAACAACATCAGGCAACTCCGACTGGTCCGGCCTACCAGATCTTCTCGGCCGGGCAGCTCTCCTAACCTCCGCAGCAGAATAGCCGTTGGACTGCAGCGCTTTCTCGAGATGCCGAAACTCATCTTCGAGATACTGGGGCTCACAGATTCTTTTTGCCCGGTCTACCAGAGTCTTCAGCACCGCCCTCTTCTGCCTAGGATGATGATTGGAGGTCTTGTGCAGATATCTGTCGGTGTGCGTTGGCTTCCTATAAACTTTATGTCCCAAGCTGCCATCGGTCCTTTTCAGGACCAACACATCCAGAAAAGCCAATTGATCACCTCTCCCGCGCTCCATCGTAAACTGTATGCGCGGGTGTACAGCGTTCAGATGTCCAAGGAAGCGTTCCAACTCTTCATCCCCATGGCTCCAGACCACGAAAGTGTCGTCCACATACCGCAACCAACACTTCGGCTTCAGAGGCGCAGATGAAATTGCCAACTCTTCAAATTTCTCCATATAGAAGTTTGCAACCACAGGGCTGAGAGGACTTCCCATGGCGACGCCATCCAACTGTTCATAGAAGCCGCCATTCCACTGGAAGTAGGTCGTTGTTAGGACCTGCCGGAACAAAGCAGTGATGTCCGCCGAGAACAGGTCACCCAAATACCCCAAGACCTCCTGAACAGGGACCATGGTGAAAAGGGAGACCACATCAAAACTCACGAGAACATCGCCAGTCTCCAGCACCAACTCCTGGATCCTCCGAAGGAAATCAGAAGAGTCCCGGACGAAAGAATCCGTCTGCCCGATGTGCGGCTTGAGCAATCCAGTGAGGTGCTTTGCCAAGGTGTAATTAGGCGAGCCAATAGCACTGACAATGGGCCTCAGCGGAACGTCTTCCTTGTGGATCTTCGGTAAACCATAGAGACGAGGGGGAAGGGCCTCCGAACACCGGACGGCCGTCTTCACATCAGGCGCCAGAGAAGATTGCTTAATCAAAGAATCCGTTTTTCTCAAAACAGTTGTAGTCGGATCTTTGCTCAGCCTCCGATAAGTGGCCGGATCTAATAAACCTTCAATCTTCCGCTGGTAGTCTTCGGTGTTCAAGACCACAGTGGCACTCCCCTTATCCGCCGGCATAATGACAATGGATTCATCCCTTTTTAATTCCCTCAAGGCACGCAACTCCGCCGACAGAAGATTGCATTTTGGCGGAGCGGCCCTTCTAAGGGCCCTAGAAGCTTCCATACGTATTTCATCTGCCTGGTCTCGGGGTAGTCCTCGGATGCCTGCCTCCATGCTCGCCACTATTTCCTCCACCGGTACTGTCTTCGGGGTAACTGCAAACTTCTCACCTTTGGCTAACACCGAGGTCAACTAACACCATATGAGACCTCGGTGTTAGCCAAAGGTGAGAAGTTTGCAGTTACCCCGAAGACAGTACCGGTGGAGGAAATAGTGGCAAGCGTGGAGGCAGGCATCCGAGGACTACCCCGAGACCAGGCAGATGAAATACGTATGGAAGCTTCTAGGGCCCTTAGAAGGGCCGCTCCGCCAAAATGCAATCTTCTGTCGGCGGAGTTGCGAGCCTTGAAGGAATTAAAAAGGGATGAATCCATTGTCATTATGCCGGCGGATAAGGGGAGTGCCACTGTGGTCTTGAACACCGAAGACTACCAGCGGAAGATTGAAGGTTTATTAGATCCGGCCACTTATCCGAGGCTGAACAAAGATCCGACTACAACTGTTTTGAGAAAAACGGATTCTTTGATTAAGCAATCTTCTCTGGCGCCTGATGTGAAGACGGCCGTCCGGTGTTCGGAGGCCCTTCCCCCTCGTCTCTATGGTTTACCGAAGATCCACAAGGAAGACGTTCCGCTGAGGCCCATCGTCAGTGCTATTGGCTCGCCTACTTACACCTTGGCAAAGCACCTCACTGGATTGCTCAAGCCGCACATCGGGCAGACGGATTCTTTCGTCCGGGACTCTTCTGATTTCCTTCGGAGGATCCGGGAGTTGGTGCTGGAGCCTGGCGATGTTCTCGTGAGTTTTGATGTGGTCTCCCTTTTCACCATGGTCCCTGTTCAGGAGGTCTTGGGGTATTTGGGTGACCTGTTCTCGGCGGACATCACTGTTTTGTTCCGGCAGGTCCTAACAACGACCTACTTCCAGTGGAATGGCGGCTTCTATGAACAGTTGGATGGCGTCACCATGGGAAGTCCTCTCAGCCCTGTGGTTGCAAACTTCTATATGGAGAAATTTGAAGAGTTGGCAATTTCATCTGCGCCTCTGAAGCCGAAGTGTTGGTTGCGGTATGTGGACGACACTTTCGTGGTCTGGAGCCATAGGGATGAAGAGTTGGAACGCTTCCTTGGACATCTGAACGCTGTACACCCACGCATACAGTTTACGATGGAGCGCGAGAGAGGTGATCAATTGGCTTTTCTGGATGTGTTGGTCCTGAAAAGGACCGATGGCAGCTTGGGACATAAAGTTTATAGGAAGCCAACGCACACCGACAGATATCTGCACAAGACCTCCAATCATCATCCTAGGCAGAAGAGGGCGGTGCTGAAGACTCTGGTAGACCGGGCAAAAAGAATCTGTAAGCCCCAGTATCTTGAAGATGAGTTTCGGCATCTCGAGAAAGCGCTGCAGTCCAACGGCTATTCTGCTGCGGAGGTTAGGAGAGCTGCCCGGCCGAGAAGATCTGGTAGGCCGGACCAGTCAGAGTTGCCTGATGTTGTTGGCTCTGCTGTCTTGCCCTACATCCGTGGCGTGACTGATCGCATCGGCAGGTTGCTGAGTAAGCGGGGCGTCAGGACGATCTTTAAGCCAACCAAAAAGATCCAACAGTTCCTGCGACCGGTGAAAGACACCAGGGATCCACTCTCGTCGTGCGGGGTGTACAGTATTCCTTGTACGTGTGGCCAGGTCTACATAGGCACCACGAAGCGTAGTGTCCGGACGCGCCTCTCTGAACATCGGAGATACTGCCGCCTGGGCCAGCCGGAAAAGTCCGCAGTTGCTGAACACGCTCTGTCCCACGACGATCAACGGGTATGTTTGATGAAGCCCGCGTGTTGTCTTCTGTCCGGGGTTACTTCACTCGCCTGCATCTGGAGTCCATCCATATTCATAAGAATGCGTCCGTCGCTATGAACCGCCGAGGTGAAAGCATCTCCTTAAATAGTGTCTGGCATGGTCTATTTTCCATGGCCAATCAGAATTGAGTATGCCGAGCTGGCTTCTCATTGGTCCGTGCGATACACCTGAAGCGGACAAAATGTTATAAATAGAGGCATCGTAGCAGTAACTCACTGTTCAACTGTCGAGACACGAGACACAGACAGAAAGAATCGGCGAGAGAACGATCACTTCTGCTCCAGCCTTGGACTGATCAGGACTGCTCTTCTTAGACTGCTCTCTCAGCTCTCTCGCTGGACCATCTCTACGGCTTTGCTGCCTTCGGCCACCTCGCCTTTCGACGAGGGATAACTTCTCTTCGTGGGAACCAAGCCAGCTGCTGCCGGTGAACTTAGTAGCTGGTAGACGAAGCAGCTGGCCGAAGTTTGCCCTTGTAAGGACCACCTGCGCCGGAACAACATCTTGCCGGACAGGAAAGAAGATTGCTCTGGGCTCACCTGGTGAGTGCCGCATTTCCAGTGTGTAATTCCTAACTTGTTCACGACCGTTAGGTAGCGCTGCCCCGGACGATCCTTGCAAGCCCCCACCAGTGGTAAGCGAGCTAGGATATCGCCGGGGTAAAGGGGCCAGTGGACACCAGTCTTGGTAAGGACTGGTATTCAACGAAGCTGGTCGTTAGCCCAGCTCCTCCCGCATCGTCGTGAACAAGGAAGACGCGCGGGTAATCCGGCTTCGGCCGGACCCGAGATCCCTGGCGTCTGGCAGTGACTGCCTAGCAGTCTCTGCCCGGCAGCCGTCGCACCTGGCCAGCATGCCTTCTACAGGCAACGGCCCAAGTGCCGAGTCGCTCGGCCCCGCCTTGCTACCCCATCTGGGCGACTCGCCCGATTCGCCTCGGGCGATGGAGACGGACGATCCTCTCCCCAACCCGATTCCCCCTCTGCCGGCAGACGAGTCGGGCGAGTTCGCGACCGTTGGTCGGCGAAATCGCCCGGCTAAGAAGCCCAAGAGGACCCACGCACCTGGATCCACTTCCTCACAGACCTCGGCCATGGACATTGGACCTTCTCAGGGCCCACAGGTCGCGGTTCCGACTACTTCGACAGCAGCTCCGGCTGCTGCCGCTGTTGGTCGTGCGCCGCCCCTGTACGTCCATAGCGTATCCAATGTCGCCGCCTTATACAGACGGCTGATCGCGGCCCACGGCCTGTCGGCCGACAAGCTTGACCTGAAGCTGCTTGGCGGTGATACGGTCAGGATTGTCGTCCGCCAGCTCGAGGACCATCGCTTGGTCGAGGCCTTCCTCCAAGCGCATAACCTGCAGTATCACACCTTTACTCCTAAGCGCGTCAAGCCCTTGTCGGTAATTTTGCGAGGGCTCGACGCGCACACTGATCCTCAGGAGATCCTTATGGAACTCCGCGACCTCGGGTACCCGGTGCAGGCAATTTTCCGCCTGTACACTCACTCAGAAACCCGAGTACCTCTCCCGCTCGTCCGTCTCCAGCTCGAGAAGGGCGAGGCTGCAGACAAAATTTTCCACCTGACGCGGCTGTTTGGCTTCCGCGTCCGGGTGGAAACCAGTCGACCCCAGGGCAAGCTTGCGCAGTGCCACCGGTGCCAGAGGTTCGGCCACCACACCGACGTCTGCCGCAATGCCCCGGCCTGTCTCCGATGTTCTCTGGGACATTCAACACAGGCCTGCACTGTGGCGGACAAAACCAAATTTCGCTGCATAAATTGTGGTCAAGGCCACGCAGCGTCTAACGTAAACTGCCCGGTCTATAAGGCGGAGCTCCTGCGGAAGCAAAAGCCGCAGGGGCCCCTCCCGAAGCCACGGCAGCCAGTTATGCAACCCCAACCTAGACAGCCTAAAATGCAGGCTAGGCCTAAACCTTTGGCACAACCGGCACGGCGCGCGCCCTCTCCGGCTCCACCTCCAGCCCCTACAAAGGCAACTAAACGTACCGCGTCTCCTTCCACAGCAGAGACACGCCCAGTAGCTGTTATCTCGGTTTTGGAGCCGGAGAATGAACCCTCCACCTCCGCGGAACCTCCCACTCCCGCCTCTGAACCAGAGGTAGCCTCGCCGCCCCTGCCACCTCCGCGATTTCCGCGAGCAGGCATCAAACCCAGGAACAAAGGGATACCCACAACGGATGCTCGGCCCCGAGCTCCTGCCTGCCCACAGCCCAAGAAAAGTCCTGCTTCCCGGTATAAGTCCGACGAAGCGCAACAGCGTACTTTTCCTGCCGCTGATCCAAAACCGTCTGGCCCTGGTCCTATGGCTTCCACCATGACCCGATCTGCCGTAACACCTGGTCGCTCTTATGCGGCCTCAGTTTCCAGGCAAACCACCCAGTCCGTCAGTTCCAATGACGCACAGTTCGTCCGCGGCTTTCTGTCTAGCTACGACCTCCCGAAAGTCGCATCTCTCTTCAGGTCCATCCGAGCCCGCCTGGAAACTGCTGACCCAACTGAGAGATTCATGCTCTTGGTGGAAGCCTGCGAAGTCATAGGTCTTCTATGAACCGAGCCCTTAGACGAGATCTCTCGCTCGTAGCCTGGAATGCTAATAACATCGGTACCAAGCATTCCGACCTTCTTGAATTCCTGGCTCGGTTCAAACCCGACGTACTTCTCCTCGGGGAAACCCACCTGACCCCGGCGAACCGGTTTCGATTACCTAATTACGTGGTTTATCGGGATGACCGAGTTGGCCGACGAGGAGGCGGCACGGCGATCGCGGTGAGGACCTCCATAGGTCATCATCGTGTCGCTTTGCCGCAGCTTACCAACCTAGAGGCCACCGCCATTGAGGTCCACGGAGCTCTTGGCGGCGTCCTCGTGGTCTCAGCTTACAAGCCCCCACAAGCTGAACTCCTTGTCAGCGACCTGGACGTCATCTTCGATTCCCATCGAAGGGTAATTTTGGCCGGCGATCTGAATTGCAAGCATCGCGTTTGGAATAGTCGCCTGACTACTCCGAACGGGAGGCGCTTGCTCAGTTTTGTTGAATCGCGCCGGGCGATGGTGTTTGGTCCAGCGCAACCCACGTTCTTTCCGTCACTGCCTAACGCGGCTCCCGATGTTCTGGACATCGCGGTGACCCAAGGAATTGTCTGTCCGGTCGAGGTATTCTCACTTACGGAGCTGACATCCGACCACAACCCTATCTTGGTCCACGTCGCTACCCAGCACGCCTATGCACGTTCTGACAAGCAGAAGGTCATCGATTGGGATCGCTACGGCCCGGCCTTGTGCCGTAGATTGCCGCCAGCGGCCCCACTCGATTCCGTTCGCCTCCTAGACGAAGCAGTTGCGGGAATCGAAGAGGCAATCATCTCGGCTATAGGCGTGTCTTCACGTACGCGAGCTGGCTTCACGCCTGACTACCAACGCATCCCTGAGGAAGTCTCTCTTCTCGCTCGCGAGAGGAATTACTTCCGGAAACGTTGGCAGAGGACCCGTGATCCGGCCGATAAGGCAGCATACAATCGGCTCACCGGACGACTGCGTGGCAGTCTGAAGGCGTTCCGACGTAGCTGTTGGGAACTCGACGTGGCCCGAACGGGGGATGCGGACCCGCAATCTCACCCGTACAGAATACCTACCGCATTGACGGGACGGAGGCGCCGACCTCCACTTCCCGCCATTGTTGGACCGTTCGGTCGACTCCTGGGTCGCCCGGAGGAGAAGGCCGAGTACTTGGGCTTGTGTTTCGAGCGTCAGTTCGCTCCCAACCCGCCCATGGACTGGGACTTCGACGAACAAGTCGAGATGGCTGTGGAAGACTTTCTGTCTCTTCCGATCACGGCGGAGCCCGAACCCATCTCTTTGGAAGAGGTCTCAGATCGGCTCGCTGAACTTCAGCCAAGAAAGGCTCCAGGCCCGGACGGTGTTACCAACACCGCTCTACGACTTCTTCCCGAGCCTGGAGTTCAATTCTTGACTGAATTGTTCAACGCGTGTCTTAGACTGGCCTACTTTCCCAAGAAATGGAGAAAGGCGACGGTTATCGTGATCCCGAAGCAGGGAAAGGATACCACCCGCTCGGAAAACCTCCGGCCTATCAGCCTACTTTCCGCTACGTCCAAGGTTTTTGAGCGCCTCGTGCAGCGTCGTGTACGAGAGCATCTAACCAACTTTGACGTGCTGGTCCCCGAACAGTTCGGCTTTCGTGTGGGGCATTCGACCACTCATCAACTGATGAGACTGGTGGAAAGCATCACGGAAGCCGGGTGTCGGAGAGAACGGACCGTTGGCTGTTTCTTAGATGTTGAGAAAGCCTTCGACAGCGTATGGCATGATGGCCTTTTATTCAAACTTAGGGAAGTCCAGCTCCCGGACTGCTACCTCCATCTGGTTGCTAGCTTTCTGACGGAGAGGACCTTCTGCGTGAGAGTTGGCGATTCTGTCTCTTCCGAGAGACGAATCACAGCCGGCGTCCCTCAAGGTAGCGTTCTAGGCCCCCTTCTGTTCTCGATCTACGTCAACGACGTGCCGAGACAGCCTGGAGTCCAGATGGCCCTCTTCGCTGACGACACGGCCGTATTTACGGCCGATCGTCATGAGGAAAGGGCCGTCCTACGACTGCAGCGCCAGCTCGACACGCTCGTGGACTGGACTGAGAATTGGAGGGTGCAACTCAACGCCACCAAGAGCGTAGCCGTCGAATTCTCCAAGCGACGGAAGAACCCCGTTAGGCAACTACGTATCGGCAGAACGTACTTGCGCTGGTCCAACGAGGTCAAGTACCTCGGCTTACACCTCGACCGTCGGCTCACCTGGCGTACCCACGCACAGACAGTTCTAAAGCGAGCATCCACTCGCCTGTGCGCACTGTTTCCACTCCTGATCAGCTCAGCCATGACCAGGAAATTGGGTAGGATGATCGTCGGCGCGTATCTGCTGCCGGTCATTACCTACGCCTGCCCGGTCTGGGGTTACCTCGCCGCAATGCATAAAAAGAAGTTGCAGAGCGTCCTCGACAGGGGGCTTCGGCTAGCGGCCAAAGTCCCCCGTCGCTTCTCATCTCGCCTTCTAAGGAGAGGACTTGGCGTCCGCTCCTTAGACGACACTTTCAGGCGGCTTGCACGCAAATTTTATGCACGTGCGGCGAGGTTCCCAGGCAATCCTCTAGTGACTGGGCTGGGAAGGTACCGTATACGCCCAGGTGATTCGTGGAAACGCCCTCGGTGCATACTGCGCTAGCGTAGGCTAGCACAACAGCCGAGAATCGGCCTGCTATAGAGCACGCGCCCTACTTGGGCAGGGCCACGAGGCAGGAGCTCCAGAAGGTAGCTCGGAACTCAGTTTCCCGTGCGGTTCGTCTCTGCGACGCACAACCGCAAAGCCCAGAGCGAAAAAAAAAAAAAAAAAAAAAAATAACTCACTGTTGCTTGTTCCCAGTCCATTGGGAGACGTGTTCGGCGTATCATCCATTCGAACACATTTTTCTTTTGCTACTGAAGATGGCCACCGGTGGTGCGGCCGAAACGTTTAGCAGCATCTTAAGCAATCGACCACGGCCTTTCAGCCCGGAAGTTTTAGAAAATAATCGTTCTTTCAACTGTTAGTAAGATCAGAAAATGCATAAATAGGAATACAAGGTATTACAATATAGAGTTAAGTTTTTATTAAATATTTAAAATAATTGTAGTTTACCGTCCGCTCGGCATCGTGACTCGATGAGGCCATGTACAGATAACACTTTCATCTTGACAGCAACAGATCAGCATGCAGATAAATTTGCTCTCGTTAGTCTACGTTCCAAGTTGAAAATAAAGTTTAATTCTTGGTCCTGGGATGATGTAGAAATACCGCTCCTTTTGTTCACCAATGTCCGAGTTTTGTGGTTATGTGCTTCAATGGAATTCGAATCCAACTACGTTTTTCTATTGGATTGTATAAACTGAAGTTCCAATATAATTTTGTGTTTATTTTCATTTCGTTTACGTTATAGGATTATATCACTTTATGCAGGTAGTTATTTCTCTGGTTGTGTTAATTGATTAAGTTAACATTTGTTCATTATCTGGAATTTTGCAACCAGAGTTCTTCCTTTATTTTTCATTACTTTCGTGTATCGTTTTTATATTGTCCAATTATATAATATGGTTAAATGATAGTGGACCAAACTATTGCGATTTATTATTCATTTTGTTTAAATTTCTATGGACTTTGTATTTAAATTAAATCAAATTTTTTCTGAGCATCTCTTACTTAAACTGTCTTCGTTCATGTAAATTTTTCCAATAATCAAATCAACAAATTCTATCTACTTTGTCGTCCCTAGCAACCATCTTTTTTATTCTTATTCGATATTATGTTATATTATAATCATTTCATACAATGTTCTTCCACTCATCAAAATAATCCCTTTCTAAATTTCCATTATATCCGAATATAATCTTACTTATGGCTTGTTTACTAATTCTTATATATTTTGCTGTCTTTTACTCTTAGTCTGTTTATTTTAACAAATATTATTTTTCAGTTACCAAACATTATCTATCGGTATCATTGCACTATGGCATTATAATAATTTATTTAATTTGAGTTTATTTATTTGTTATTATTAATTATTATTAACTTCTACTAACTCATTAGATTTTATTTAGTATTTGTTACTAATTCTTTACCTAACCTTTCTGATCTGACTTACTACATAATGTTATTGGTTGTTAGGCCTATCATTATACCTTGATCTACTTCTGAATTTAACTTGTTACTATCTGCAATATTATAGAATCTTTTATCTATTTATAACATGGCTGTATTAAACTCTTTTGTATCTCGTTAACAATTATAGCCTTTTGTCCAAGTTTACAATTATAATCATCTTATTATCTAAGTACATGTATACAAATAATTAACTCTATAAAATCTTAACAAAAGCTTTATCGTGACCTACGGATAACACATAAAATGAAATTAATTAGTAATCAATTACCGAGTTCAACAACAGCTCTACAATGGTAAATTAATAATACATAATACTTAATTACCTGATATTCTATTAACAGAAAACTTTCACTTGTTAACACAAAATATAACATCACTATCATGATAACAATATAACATGATACAATTAATAACAAGTACTTTTGAGTAACTTAAGTCATACACCATTTCCTCATTCTCATCTACTTTAAAAAATCAATTATTATGAAACAGTCAAAATTAGTTTTTACATTATGTGTCAATGTCTGTTATTTACCTCTCACTGAACCTTGAGGTTTATTATTATTAACATTATTACTTGCTTATCTTTTTACCTTGCATTCTTATTTTATTTAAACAATCATGGGTTGGGTTTCTGACCTTTTACAAGTGTGGATAATTAATAAATTTTCTTCTCTATTCTACATCTTATAATTTGATTTATGTAACATCGAGGACCGTATTTCTGTTACGTTACAATATACAGTAAAGTTGAAAGTTAAGGGCATATGAGCAGAAACCAATTTATGGATGGACGAGTCCACTTTGAAATTGTGAATGGCGGGAGGGTATCGGAGAATCAGCTGGTAAGCAGGTGAAGGTGTTACCAACTTCCATGTGATGTTTTAGTTACCCATACATTGTTAGTTACTGTGTGACGTACTATCTCAGTCTTGCATTTGTTATTATTATTTTAATTTATTATTAATTGTATCATTGTTTTACAGTCACTCATTTTTATTGTTATTTAATTTGTATTGGTAGTTTTTATTCTGTAATTATGTATTATCATAATTACTTGTATTATCATACAGTAACGAGATTTGTTGAAATGGATACTTCTCCTTCAACCAGCAGACAGAAAAGTTATTCATAGTCAAGCACAGGAAGTAATAATAAACAGTTTTTTGTTGTCCAGTATTAAAAAGATTTTGCAATTAAATTAATAAGAAGAAGTTGCTTTATGTAATGATAAACTGTAGAGATAGTCGAATGTAATTAAGGAGTGAAAGTGTACACTTCGCAAATTCCATTGCGATAAGAACAGTCACAAAGGCTGTAGTTTTTTACGTCTCAGCAGTACACAATGACAGAACCAAACAACACTCAGATATGTTTATAAAACATTCTGACATGTAACAGCAACAAATTCCGATACTTGTGGACATTACATATCATTTGTTTGATTTTTATAGTAATACAATTACAGTATTATTATTGTTGTTATTATTTGATTTACGTCTGAAACAGTAAACATATAATTCTTTTTTTAAAGCCAGCTGTGTGACTACACACACACACACACACACACACACACACACACACACACACACACACACACACACACACACACACACATTCGTGGTGACACATTTACAAACAAATCTTAACAGTCACGAGTTTTTGTTACTATTAGAAACAATATTCATAGGTTGGCTGCACCACCGCTGATAACAACAATTCTCTTCTCACGTCTCACAGCGACTCCCTCCATATCGCCTTTCCCCTCTGACCGTAAGCATTTCGCGCATTTCCATGCCTTTAACTTTCAATTTTGCTATACCAATAATATGATACCAACAAACAAAATCTACCCACACATTATTGCACTGGAAATGGCACTCTGCAACAGCGATATGAGATGGGTAACCGGCACCAGCTGGGCCTCATATATCGTCTAAACCTTGTCTCATGAATATATTATAGTAATTCCAATATTTAACACTCAGTATACATACCCGCTAAGAACTATGAGATTGATGGACAACAGTCAGCGTGCACCACGAGAAGTTGCATTTTCGTTAGCGTGTAGTGAAACCATTATAAAAGTTTTGTGTATTCTAATTTTTTAAGTTCCTCATGTTTTTTGAATGAAGTAGTGTATTCAAAAAAACGCATGAGCATCTATGAGTCGACACGTAAAGTGTCAGCAGTGAATGTGTTAACAGCCTTGCAAACCAGATACAGTGTTAACTCAAACAGGTTTAAAACAATTGTTTTGCTAGTTCATCTTCTTTTTCCACAGCACTAAATTAATATAGATTATTAAACTTTCACTTGTGAAACTTACTTTGTTTCTCCCGTACACGTTTCGGCGTGATGTGCGCCTTCATCAGCAGTGTGAGACAGACTGCCACGTAACTTGTAACGGTTTTAGTTGGTAGGTTGAGTGGTGGTGTTGAGTGGGGGTGTTGTGTGGTGGAAGGGAATTGGCGCGGGGATCCGAATTATTGTTTGTTTTATGTATAATTGTGTCAAAGTGTGTGTGCGATTTATAGCGTAATTGGTCGTTAAGTATGCTGTTTGGTTGTGTTGTGTAGTGTTTGTATATTTCATATTGTTCTGCTGTGTTAAGCTTTCGATTTTTAGGTAAGTAGTGTAATATCTCAAGATTAGTATCTATGTTGGTGTAGCTGTGGTTTTTTGTGTGTATGTGTGTGGAAAACGCGGAATGTATGTTGTTGCTGGATAGAGCTTTTATGTGTTCAGAGTAACGTGATGAAAAAGATCTTCCCGTCTGGCCTATATAGAAACTATTACAATCATTACAGTTTAATTTGTAAACACCTGTTTTGTTGTATTTGTCTATGTCCATGTTTGTATCATTGATGTGTTTTTTGATGGTATTGTTTCTTCTGTATGCTATTTTGTACTTGTGTTTCCTGAATGTGTTGGCGATTTTGTGTGTGTTGGAGTTATGGTAATGTGTTTAAAACAATTTGTAAATTTTTCTTGTTTACATTCATTTTGTATGCTCAAACTTATACTCCACCACTGTGTCTTCAACTCTGCATTTACAAATTACACTCCATTCATGACAGACTCTATCTCCATAAAAAAAGATAAAGATCTCAAAAAGCTCAATTCCTTAAGGAAAAACTTGAGTGTTTAAAGTTTAAGTTAATTACATCCACTTCAGAAAAAAATTGAAACAATGAGTTGTCTTCTACGCATATGAAACACCATGAAATGATATAGATAGGCCTATGCCAAATGCAAAATTTTTTCCACCATATACGAGGTAATCAATCGTACACAGTGGTTCTGAGAGTACATAAGTCTGTGATTATAGAGAGCAGTTCTAAACTGCATATCACAACTTCCGGAGCTGATTTGGAACATTATTTTAAGCTAAAAGTTCTTCTAAACATGTGTCCAAACGATTTAATATAAAGTTATGGCTTGTAGTACGATTTCATTCTGATTCAGTCTCTAATAGTAAAATGAGGTTATATTAAAATTCTTGAGGCACTAATCACTAGCCAGAATTAGTATTTTTGTCTGTAAATTTACCTGAAAAATGAAATAAAATGGGATTAAATCAAAACCATATCTCCAGTGGATTTCAAAAACATTTCTCCAAAGTGAAAATCCTTAAGTCTGTGTTGCGTCTTAGAAGCTCTCCATGAATCTTGAGTTGTTCTTCGGAATGCTATTTGGAGTTAGCTGGTCAGATATGAAATAATTGAGTGGACTGTATAATGTTTCTAGAAATAATTGTTTATTGAGAGTTAAAGAGACACAATTGATTGCTGGCGTGTGTAGTTTTTAACGCGGCATAAGTGCCGGAGAATTAAGATAGAAATAAAATATTGGCGTACATGACAATGTATGAGCCGAACTTGTCTACATAAATTGTAGCATAGTAAGCATGCTATTAGTATTAAATATTGAACAACTTTAAGTAGCCGCGGCTGGCTATTGAAACGAGTGGCCTGCTCGGAGTCTGGAGAAGAACTGATTTAATTTTGACTGCAGTCAGCCTGTCTCAAGACCGGCTGCAGATAGCATTGAAAAACGTGACGTCACCTACACGCGTCGCAATGCAGTATTTTATAATACAAAGTTCACATAGGTTCAAAGTTTATATAGATACAAAGTTTGTCCATACTGCCCGCACAAAATCGGGGCGATTTTGCAACTTAATTAATTGTGTGAAAAGTACATGGTAACTGATATTACATGATAATAAATTCAATAATAAATAACAATTGCTAATACAATAACAACGACATAAAAAATTGACATGTATAACAGTAGAGCAATGACAACCAGAAAATTAATAGTAGATAACAATATGATTAACATACCAAATTCGTGTAAGGATTACAAAATACATAATGATTTACGTTACATGGTAATAGGACAATAATAATAAAATTCCATAATACATAAAAACATGGCAATGATATATGAGAATACAACAATCACGTATAATAATTAGCAGTACATAATAATGAGATAATGATCACGAAAGATTCAATAATCTGTAACAGGTAATAATACAATGACAAAGACATAATAATTTACATGCATGATATTGGAATAACAATCTCCAAAAAATCAAAAAATACATAACCATAGAGTAAATACAATAGTGAAAAACATAATAATTGATACAATAGTATTATAATAACAATTCCCAAAAAATTCAAAAATACATAACCATAAAATAGCACAATAGCAAAAGACATAATAATTAATACAATAATATTAGAATCATAATCCCCAAAAAATTCAAAAATACCCATAAACATGATAGTGATACACAATATCACAATAGACATAATAATAGTGTAGTAATCATAACAATATAAATCATGTGATCGCCCCGGGAATGTCCCGGGTGTGAAGCAAGGTAATGCGATAAAGTTCACATTGCTGCTACGTGTCGCATGATGCTCATGCGGCTAGTCTAATGCCATCGGAAGTGGGCACAATTTATGAATGGGCCGACATACGATACCATGTGTGGTGCGAACATCCGCGACGCGCACTATTGAGTCCTGACCCGAATAAACATTCGTGACTACCCCGTGTTTCCACTGAAGGGGGGGGGAATTGTCATCTAGAATAAGGACGAGTTGTCCGGGAGTCAAATTTTTTTATGTAATGCGCCATTTGTTGCACTGTTGCAACTGGTGCAAGTAATCTTTTGACCACCTGTTCCAAATGGATTGGGTGAATCTTTGGAGCAGCTGCCATCTGCCCAAACGACTAATATTTACTTGGGAATAGTCAGGTTCGGGGAGTGCAGTGAGCGGAGAACCAACCAGGAAATGAGCTGGAGTTAAAGTTCGGGGTCCCTAGAGTCATTGGAGATGGCGAACAAAGGGCGTGAGTTGAGGCAGGCCTCTATCTGAGTTAAGATAGTGTAATACTCCTAGAAAGTAAGAATGGTTCTGCCTACCACGCGCCGTAAATGAAACTTGATGCTTTTGACTCCGCTTTCCCACAGGCCGCCGAAATGCGGTGCTGAGGGGGGAATAAAGGACCAATTAATGCCTTGGACACTGGCAAAATCCTGGACAGACTGCTCAAAACCCTTTGACTGCAAAAGTTTATGAAATTCGTGAAGTGTGCTACTTGCACAACAAAAATTTGTTCCATTGTCGGAAAATATCTGATCAGGGATACCTCTATGCGCAATAAACCATTTTAAGGCCGCTATAAAGGCGTCTGATGTGAGATCTGAGACTAGTTCCAGGTGAATGGCCTTAGTGGTCATGCATATAAATAAAGCAATATAAGCCTTTGACGTTGATCTTGAATGCTGCCCGCCATGACGTACAAATACTGGACCGGCATAGTCGACTGCAGACTGGGAAAATGGCTTAGCAGGTGTGACACGGGAGGGGGTAATTGTCCTAATAATTGGTTTGCGCCCCTAGCACGGAATCTAAAACAGGTGATACATTTATGTATTACCGAATGTATATAAGATTTGTCACTAATTGTCCAATATTTCCGTCGCAGAGAGAACTGAGTCAATTGTATACCAGCGTGTAATAAACGAAGGTGCTCGCTTTGTATAATTAATTTGCTGAGATGAGAGTGTGGGTGTAGTATGATTTGGTGTTTGCTCTCGTAGTTGAGCTGGGAGTGCTGAAGGCGTCCTTCTACGCGTAATATTCCTGACTTGTCCAGAAAGGGGTTAAGTGAAAGAATTTTACTGTTATTAGGGATGCAGCATTTTGCCTCAAGCTCCTTGATTGCGATGCCAAAGTGCGACTTCTGGGACTGGCGAATAAAAACCAAAAGTGTACCATGTAACTCATGGGAGGTTAAAAAGGAAGTGTTCCTATCCTCTGTGGGAAGCCTAGAGTTCCGAATGAATCGATGGCAATACGAAAACACGCGAAGGAGTTTTGAGAGCGATGAGTAGTTTTCAAAATAATTAGATGTGGATAATGCGACAATCAATGAGGTTTGGACCTGTTTCCGTTGTTCCTGCTCAAGCTCGGGATGAGTGCAGGGAGAATGGGCATCGAAGGCACAGATAGGCCATGATGATGACTCGTGGGATAACCAGGATGGACCATGCCACCATTGTGGGTGACTGTAAAATCCGAGGGAGACAACCACGCGATAAAATGTCGGCAGGGTTGTCCAGTGATGATACATGATGCCAGGTACATGATGTAGTGAGACGCTGTATCTCAGCAACACGGTTGGCGACAAATACCTTCCATCTGAAAGATTGCTGGTGGATCCAGTGTAAGGCTATCATTGAGTCTGAGTGAAAATATAATTCGTCGAATTTGTAATTCATGGCATCTATAACCACTTTACTTTACTTTACTTTAGCCAACGCCCGTACGTGGTTCTTCAACCATTCGACGTCGAGCCTCCCAGTAGCGATTGGTTATGTCGTCGGTCGGGTATGTGAGTGCTTGGCAGTCCCGTAAGTGTTCTCCGTTCATTCTTCCGGAGTTGCAAAGTGAACAGGTTTCGTTCTCAGCTAGGCCGATGCGGTGTAGATGAGCTTGAAAGTAGTCATGTCCGGTAGTAAGGCGGAAACGGGCGACAGCCTCAGCTCTGTCCAGGTGTCTCGGTATTGGTCCTACAGTGGCAAGACTTTCCCACTTTTTACCAGTACCCAGGGTTTTTAGAGTTCTTTGTGTGGAGGTGTTTATAACTGAGGTGATGAGGTTATTGGCTCTACTGAGAGTAAGCGGCACGTCCGGCTGCTCCGATTCTGCTCCTTCTTTGGCTTTGACGTCGGCTCTTTCATTGCCAGGAATTCCTACATGGCTTGGCACCCACTGTAGGGTAACGATCCATCCGGTTGACATCAGCTCTGCAAGTTTCGCGCGGCACCGAATCGTTCTCAGGCAGTCGGTGGGAGCGTTGCTGGTGAGCGCAAGAATTGTGGACTGGGAGTCGATTAAAAATACCACTTTTCCTGGTGCTAAGGTCTTGGCTAGTAGCTGGTTGGAAGCTTCGTAGACTGCGCACACCTCACCATCGAAGTTACTAGCGTTTCTTCCCACAGCTGTTGAATTCTGAAAGAGGCTGCAAAACCATCCTGCGCCTGCTCCCCTCGTTTCAGGTAGGAATGAGCCATCAGTGTATATGTGGAGCCAATCATTCGAAGGGTACCTAAGGTTGATGGTTTCTATGGCGTACGACTTGAGCTCGATAGGGTTGGCTTCGGCCTTGTTGGTTGTTAGGCTGATTAGGTCAAGCCGCTTTGCAGGTAAAGCGTTTCCCACTGCATTGTAGTACTGTATGGGAGCCCGACAGTCTAATGATAGTTGGTACTTGCTTATAAGAGCATCAGCGTGAGTTAGAGGCGAAGTTTGGGTTTTGAGTCGTTGGGTTGCACTTCTGTATCCATTCCAGTGATTCCCATCCACTCTCTTAGCCCTTTCCCAAAACTTAAGCGTGCATTTATCCCTCCGGCTATCTAAAGGTTCGATGCCAGTTTGAAGTTGCATGGCCGCTATTGGGGTTGATTTTGCTCCTCCGGTTATAATTCTTAGAGCGTTATTCTGGACAACATCGTATTTATTTAGGTTGGTTTTACTAGCAAGTGAGGTGACTTCCGAGCCATATTCCAGTACTGGACGGACGTATGTTTTGTAGGCTGTGGATAGAACATCTTGAGTGGCTCCCCACTTGGTAGCAGTTAGTCTCTTGAGAAGATTGATACGTTTCTGACCCTTCTCGGCCGTACTTGTGACATGGGTGCTGAAAGATAGTTTCTTGTCGAGGTTGATTCCCAGATACTTGGACAGCGATACTTGTCTTAGAGGTGATCCCATGAATTTTAAATTGATTACCGGGGCCCTAGTGGACATGGTGAAGAGTTGAGACACGTCTTATTGGTACTAACTTCCATTTTGTTGAGGCTTGACCATACTTCGAAGTTTAAAAGAGCTTTGTTTAGAGCTTCTACGAGGGCGTTTACGTTGCCTCCAGTAGCCTACAACAGGACATCGTCAGCAAAGAAGAGGAATGAGATTCCTGGTATTTTTTGAAATGCATTCTTAAGGTCGTCTATCATTACATTGAAAAGGAGACAGTACCGCCCCTTGCGGCAAACCTTGACGTAGTAGTTTGTATGGGGAAGTTGCGTTAAAGAATTTGCATCGTATGTAGCGTTGCGAGAGGAAGCTTTGTATCCACTTTAGCATGTTCCCGTTTACTCCTAGTTTCTTAAGTTTGTGAACAAGCATACCGCGCCAGATTTTGTCATATGCAGCTTTAAAGTCTACTAAGACGGCTACAGTAGATTGTGTTCTGTGGAAACCGTCCTTTACCGACTGAGTAAATTTTACAACTTGGTCCATGGTTGCTCTGTGCTTACGGAATCCTGCTTGGCAGTCGCTAATGACTCCTTTAGACTCTAGAAATTCCCGGAGTCTGCGTTCGACCATTTTTTCAGTAACTTTGGAGCAGACACTAGTCAGTGAAATAGGGAAATAGGGCGGTAGTTATCTAGGTTGTTCGCAGGCTTGCCTTTTTTCAGTATTGATAATACTTCGGCTTTTCTCCATTGCTGGGGCACACGTGTATTCCATGTTAGGTTGATTAGTTTTAAGAGAGTTTTTAGTGCTTTCTTGCCAAGATTCTTAATGAAAGGCGGGAAGACCTCGTCTGGTCCAGCAGATTTTCCTTTTTTTAGCGAGTTGATGGCAAGAGAGAGCTCATCTGGGGAAAAGTCCTTGTTGAAGATGAGGAAGTCTTGTTCGGTTTGACAAGAGGAAACTTTAATGTCGGAGATAGATTTCCGCTCATTCGCGTTTACACGGAGTCTGCTTATTGTAGCGTAATTTTTACTTAATGCCTTAGAAATATCTCTGGAGCTGGTGAGTAGTTTGTCATTCACTTTAATGGGTTGCCAGTGACGAGAAGATTTTTCATTGTTCAAGCTGGATATAAACTTGTGAGCTTTAATCCCATCTTTCCGGAAGTCCAGTTTGGATACGAAGGATCTATAGACAGATCTTTTTGATTGTATAACAGCACGTTTCAGTTTGGCCTGAGCTTTCCTTAACATGATGCAGTGTTCCAAGCTATAGGACTTTTCTGCTCGGCGTCTAGCAGTATTCCGCTCTTTCTTAAGGGCGTCCAGCGATTTACTCCAGAAAGGTGAGTATTTCTTAACTTGTCCTTTTGGAATGCTCTCGTTAGCTGCACGTAATATGCCTTCCACAATAAGTTTGACTGAGGCATCAGGGTTATCTTGCACCATGTCTTCAGTGACATACAAATCGGATAGTTCAGAGAACTTGTCCCAGCAGGCTTTCTTGAAATTCCACCGGGTTAGTTTATGGAAACGGGGATGTTGACATTTCATCTGAACCCGTAGGTACATTAGACAATGTCCACAACCATCCATGGGGTCTTCCAGGGACAGTTCCGATCTGGAGGTAAGGTTTGCATGAACTAGTGCAAGGTCTGGAGTGCTTGTGTGGCCAGCGTAAGATAGGAATGTAGGTGCGGATTGAATTCTAATAATAGCAGAGTGGTCTATAAGGTCTTCTACTGCCTTTCCAGTTGCACTAGTAGATGAGTAGTCCCATCGGGTTGAGTGAGCGTTGAAGTCTCCCAAAATGATGGTGTTGCGGTACTGGCATAGGTTGGCTATTGGTTCCAGGTTTGGCTACGTTGCTGGGCGGGTTGTAGAGGCCAATAACTTTGAAGTGGACTCCATTTTTCCAGGCGTCGATACATATGGCTTCTAGTTTGTCGTTGTCGTCCATTTCATGGACGATAGTTTCTTTACTTGCAATAGAGTTGTGTACAAATACGATGATGCCAGAGGCAACTTGTCTTGATCTCTTTAAAACATAGAGCGAAACGTCGGGTATTTCATAAAAATGTGTGGCTTCGGTAGAAGCGCCAGCTTCGACAATAACAATGATGTCAGCGTCAAATTTTGAAATGTTAGTTTTTAACTCAGAGTGTTTTGCATTGCTCAGTCCACCCGCATTCCAATACAGTATGCGGAGGTGATTGTCCGCGCCCTCATAAGGGCGGGTTGGATTTCTAGTGGCGATCGCATGTGCCATGATGGCGGAGGCTCGAGAAACGGCGGTCGCGGTAGCAGATTTGGGATTACCCAGGGTGCACCACTTGGAAGCCGGCTACGTTACACCCCGCGTCTATAACCTTGGAAGCTAACTGAGCCAACAATAGGCAGGCGCAAAGTTCAAGTCTGGGTAGTGTTATCTGCTTCAATGGAGCGACTCTAGATTTAGAACATAACAGGTTTGATGAGATGGCATAGTTTGAATAGACCGTACGCACGTAAATACAGCACGCGTAACCCTTAGCTGACGCGTCGGCAAAGCCATGGAGCTGGAATGTAATGATTTGTGAATTGTTTAAACTCTTTACAGACCTCGAAATTTTAAAGTGTCTGAAACCAGCTGAGAATAAAGTTCTAACCACTGATTAGATAATGAATCTGATAAGGATTCGTCCCAACTTGTACCCGTTAACCACAATCGCTGCATAAAATGCTTACACCAGAATGTAACAGGGCCAATGAGTCCCAAAGGGTCGTAAATTCCTGCGATGACTGATAATACACTTCTCTTGTTGACCACCTCGGCATTGACATGGCCATGTTCCATTGAATGCCCAACGTATGCACTGTTTTATTTTTGCTAAAGTCGTGGGAAGAATGAGCGTGCGAGGCTATAATGGTCTGATCGTTGGAGAACCATTTGTGCAATGTAAAACCGTATTGGCTTAATAAATCTGTGATGTCGGATTTCATTTTGGATAGGATGTGCGGGTTGTCTGAACCGGTCATAAGATCGTCCACATAAAAATCGTTCGCGATAGCTGCACAAGCTATAGGGTGTTTAGTTTTATTTTCCTGGGCTATTTGAGCCAGACATCTTGTAGCAAGAAATGACGTACTTGCAGTCCCATATGTGACTGTCCTCAAGGCGTAATGTTGGAGTTCCCTATGGGGGGCATCGCGCCAGACAATATGCTGGAAATTGGAATCCTTCCGATTAACTAAAATTTGCTGATACATCTTCTCAATGTCCGAAATGAGGACATATCGGTGAGTACAAAATCGAGCCATAATAGAGAACAGATCCTGCTGGACCATGGGACCAACCATCAGGGTGTCGTTCAAGGACAAATTATTTGTCGTTTTGGCAGAGCCGTCAAAAACAACTCGCAATTTGGTAGTTATGCTAGATACTTTAAAAACTGAATGGTGCGGCAAGTAAAAGGTTTCTGACTGGTCTACCGACAAATCGTACGCATCATGCAAAGACATGTGACCAAGAGTTAAATAATCATGCATGAACGCGCTATAGTCTTTGTGAAGGGCAGGGTTCTGTTTGAACTTGAGTTCCAGTGATTGAAACCTGTGAATAGCACCGAAGAGAATCGGCTAAATGACAATTGTGTAATCTGCGTGGTGGGGATACCGCAAATCTGCCATTATTATTACGGACAGTATTAGATACAAAATGATTTTCGCATTCCAAGTCGTCAGCGGAGGGAGCATGAATAGCAACATCCTCTAACTTCCAAAAGCCCTTTAGCTGCGAGGAAACGGCATTATTATCTTCACATACCATGAATGATGAGACAGGTTTTGTCATGTCGACATTAAATGGCAAGTTACCTGCGAGAATGAATCCCAACTTTGTCTCCTGCATTATGGGGAAATGTGGGCCACGGATAAATTTGACAGGTTCAATTAATTGTTAAGTAATACTGAGCACCGAGCAATATGTCGATTTGCGAAGAAAAGTTCAGCTGCGGGTCAACTAGAAATATGCCCTTTGGTAAGTTTAGGGAGGAGATGTCAAATGATTCCGCAGGGAGATTATTTGTGATACTGGGAAGCACAGCGCAATGTATGTTCAAATTAAAATTCTTATAGCGTGAATGCAACCTTACCCTAGTACTGAAATCAGCTTGAGATAATGAATTGTTTATACCTGTGATGGGTAATTGAGATTTAATCAGTTTTAGACCCATGCGGCGGGCGAAACTCATGGTGCAGAAATTAGCTTGCGATCCTGAGTCCAATAAAATCCTAACTGGGTGCTTCCTACCTGCATGGTCAGTTGTCATGCAGACCGCGGTGGATAATAATATAGACTTGTTTGTTTGCAATTTTAACGAACACCGGTTGTTCCTGGACGAAGCGTTATTGCTAGATATTGGATCATTGTGTGGTGGCGTTTAGCACAAGTTCTGCAAGAAAATTTGGAGGGACAGTGTACAAAATCATGGCCTGGGCGTAGGCAATTTAAGCAAAGTTTATTTTTAATTAGAATATTTTTTCGCTCCAGGGGAGTAATCGCTACAAACTGTGGACACTCAGCAAGGCGGTGTTTACCTTTGCACAGCTGACATATGTTATTTCCTATATGAGCATGGAATGTCGTCCTAGAAATATTAACCGGTTTAATTGCTTTGCGATAGGGACTCTTATCGCTAATGTGTACCTTGTTTACAGAGCTGGTCGCGCTGTCAAAGATTTGTAATAACTGCCTTCGGTTATTTAAAAATTTTATAAAATTACTGAAATTAGGAAATCGTTCATCCGACAAGCTTTCTTTCCAGAGCCAACATGTACGATTATCGAGTTTCTGCGTTAAGTATTGAACTAAAATCATTTCAAATGTATTTAACGGGTAGATTTAATGAATTTAAGGCATTTATATTCGCAGTGATCTCGTCAATGAACCTGGAAATGCTAACCCTGGACTCTTGTTGTACGGACTTGATGCCCAAGACATTCCCTATGTGATGGGCTGATACAATTAATTTGCTGTCGTACTTGTTTTTTAATAAATCAATGGCTACCGCATAATTTTCATGGGTGATTGGAAGAGATTTTATTACATTTAACGCCTCGTCACTCAATGAAGAGTGCAAGTAGTGTAATTTTTGAATATCCGTCTGGTCAGTTCTGATGTGTATTAGTTCCACAAATATATTATAATAGTGTTGCCAATCAATGATGCTACCTGAGAAGGAAGGCAATTTAATCGGTTCTAACTGTATCGGGGAGGTTTTAATTGGCATAATTTTGGTTTGAATCAACGGTTTCTGGTTCACCTCCTCTACTTGTTTTAATAAATGGTGTAACTTGCATTCGATATTGCAGAGATCATCCTCTGTTTGAACTCTTGTCACTGACTGATGCGAAATCTGAATCGTCAGCCTCAATTTGAGTCTGAATATCGTCATATTTAGCGGACAATTCCATCAAATGGGGGAGCTTAATTTTTAATGCATGATGATCGCTTGTCTGGATCGAAATTATCAGCGAAAGTATTCACGCGAGATATGGACGCCTTAATGTTTCTTTATTAACGCCTTCGCATCAGCCATGACCGAAATTTTAAAATTTGATTTGAAACCGAAAATTAGATATAGAGAAGGTGAACAGTTGTTGTAATTTTGAATAATTTGCTACAATCTGATATAATGCGGGAGCCAGTGATCTGTGTACACCTTAATATATGACTGACTAAAATAGGTACTTAATTTGCTTAAAACTAGTTACGAAAATTATCGAAAATATAAATCATTCGACATGACAATATACCTATAGCCTTATCACATCACTTAAATTTCTTAATGCGTCATTGCATAACTGCGTAAAGGAGAATTTACGTACATACGAAAATCTAAATAAAAATATAAGCTTATGGCCACTTGACAATAAATCTGTTTCTGTAGAAATTGTTAATAATGTTGTATTAAATGTTATTAACTCTGTGCAAAAATATTACTTAGATTGCCATAATTATATATGAAAAGATCATAAAAAGTGAAAGTTTATAATCACGTGGTTGTTGAATCCTGGCGTGCTGAAGCTGGCCTCGATCCTGTTAGAAGTTGTTGCACCTCTTGTCTCTACCGGTCAGATGATGCCTGATGTAGCTCTCCATAATTTTAAAGTTGTGGAACCTTTTCGTTGTAGAATAAATTATGCTGTCCTGCCATGTCCCGTTGTCTATGGTTTGCTGCTCTGGAGAATCTTGCAGTGTTGACTGTGAAGTAATTTTTAGAATACTAGAGGCATGCAACTGCCAGCAATCTGAAGTTGAAAATGTTGGGGCTTGAACCAAACGCCGTTTGGGCCCATTAAATGAAATGTTAATGCGGTCGCAGTGGACCAAAATGTGAAATCCGTCCCGTGAGGATCAAAATGCGCGGTCGCTGTGGACCAAAAATGCGAAATCCGGCCCGGATGACCAAAATGTTGCGTCTTAGAAGCTCTCGATGAATCTTGAGTTGTTCTTAGGAACGCTATTTGGAGTTAGCTGGTCAGATATGAAATAATTGAGTGGACTGTATAATGTTTCTAGAAATAATTGTTTATTGAGAGTTAAAGAGACATAATTGATTGCTGGCGCGTGTAGTTTTTAACGCGGCATAAGTGCCGGAGAATTAAGATAGAAATAAAATATTGGCGTACATGACAATGTATGAGCCGAACTTGTCTAAGTAAATTGTAGCATGGTGAGCATGCTATTAGTATTAAATATTGAAAAACTTTAATTACCCGCGGCTGGCGACTGAAACGAGTGCCTGCTCGGAGTCTGGAGAAAAACTGATTTAATTTGACTGCAGTCAGCCTGTCTCAAGACCGGCTGCAGATAGCATCGAAAAACGTGACGTCACCTACACGCGCCACAATGCAGTATTTTATAATACAAATGTAACTTTAATTACTTTCTGGTATTTATTAATGAATTAACTTGAAACTTCCACTTACCTTTAACCTTCGATCTGGCCGGATCGCATAGTGGGGACGAACACCGTTCGTTCGACGAACTTGACAGCACATCAAATGAAATAAGGTTTTGAAGTAAGTTAAATACCAAAATTTATCATTAGAAAGATAATGGTTTTTATTTTTAATGGTTGTTGAACATCTTAAACATGTATAAAATTAAAAAAATTGTTATTCTCTCCACTGGTGTTTCTTTTAAATTTTGAATTACAGCCTTAGGCATAGATGATGATTAATACAAAAACATAACAACTACCTTACCTTCTATATAACACACACAAACATAACCACCCAGCCTGCCTTTCTCACATATATTTAATTTAATAACCCCAGAACATTTTTATTGCCCCAAATCCCTTAAGTATTTTCGTAATATTCCCCGCCGGCAACGTGATTTTCATTCGCACTCATGGTGACTCCCTTTTAATTAATATTCATTTCCAAAATTTACTTAATCGGTTCTTCACTGTATTCTCGACCGCGGTCACGTATTTTCACTGTGATTTCACTTTTTTCTAGTACAATTTATAAAATTTTTTAAAGAGATACCCCGTAGGGTGTACCGGCCGGTACTATTTGTGACGAACTGGGCAAAGAGTCTCTTTGAGGCGGACGGATATTGATGCCCTGCCGGACGAATTTCGTTGACGCTCATACTTGAGTTGCTGCAGTTTAGTCGCTATGCGCATGATACATAGTGGTTTTTTCTGTAGTGTGCGCCGATGATATTTAGGCGCTTCTGGCTTGATGTCACAAAAGAGGCGGACCTTAAGTCTCATATCCGCCATTTCAGTCAAGGAGACGAAACAGAAAATATACTTTTCACCATCTTGGCCGTTCACAACCGCGTCAGTCCGCGCATATACCCGTCTCGTGCATACGGGCACATGGTCACATACAAGCAAGTTCTTGGAAATCTAGGGTGGCTGCATACCTCGGTACTGATTGCACAATGCTATTACGTCTTGCCTTTGTTATAAACTGTTCTATACACGTGTTCTGGTCTTTGTTGGAATAAAATTTACACAATATTTTTTATAAATCCCCGAAATGAAATCAAATAAAAATACCCACAAATTTGGACTGTTACAATACCCCCTCAATGAGAAGTCTTCTGTCCAAAACAGAAGAAATCTCATTGATAAAACCCCTAAGAGGACCGGTGAGGAACTGGTGCCAACAACCCCATTTTGTTCTTACACTTCATGGGTAAACGACCCCCCTGGCTCGGCGACTATGGACGCATCTGAACGAGATCACTGGACTTCTCTGTAAGAGATCCCAACACCGAAAAATCGAACAGACACGCACCACAGCGCATCTCACCTTCTAACATGCTACCCCCAAAAATCCAACACCCTGGCTCATGCCAGACCCTCAACCGATATGTTCCCCCTTATATGCAAGCTGGACTGCCTTTAGCAGAAACTGGGCTCACACACACACTTACATTACATACTGAAAATTGAAAAATTCTTTGAAAATTTACTTAAATTACAACTCACTGGTTGTTTTCATTTGAAATCAAATCACAAATTTTGTATCTATTTTGAATTATTCTCTTCATTGGTTTTTTTTTCTTTTGTTTTTTGTTATCAAAAAAATTATATCAATTGAACACTTCTTAAAAATAAAAACATCCTTAGCCTAACATGTGGTTACACCTAGAGTCTAACAATACAATTCAACAAAATAAGTCAATAATAATAAACACGATTAGAATACAAACAATAAAATAATCAAAGGTTATCTTTGATTAATAATAAAATATCCATTATCCAGATAATAAAATATCCATTATCTGGCAGGCGCAAGAGTCAAGAAAATTTTTTCTTTTTTTTTTCCAAAATTTTAAATTCAAAAAAAAAATTTTTAATTCAAAAAATTTCAATTTATTAACATATTTCTTTCCATATTGAAATTACTTAAATATAGTTCAAATCAATTAAAAACAAAGTTGGATTTATTTTCTCGCTAAAGATGTTTAGTATCTGACCTCCCTATCAGCTGATCAAAACTAGGTCAAATCCACAACCTTGACCTACATGTGTTATGTATAAGTTACATCTGTGAATACATTAAGCTTCTGTAAAATTCTGTCTTGAAACACAAAACATAATAAAATAAAACATTTAAAATTAACAAAATATTATTATAATTAACAATTACATTGACATTTAAATTATTCAAAATAAACACTTTATAACTTTACATTTCCAACTTCTATCAAACTTTGTCACTGGTTTCAATTAAAAATTTTATCTTCTTGTAATAAATCTCTTTCTTTGTTTAACAATCTTATTCTCCATTACTGTGGGTGACTTAGATTATTTGTACTCATTTAATTTACTACTTGATCTGTATACATATATAATCTTTCTCCCTTTGACTCTAATAGCACTAACAGCTTTAACTAGCATGACACCCATCTCTATTAAAATATCTATCAAACAATCGCTAAACCCAACTTACCGTGAAACTCAAATCGCCACCATCTCTCAATATAAAAAAAAAATACTCTCTAACCCTTTGTACTTAGGATATGTGTCCCCCCCCCCAAAAAAGCTCATTTCCTTAATCTGGTCCCTGGATTCTACCTAAGGCGACCCCTTCCCACTAAATCGGTCCCATCCCGTCCCAACCATTTTGTTGTGGACTCCCACATTACACTACCCCCTATTACAAACTTACCATCCCCAATAATCTCAATCTCATTACCTTACTTCAACTACAACAAAATAACATCATCAATTATAAACATCAATATATCCCTCAAAAGCTCTACATATATTACCCCTAACTACTGTGTCAAACAATACTTCTCAAATTCTATTACATTATCTCACAACAACATTACATTATTTTCATCTCTACTATTTCAACTTTAACTTCAACTTGGACTCATCTACTTGTCCCACAAAATATTCATCACCCAAAAACTATCTTTTATTAGCTTTCACCAATTACTACTTTATTTCTTACTTTATCAAGTTACTTTTCTCATTATTTTAAAACAATATCTTTAACACATTGAAACATTATTCTTAACAGTAGTTACCTTGAACATCTATAAACAATTTACCAGTGACCCTTTACTACCGATCAGCTGATATTCTTAATAAAGTGAAGACACCTTTCAAAAAATTGTGCAGATTACATTAAATATATATGTGCTTATTAATACTTACATCTACCCTCATTGTTTCCCCTTCTTTCTAACTCTGGTAATTTATGTTAACCGCCTGCCAGTCGGTTTAGTTATCTACTTAGTTTAAAAAATACACACATTATATAAACACATCATTTTTATCAATGCTTATATCTACCCTACTACAATAAAATGCTACATTTAAAATTATCGAATGAACACCTTATACTGAATGTATGAGCATATATTTATTTGAGTGGAATACAAACATTTTTATTAGAGCCAAAATTTAGAGTTAGCAATTTTGATGTTATAAAATTTTAACTTCGTGGCTCATCTGAGCCACCTCCCATCCACACACGCTATTGCAATTTATGTTAGGCTGTAGCGCCTATTTGCTTCCACAAAGACTGCATATTTGGAGGAGTTTGACATCTCCGTGTCTTTGCTTCGGCAGTTACATTTTAAAATTTTTTGAATATCAACATATCCTTGGTTATATTGAAACGCCCTTAAAACGGGTCTACCACCTGGCTATGCTGTCCCCATGCGGACAGAGTGGCAGCCGCTGTTCCATAGTTCCTGGATTTCCCCTAATTTCACCCCCCATTTAATTTCTATTATAAACCAATTTCAAGTCAGCTATGGTCAAGGGACTTGGTAGTAAAAGTCAAGGGACTTTTACTACACTTAGTAAAAGTAACCGTAGAACGTTAAGAACAGAGTTAAAGCACTTAATTCATAGTGATCCATTATGGCAATATATGCCGGATATAGATACTAGGGTAAGGAGTGTAAATAAAAAGTTGTATCAATTTCCATAACATAACCATATTTATTATCCATAACCATATATATTATGTATAATATATTAATCAATGTTAATAAATAAATTTGTATAAACTTCAGATATTAATTCCATTATCTCCTCATCCAACGCACAACACTGGTTAAAAAATATTAGTACTTCTAAGGTATACAATGGGTGTGGTTTTTTTAGCGACCACTGTTGTAATAGTGGCGCTGTCTTCCACACATATTTACTAAGTCTACAATTAAACTCTTCATTATTTGGAAATGTCTCTCTATTTGACAGAACGATAAGCGGTGTAGGTGCCACAGTTTTCGGCCCTTGCATTTTAAAGTTTACTGTGGGTGAATCTCCAGATAACAGTGCCTTGACTTCCTCGTAGAAATAGGCATCACATTGGGCTTCGTTCCAGAGAATGACACGTCTGTCTACGCAGTCCATAAATGCGAAGACGTTGTGCCGGATAGGGTTGGAGATGTAGCCTACGTTCAGGAAGTACGCTGTGATGGCATCAAAGAAGAAATTCTTCCCGGCACTGTGATTGGAGACTACCCAGAGCGCATTCCGCTTACCGTTTGTCTTATCTAATATACTACACAATGTATTACAGAAATCATCTACTTGTCTAGCGTCATTATTAAATTGGAACGCTAACAATTGCAATATTGCATTGTATGTGTCTAGTCTGTTTAAGTATTTTTCATTACATTGTTCGACTGACATATAGCCGAACAACGGAGCACTTGCTTCGCTGTACATTTTATACAGTTCGGCTATTGTGAATTTATTGATCTGTCCTCGACAGTAACTGAGTGCCTGCTGGACAACGGTACCTGTAGGATTCAAACATTGAAAGCTAAGGTTTTCGCGCCAGCAGTTCAGTGTGGTTAACCTCTCTATCGGGGAACAGGGATATCGCAAGTACAAACTTACGATATCAATGAAGTTCGCTCTCGCTGGCAATCGGATTGGCATTGCAAATATTGTATTGCCAGCATCTGAAGTTCCTGCATCTTCTCCAGAATGGAGAGTCCCTGCGGGTCCAGCGGGTTGCACCACAGCCTCAATCTGGAGGTCGCAGCGCGCCACTGCTGTCTCGGATCGCTGATCCTCGCTAAACGCTGCCTGTTCATTAAGTTGACATCGACCCTGGTAGGTCCAACTATGCAATCCGATTTCAACCGATACGAACTTTCGTCCTGTTCCCAATAGATACTGGAGGATTTTAACCCAGTCTGAGATGTGTAGGTCGCATGACCTATGGTTTCGTCTATATTGTGGACATACAGAGAAGTTACGAAGGATGGCGCAACTACACCAACTTTTGGTGTAGGAGCAGGAGTGATAGACGTGGATGTGTGGCATCCCGGGGATGTCGTGGTAGCTGGCAATAAATGCTGTGTCCTTGCGGTGTTTACCTCCGGTATTTCTGTACGCTCCCACTGCCGCTTCCAGGCGTTGTACAAGCTGCTCACCGTCGCTGCCGCTCCCGGGGGTAATGATATCCTGAATGACGTAAGCTCGCAGACTTCGGCTAACGGTTGCGTGTATATGGGCAGCGAGTTGTTCAATTGATGTGTGAGGAGAGCCGGGAAGGCACCGGAAACAGCATTTACCACCTCCATCCACGGGACGTTCAGTGTCGCATAATGGACTCCGAACGTCCGCCACATCTCCGCGTCTATAGAAGTCAAGGATAGTTGTTTGAGAAAGTTGCGGGTCTGGTTGATCTCCTCCTCCTCTGCTAGACGGGCCTGCTTCTTCAACGGACACGGGATGGTATTTGGTGGTACTAATTGCTGGTGTACTCGCTTCAACGTCTTCTTCTTCGCCGGTTTCGATATCTTGAATGTTGTTCTGATTGGAGGCGTCTGTTGTGTCAACGGGTACTGTCCACACTGGTCCGACTCCTCCATGCCTGGCAACAATGTAGCCTCGTCGTCTAAGTCGACCACAGGTACTCCGGTGATAGTCGAACTCCCAGCTGCAGTATTCATGGTACCTATGTGAACAAAGCAAGCGTCTATATTTACGAATAATAAGATTGTTATAGTATATACTGGTCATGCGTGTAGTGTAAAATGTAATATGTATAAAAGGAGAGGTGAGCTCGCCTCTCTTATACCCGTCAAACGAGCTCGGTAGCGAACATATATTGTCGTTCTGCTCTCCCCACGAGGTGCCGAGAGAAGCGACCAACTACGCAGCTGATTACTTGCCGGCGGCGAAGCCGCTTCCCCCCCGACGGTCACCCGTATGCGACGTCTCGAACTAGTACCGAAGTCAACGCAAAATTTAAAATCAATCAAGGACATATGACGTCATTCATGGTTCAAGGACGTCAGGAATGTGCAGATCGGCAATAAACAGATGACGTAGACTTCGCGGACCGGCAGCCCTAGGCGCCTTGGGACCTGGGAACAAGTTAGAGAGTGGAGAACCTGAAAACGAAGCAGATGCTACAGCCGAAAGGCATGACTGGGAGTACGAGGTCGCCTCCAAACGGGAACACATTTATTCAAGTGACAAACGAGCAGCCTCCAAGTTCTTTAATACATACCTTCTTAAAGGCGGCCTTAATAACCTCGCTGGTTGGGCTGGTCTTACAAGTAAACATATTGTTGAGTCAGCTTTGGGTACCGTCATTTATCCAAGAAATCTCAATCAACGACAACAGGATATTGGACTTACTGACGAGGAATGTGAAGCGTATCGGTCAGCGTCTGCTTACACTAATCCTGGACTCAAACGAACCAGCTTAGACGAAACATCATATTACGACTACAAAACCGTTGAAGACGACATGAGCGGATCAAGAACAGACATGAGCGGACAAGGTGGCGGAAAAGGAGCTAAGCTGGACGATAGTACAGGAGGCGTAGACGTAGAAATGGCAAGTACAACAGCAGCAGATAAGAATATAGCCAGCGGATCCGTAAGACCTGCAACTACTGCACCAACAGTGAAACCTATATCCAATTGGCAGAAAGGAGGACAGACGTTCACACATAAACGTATAATGTCTACATTTATTCATAATTTTAAATATTTTAATGCTGAATCACCATATAAAGTAGAGAATAGTAAATTAGCTGGTAAGCAATATTTCTTAGTTACACCATTTGCTTATGTACCGGCAGATATTATCGGCTTTTACTTTACTGAAAACGAAATTGCTGAATTACCTTTGACATCTGAATGTACTCATTTTAAAACTATGATACGACCTCTAGGCTTCAGGTTACCTTTTCAAACACAAGCTAGTGGTACCACATTCGCTAATTCTATGACAGATATTATTGGAATGTATGCATACGGATTAAATAATACTTTTAATGGACGAAATATGCTAGTTAATTATTCTAGTACTGACCCATGTAGTGTAGAAACAGTAGAGTCACACGCTGCTTTAGATCAAGCATATTTTCCAAAACCGTGGACCGCTACAGAAGTGGTTACACCAAATTCAAAAGCAATATCGTGTAGTGTAGGTAACATACTTCCATTCTTAGATTATTTTGTAGCTACCGGTGTAATGGAAGAGGGTACAGCTGGTGAACCACTACTAATGGATTCTATAACTACATTCGATATGATGAACAAAGGTAGTATAGCAATTACGTACGAATATAGACCAGAAATATGTATATTAAAAGAGGCAAGTGCATCAATGCCGTACTGGCAAGTACGACAGAATAACGATACAAAAGCATTTATTCATCCACAGATTATATTAGGTAAGAAGTTAGCATATACCACATTTCGTAATGCAAAATGGGGTTATGAGAGTTCCCGTAAATCTACTAACGTTGTATTCCCTGATTATAAACTACATCCTTTATACGTACAGCCAGGTACAGATGCTAATTTATTTGAAATGCATATTGAAATGGCAGGATTAGTTAGTCGTGGCATAGGTGAATTGTCATCTTGCTTTTTGCCACCGACATTACATATTGGTGGGTTACCAGTAGATTCGCATGTGTCACCAGGTGGTAACAGTTGTCAACCATGTATTATAATGTGGGAAGTTATTACTGAAGCTACAGTAGCATGGAATTATTCATACACTCATGCTACTAATAGACATGTTAAACGTGAATGTGTAACATACTTTCCTTATGGTGATAAATATCTAGGTGCTCCTGATCAAGAATATGCGTACGGCTATCGGTCTACAAAGGACCCTGTTGTATAGCAATCACAATACGCTCCTTCACTAGAGACCATTGAGGAAATGGTGGTTGAAGAAGCAGAACGAGAATTAGGTACTGAAGAGACCCCAACTACTGTAGATCCACTTTATAACAGTGTACAATCATATATTCCATTAAGTATTCCTGCAGCACTGATGCATGTAGACTATAGACATTGGATGCGTATACGCACCAAGTGGGCGCTTACCGATATGGAAGCGTTTGTATGTATACTAGCGTTTGTATGTAGCTAGCTGACCGCTAGCCAAAGCCACGATTAGTGCTGGTAAGACAGTAATCGCCCGAAAAGTCGGGGAAATCTAACTTGCATTTCAATGCCTGTTCTACATTGTCATTAGTATGTGCGACATACTCTTCTCCCCCTTCGTCAATAAGCTTTCATTCGCTAGCCTAAGTTTTACATCACGACCAATAGTGTTGGTTTCTGGCGGATACTCAATTAATTGTTCCAAAATTCTCTGTGGACGCGTCCCTCTTATTAACTCATAAGGTGTGAACCCCGTCGACTCGTGGGTGGTGCAGTTAAGCCAATTTTCAATCTTCTGGACATAGAGTGGCCACTCGCTGTGTTTCACGTGGCAGTATGTTCGGAAAATTCTTCCCAACTCCCTCATGACGCGCTCCGCCTGATTGGACTGCGGATGGTACACTGCGGTGTGCTTTGGGATGATACCTTCCCAGCCGAGGGTCTGGCGCCATTTCCCACTGATGAACTGTGGTCCATGGTCGGATAATATCACCTTCTGCTTTCCCACGTTGATCATGTAGTCGCGTGTGATCTTTTCACTCAGCACCTTACTTGTTGCTCGCTTCACACTATATAACCTTACATATTTGGAAAATGTGTCAAGTACAACAAAAATATGCATCACCCCCCCTACCCTTCGGCAATGGGCCGTACAAATCTACAGCTACTAAATCAAATGGTTTTTCTACCTTAATGTAATTTAATTCTCCTTCTAACCTATAATTTACAACTTTAGACTTCTGACATAGTTCGCAAACTCTGAGTATTTTTCGAACGCGTTTTTCCATATTTTTAAATAGACAAGATTCCCTTAATACATTCACACACTTCCGTGCCCCAAAATGCCCGTATCTAAAGGACAGTCCCACACCATTTTCTCTACTAGCCCTTCAGGTATAACTAACCTCCAATCCCTTTCTCTCCCCTCTACTTTTTTAAACAAACTCCCTTGAAACACTTGAAAATATTGTTTATACCCAAATTCATCTACATCTGATTCTACACTAGTGATTATCTTATTTAATTTACTATCAGCTCTTTGCATTACATTTATATCCTTCAATTCTTCCCCAAAAAGTTTATCTTCCCGGGATAGTCTATAAATCTCTATTTCTTTAATATCTCTACCCGTTCTATTTCTATCTGTGTCTACTCGCGATAGTGTGTCTGGCACCCTGTTCTCTACACCCTTAATGTATTCCCAAGAAAAATTATACTCTTGAAGAGCTAACACCCACCTGGTTATCCGGCTGTATGTGAGTTTACAAGTATTCAGGAACGACAGCGCTTTATGGTCCGTCCTGATGATCGTTTTATTACCCAGCAGATACGTACGGAACTTTTTCACAGCGAAAACTATACTGAGGAGCTCCTTCTCGGTGGTAGTATAGTTACGCTCTGCGGCTAGCAGCGTCCGGCTGGCGAAGGCAATGGTTTTGTGTTCTTTCGCCTCGTCCTCTTGGTACAGTTCCGCTCCAAGTGCTATATTGCTGGCGTCTGTCTGTAAGTAAAAATTATCATTAAAATTCGGATGGTTCATTAAAATCATATCAGCGAACTTATTTTTGATTTCGTTAAACGCTGCTCTTTCGTTATCTCCCCACCTCCATTGTTTGTTCTTTTGCAGCACTGCGTTGAGTCGGGCCGTCGTCTGGGCGTAGTTTCGCTGGAACTTCCTGTAAAAATTACAGAGACCAAGAAAACTTTGTAACTGTTTTATATTCTTAGGCTCCGGGAACGTCAGGATGGATTCTACTTTATCCGGATTAGCACGTATTCCTGTAGGTGTTATGATGAAGCCTAAAAAATGTATTTCTGTCTGTAAAAATTTTGATTTGTCCCAGTTCACCGTCAGACCTCCCCAGTATAATTTCTCTAACACATATTCTAAATGTTCTACATGCTCCTCAAATGTTCGGGAAGCTATTAGAATATCATCAACATATATGGTTAAAAAATCTAAGTTATGAGGTTGCAAAATCTCATCAAGACACTTGATAAAGCTGGCTACACTGGTGTTCAATCCAAACGGTAGTCTTTTGAATTGATAATTTTTTCCATTGAACAAGAAAGCAGTATATTTCCTACTATTCGCTGCCAACGGAACTTGCCAATACCCGGCGGTTAGGTCTAAAGAGGTCATATATTTTACGCCGCTGAACTTCTGAAAAATTTCTTCTATAGCTTCGGGTGACTCCCAGTCTGGAATGATTATTTGATTGATTTTGCGGGCATCTAAACATAACCTAACTCTACCATCTTTTTTAATCACTACTACCAAAGGGTTAGAATATGGCGATACGGATCGCTCAATTATATCTCCCTCTAACATTTTCTCTAATTCAATCTGAACCGCTCTTCTCTTCGCATATGGCACCGGATAACTTCTTTGCACATAGGGCGCGTGTTCCCTTACCTTTAATTCGCATTCATAGTTTCTTGCCCGCCCTGGTATATCGGCAAACACTTCTCTAAAATTCTCTACTACCCGCCACAACGATTCACGTTGAGAACTCCCTATTACGCCACCCTCATTACAAAATTTAAGTGCTCTCTCACTCCATAATTGATCTACATTCTCATCACCCTCTATTTCACTCTCACTACATACATTCATACTGACTTCAATTTCTTGTTTATTAACCCGATTATGTATCACCCTTACTCCCGAAATTCTCACCGTATCTACCACCCGCTCAAAATTAATCCGAACTGGTTCTACTTCACTGTTTAATTCTAACACCCGTTTATGAAAATCAATTACCGCCTTATGTTTAATCAGAAAATCATTTCCCAATATAATCTCAAGATTCAATCCCCGTACGACTAGAAATGTATTATCGTACCCTACCCCGTTAATTATCATATTTAAATGAACTTGTTTGGTGACTCTTTTACTCCTAACTCCCGTAATACCTACAATCGTCACCCCCGCTACTGGCAAAGATGGAATATTTTTATTTATTTCTTTTAATTCGTCTAGTACGTGTTCATAAATAACAGAGATTTCGCTACCTGTATCTATTAAAGTTTTAATCTCCTTACCTTCTATGTTGATTTTCACCTCAGTCAGTCCATTCTCCCGTCTCACTGCTTCGACGTCTTCTTCCTCCAATAATTCCTCAGACAAATCAGTGATTATAATGTTGTTTTGATATTTATCATTCATTTGGACCCCAGAAACGTCCAGCGACAACGGTCAGGTCCGGTGTTCCATTGTCTCTCTTAGTTTCCCACAGACGTGCTCGCCACTGCTGGGTTGTATCCTCTTCCATGCTGATTCACTTGCTGTTCACGGGCGTTGCCCCTCGGCTCTCCTCCTTGGCCCTCTCCCCTTCGTTGGTATGCATGCTGGTTCTGTGCGGGTTGTGGTCCCTGTCGCTGACCTGGTCTCTCTCTCCTCCATCTAAAACAAAAATTTTGTGTCGCATAATTCTCCTGTGAACATGCCGGACAAGTCCATTTTGGGCCTCGATTATTTTGTTCTCGTCTGGGGTATGCCGGTCCATTTGTAGGTCCCCTCAGCGGTCCCTGATTACCTCCATTGTTCATATTCTGCTGATTCTGACAGCGACTCATGTCTTGGTCTCGGATGCTCTGAAACACATCTAAAATGTTTTCTAGTTCGCTAATATTGGCTACCTCCCGTGTCATCAACGTTATTTGTACTTCCCTTGGCAAATGCTTACTTATATGCCTCACAAAAGATCTAAATGGCAATGGCGGTTCTAGATATTTCGCCTCATTAAATATTCTCATCACATACCCTGTTATATTATTATTGGGCCCCCCAAAATTCCCGGTTCCCATAATTCTACTTCGTAACACTTCTTGGTCTTCTTCAGACCAATATTTATTTCTGAATGCGGACTCAAAACACCCCCATTCCGTTTTGTGTACCTCAGCCCATGTCTCCGAACTACCCTTGAAACATTTTAAAATTTTCAATAATTGTACCTCCCAGCTATTTGTATTAAATTTATTAAACTCTCTCACTCTACTTATGAACTGCATAGGATGCACTCTTTTATTATCACAACTAAATGTTTCTAACTCAACTTCACTGCTTACGTCACGAGTCATAATTACTCGTTCGGTAACAGTGTTTACTTGTTGGCTGATGGCCATACTCAACTCATTTTTAACATCCATAATATTTTTCTCAACGTTTATTAATTTATTGTGACTATCAGATTCAAGGTCACTTATTGTATTGTGTATTGTCTTAAATTCGATCTTACAATTGTTTTCTATTTCACTTATTTTAAGGTTATTATTTTCAATCTTATTCATAGCATAACTAACCTTACATTCAGTATTGGTGTTACATTCACTTATTTGTTTCTCAACAATTGTATTTATGACGCTATATTGTTCCGTGATCTGTTTCTCTACTTTATTAGTTATATCATTGGTTATATCAGAAACACGGCACTCTAATTGCTCATTTATGGACTCTGCCAACTGTGATTTCATACTTTCACAACGTTCATCAATATGTCTATCTAGTACACGACTCAGGTTATCGAATTTTACATTAATACTCTGCTGAAACTGAGTATTCTGGTCTTTTATTTCTTTAAAATTAATCTCGTTTTGAATATTCTGCTGTTCACATTTTATTTCACTCTCACTCAATCACTTTTCATCTCATTTAAAATTATTTCGTTACTATCAAAGTGTTTATTTAATTCTTTAAATTGGTTATTCTGCACGTCAAATTTGTTGTCCATTTTTCGTAAAAAACTCATTATATCTATTTCATCGGATTGTTTATTTTTATTGGTTGAAACTGGGGTCAACTGAATCCCAGAGTCAACATTTGTTTCGCTTAATTGCATATGGGCGGCAATTGGAGTAGAATGAACGATTACATTACCGCCGACCGCTGTTTCTGTAACAGCGCTCAGCTCAACTGACTCAAGGTCACTTTCACTCATCTCTACGCTAGTTATATTACTTTTAGTATTCTCAGACATTTTTACTGTTTTATTTTTTACTTCCGTAATAGCTACCAATGATTATTTTCTTTTCAAAACATTATATTATAAAATCAACCTTCTACCATAATTACGTAAGTTTACATCAATACAATTTTACTTTCGCAACCGTACTTCATTCAATGCACTGTCAACATGTAGGCCGGCGTAATACAAGTTTTTTGTTATATTACATCCCGCTGTCACGGCAACAATTGTAATTTTAATTACTTTCTGGTATTTATTAATGAATTAACTTGAAACTTCCACTTACCTTTAACCTTTGATCTGGCCGGATCGCATAGTGGGGACGAACACCGTTCGTTCGACGAACTTGACAGCACATCAAATGAAATAAGGTTTTGAAGTAAGTTAAATACCAAAATTTATCATTAGAAAGATAATGGTTTTTATTTTTTATGATTGTTGAACATCTTAAACATGTATAAAATTAAAAAAATTGTTATTCTCTCTACTGGTGTTTCTTTTAAATTTTGAATTACAGCCTTAGGCATAGATGATGATTAATACAAAAACATAACAACTACCTTACCTTCTATATAACACACACAAACATAACCAGCCCAGCCTGCCTTTCTCACATATATTCAATTTAATAACCCCAGAACATTTTTATTGCCCCAAATCCCTTAAATATTTTCGTAATATTCCCCGCCGGCAACGTGGTTTTCATTCGCACTCATGGTGACTCCCTTTTAATTAATATTCATGTCCAAAATTTACTTAATCGGTTCTTCACTGTATTCTCGACCGCGGTCACGTATTTTCACTGTGATTTCACTTTTTTCTAGTACAATTTATAAAATTTTTTAAAGAGATACCCCCGTAGGGTGTACCGGCCGGTACTATTTGTGACGAACTGGGCAAAGAGTCTCTTTGAGGCGGACGGATATTGATGCCCTGCCGGACGAATTTCGTCGACGCTCATACTTGAGTTGTTGCAGTTTAGTCGCTATGCGCATGATACATAGTGGTTTTTTCTGTAGTGTGCGCCGACGATATTTAGGCGCTTCTGGCTTGATGTCACAAAAGAGGCGGACCTTAAGTCTCATATCCGCCATTTCAGTCAAGGAGACGAAACAGAAAATATACTTTTCACCATCTTGGCCGTTCACGACCGCGTCAGTCCGCGCGTATACCCGTCTCGTGCATACGGGCGCATGGTCACATACAAGCAAAGTTCTTGGAAATCTAGGGTGGCTGCATACCTCGGTACTGATTGCACAATGCTATTACGTCTTGCCTTTGTTATAAACTGTTCTATACACGTGTTCTGGTCTTTGTTGTAATAAAATTTACACAATATTTTTTATAAATCCCCAAAATGAAATCAAATAAAAATACCCACAAATTTGGACCGTTACACAAAGTTCACATAGGTTCAAAGTTTATATAGATACAAAGTTTGTCCAGTCTGAAAGCACTTTTTTCAGGTTCAGCAATCATAACTATGTGAAACTATCATAGTAAACAAAGACTGAAGAATTTAAGGAATTGTCTTGCCATTTGCATTTGTCAGAAATTCTGAGAAATTTATATAAAAAATGTCAACAAAAAAGGACAAGTTTGAGAAAATCAACTTTTACTAAAACAAAAACAGAACACCATATAGCATTAAATAGTACACAAATATCATTTTGATAATGCTAAAAAATGTTTACATGGAAAAAATTAATATCAACGTCAATATATCTAAAATTGAATGAAAAATTAGAATGTTTTGTACCCTTTTATGTATTATAATACAGGACATACATAATAATCAGTTTCTGGTAACTTGAATATCATAAGTGAATGTCACTAATGTTCTTTATATTTTTTTTTATTTACGTAGCTGTTACTTCTGCCACAAGTATTAAACTATTAGTATGTTTCGAATCACTTATGAACCCATCTGCTTTCTGGCCAACCAATATTTCTTGTTCCTCTGTGTTTATGAAATAGTATTTGTTCCACAGTTGCTATTGTCTGAATTATGTCACTTCTTTTATTGATTTCTATGATTAACTACCTATGAAAATTTAGGATCTGTGTCAAAATGAAGTGGATGTTGTACACATTTACCAAAATAGACATTCTTCTGCACAAGCTTTTCATATGAAATGGCCTCCTAATGACATTGGCGTTGCAACAAGTGCACTTTGGTCCACACAAGTTGGAAATTACACGTGTGACCTTCAACTCTGTACCTAACAACTGTGCTAATTTGTCAGCCCATAAATTCTAACATTTCTGGCTATACTCATGAACTTATCTTGCGCAGTATACAACTGGGGACTCAATTATTTAAGTGAAAAAGTTTTCACAAATGCATCTTCTATTGGTAATAAGATTGGCATGGAATGTAAAATAGTAGACCATTTTTAAAATCGAAAAACAAAGGTATTTTGCCAACTTTTATGTGCCAGGCCTACCAGTTAATTCAATATTCAGATCCACTCATCAAAATCTTGGTTAATATTTTTAAATACAGGTTTCTTACAATTAATATTTAACGTTACTTAGTATGGTAAAATAGTATTATCAGATACATTCACAAGTTAACAAATCTAAGTCCCACCTGATCACTGCACATACCCACAAGAGAAAAAAAACATGTTTGAATTTCTTAGCTTTGTTTAGGCAATAGATTTTGTGGTTCTTAGAAGGTAGGCTTAGCCCAAGTGAACTTTTTCCTTTACTTAATGGGAACCACAAATTTTCTTTCTGTGTTTGTACACATAACCTGTTTTTCTTTTTTACACTCTTTGTTTTGCTATAAAAATCAAAATAACTGATCAACCTTACCTAATGTTTATAATTTTTGTGTATATTTTTGTAATAAACTACTAGCACTACTTTTTTTTAAATTAAGTTGAAAATTTATAAAAATATTCACGATAAAAATATTTAACACTTCTAACACAATGTCTGTACTACAGTAAGTACAGAACACGGTAGGTGACAACACTATGTGCGCAGTAGCATTACTGAGTGCGTGACATCACATGCTCCACTAGTTTCTTACAGCAATTTGCTTTCTTTCGAGTACATGCCGTGTTTATTATCATGTTTTTGTGGTATGTTACAAGTGTTCAAATTTTGTACTGAGTGTTCTGTGAAAAATGGCTTCCACTTGTGCTGTTGGAACGTGTAAAAATTATAAAAACAGTAAAGCGAGAGGTATTACCTTACACAGATTTCCGAAAGAACTAAACGTGCAACGTACCTGGGTTCATTTGTGTAAACGATAGCTTCAACGTGGAGAAAACTGTGTTGTGCTCTGAACATTTTGATTTAAACGATTACAAATGGGATTTAAAGACCGAGTTGTTAAACATTTCCTCTAAGAAAAGTTAGGAAGACGGCAATTCCTCACCTAAATATTCCGCAATCATCAGAAAAATGTGCTACATTTAATACAGTTAATGAAACTGATTATAAAAAAACAGATTTGAAACTAGAAAAAGAAAGCAGGATATCAGCGATTTATTAAACGGTAGTGTAGAAAAAATTTTTGATTTAAAATGTAGTCAACGAACCGGTAAGTTAGGCCTAAGTAGTAATCAGTATGAACACGAAATGACTTTATTAACAAATGAAAATAAGAATTTAAAATAAACTATTTTAATATCACAGGAACAGATTACTGTACTCAAGGAAGAAATTGCTTTGTTAAAAAAGTCTCTCTGTTCACAACAAAACATTTAAATGTGTATGAAAATATGTTTACACATGGACAGATAACATATCTAAAATCCGGAAAATGTCTGAATTGTGATTAAGAAGATATTGCAAAACCAGTTACTCTTAGATCGCTGTCGAAAAAAGCATTTAATTATACAACACGTGTTTTAAATTACTCTCTGCCAAGCGAATGTACAATTCAATGGTCGACTTTCTGTTGTGAAATGTCAGCCTGGTGTTATTGAGTTAAGTCTGCGGATTATGCGAGAGCAGGTTCCTTTTTTCAATGACGGAGAAAAAGACATCATTTTGTCATTCGATGAAATGAAAGTACAAAGTACTATTTATGACAACGTAGACGACTGTTTCATTGGCCTTCACACAAATGTACAAGTGATAATGGCCAGAAGTCTTATGGAAAAATGGAACAACCTTTGCTTTATGACTTTGATGTGTCCATTACTAATGATTTATTGATAAACATAATAATTTCTGTTGAATCAATTGGTTTCAAAGTGCATGGTTTTGTATGCGATATGGGTCCTTCCAATCGCAAGCTGTTTTCTGAACTGCTCATTACACCATTGAAATCCTACATCACCAATCCCACTTGCGACGAAAGAAAAGTTTGGGATTTTTGCGATGTGCCTCATTTACTAAAACTCTTGAGGAATCATCACATAGACCATGGTTTTGTTCTTACCACTGGTAAATTAATAACAAAGGAAGTATGTGAAAAGTCAATTGAACTGAATTATAATAGATTGGACCTTCAGTATTGTTAAAAATTAAATAGTTCGCATGTGATTATTTCCAGAAGTGAACGGCAGCAGAATTACTCTCTGAAACAATTTCAAAAGCGATTTTACATCATTTTTCTGAACAGTCTCGTGTAGGAGAAATTGTGAAAACAATAAATGATGGTTTCGATGTATTAAATTCTAGATGCGGTGTGAATGAAAAAAAAAAACATGATAAAAAGTGGATATGGAATCGATCTACAAGTTCAAGACGAAGATCTAGATAAATTACTGAACTTATGCTTACAGATGTGGGTTATGGGAAAAACTGCCCTACTTCCCTTTCAAAAAGGCTTTCACATTTCAATTGAAAGTTTAATAAGAGGTTTATTTAACGATCTGAAAAAAGACTGGTCATTTTTAATGATGTCAAGGTTAAATCAAGACGTTCTTGAAAGTTATTTTTCGGAAATTCGGGGCTTAGGTTTGTTTTACGATCATCCAAATCCGGTAGCAGTTATTCAAAGAAAGTCTTCAATACTGGGTAAAAACACCTCAGTAGCCTAGTATTATACAACAGCAACATACAAACTGTAATGACGACACAAGTGAGAACATACCGTTAACAACACACATAATAAATAAAGCTTTTCCTATGGCTTATGACGATAATTTGCTTCCGAATAACAGTACCGTTCCTGAGTGAATGTGACGGACTTCTTGAGTTCATTAAATCAGTCAAATTTAGAAGGAGAAAAATCCAACTCTTCTAAAGAGGACCCGTTAACATCAAATCAGTCTAGAATTACTTGTGGCACTGAGCTGAATGAAAATGAGGAACTTCTAGAAATCCTTGCTGGATACATATGTTAGATTGTACAAAAAACTGACAAAATACAAAGAACATATGCGTTACGGTAAATGTGCAGATGATATACAGAAATCGGGGCTCTTTCAAGAGGAAAACTTATGAGACCTAGTGAGGAATGGCGTGAACCAATTAGAAACAGACTTTCAGCTGTTTCATGAGATAACATTAAATCGCTCTAAAAACGTTATAACAAATTTTTGCGATCTCATAATCAACAAATATCCCATTTTGAGAAATTTGCCCTGCAATGCTATGCAAGAACAAGATCGATTATTAGAATAAAAGCGTTAAATAAGAAAGCCCAAAATAAAAAATGTAGTTATGAAACTTGTAACATGACCAGGTGTCACATAACCTTGACATATGCCCTTGGATTTAATAAGTACATAACAGTAATGTAAATAGATAATATAATGATAAGAGTAGCCAAGAAGAGAGGAACCATTGAAGAAGAAAGAAGAAGTGCCACAAGAAGCAGTAAACCTAAACACTGCTTGACACTACAACCATACTATAACTGACACAAATTAATGGACAAATTAAATTCACTTTAAGCTGTCAAGCGAGTCAGTGAATAACTTAAATGGAATTTGACATGTTAATAAAAAATAATTAAATAAGAATCCAAATAATGTGATATCAGCATCAGCATTTGGCTGACAATAAATCAACTATGACTAGTAACTATTAATGCCAAGGACTAAAATTAGCTATGACCACAATTTGAGATTGAAGCTATATTACAGTCTCAAATGTGCTTATGACAAGTAAAAATGTTTGTAAGAGGGAACCTTATATAAATAAGCTACCTCATCAAGGTACCGAAATGTGAACTAATAAACGTTATTAAGGCATAAATCCGATACAAACGGTATGCCTCAGCAATGCCTAAAACAAACAATCATCAGTAAGGTGATTAGTAGAAAATACTAGAAGTGTAAATCACATACACTGAACAGTCTTTGTACCAAACATGGCGATAAGCATTATTAATATGTTATACAATTAATAGTTCAATTGATAATTAATAGCATGGAGCAAAATAATGTGAAACAAAATGTCATAGTGAGTAAGTATAGTTCATAGCAATGTATAAGTTAAGGTTTAATCATAATATTCAGTAAATAAATATCAGGACGGATATAATAGTGTTCTAACATAGACGTTGAAGTGAAAAAACGCGATGTGGAACACAAACAATATTGATAAGAGAGAGTAATCGCCGGCTTTGATTAGCAGACGACAGCGCGAAGCCATATACCTGAACATTGTTTATTAAAAAATGTCAGTGAAAGTGTAAATAAACCAGTGTCAAACTATATCAAATTGAAGAGGAAAAAATACCCTTTAATTTGATAGTGATACGACCCCGATCGCAACTATAATAAGTGCGTGACAGGCGTTAGCATCATTTGCACATAATGAATAAGAAATCGGTTTATCAACACTAACAACAACGACGGCTGTCAATCATTCTGGCGAAAGTCGGTTAAAAAACCGTTAGTGATAGTTGGAAAGACAATACGTCACTTTCGTAACGCCTGGCTAAGCCAATCAGAAAATAGCTTAATAAGTAAAACAATCGCCTAAGGCTGATCAAACCATAGGGTATATAAAGAAGAGCGGCTTATTGCCGTTAGACACTTTTAACGTTCATCCGGAGCGGCAGGTACGCTCGTCTCATCAAAATTTCTACTAACTGATAGCTTCATTGCAATAGTGCATCGATGGAATCATTTCGGCAACAACAAAAAGTAACTACAAGATATTCTACATGGAATCAGTGCATCTAAGTGCAGTATTATTTTATTTAGTGCGGGAAAATAACGAACAGAAGAAATAATTAAATAGTATCATATAAGGTCCTTTTTAGTCAGAAGCGGACCAATATTCTCTGTTCAAGTGCGTGTGTAGTGAATAACAATGGTCATTACAATCCGACCATTGATGTGTTTAATTGAATTTTAATCGAAAGATTAAAAACACAAAGGTAACTGTGTGGCAATTTATTCCATTACACTGAGTGCAATAACCTATATGTTTTGGTAAACAAATCTGTACTGACGCATAACACTGAAACATTTTCTGTATTACACCATGTCTGAATTTATTTAATGGATTTGTCAATCCTATTTAAGTTGGATGTTAGTCATAAGTGATCTCACCATATAACTTTGTAAATAATGAATCAATCGTGATGAACGCCTAACCTATAAAATAGGTTCGATTTTTATATTAGTAAACTGAAAGGCATTACTAGTCGATATTATATTAGAAAATAATTAGCTATTGTGTAGGCATGAGCATTCTTTTTTGTGTTTCAAAGAACTTACGCCTGAGATATAAATAATATTAATGTTTAAAGTAAAGAGTATCTGGACTTAACCAGAATTATTGTTTATGCTCTGAGCCAGTCATATAGGGTATGTAACAAAATATTTGCCATTGTACATCAATGTATTCTTCTAATTATATTTGTTTGAATTCACTATCAAGGGTACAAATAAAACCCAGTTATTAGCAGCATAACTTGACTTGATTTATTTCTAAAAAATAGATAAATAATTCATTCAGAATAATCAAAACAACTTTTAGTTGCGATTAAATATTGTTGAATTGCATTGCCATAAGGGCAATAAACACGATTTCAATTTTGTTTTTAAATTATTATTTGATTCTATTAATGGGTTTTCCACGGGATTTTCCCGAAATAAACCTGTGTGGCGCCCATTATTAAACAAGGTAACCTAACCTTGTAGATAAAGTGAGTTGGTTTTGTAAACCGTCTTGGCAGCTTATTGATTTATTGAACTTCTGAACTTCCAGAAAACACGAACAGGTACGTGGAAGTGTATTTTATTAATTCTATTGTCCAGACGTTACTAGACTTTACGGACTTAGACGACTGTCAACCTGGAGGAGGAGTTTCGCTGCTAGTATCAACACGACGGTCACCATCATCAAGCGACCAGCTAGTACACTTTATTTTTAAATTCAAGCAACGTTATTGTTTAAAATATTATTAATGCAATTATCTTATTTTTTATCTAAAGGAGTTCTTTTCAGACACTTATAATTTTGCAATTGTAAACACACTTTTAATAACATCTAATGCTACATTTTAATTACTTTATAAAATTAGTACCTTTCAATTTTCAAACACTACAACCTTTAATATTTCGAAAATAAACATTTGATTTTATTACAAATTTCATCAAGTAAACAAACGAAAAAGTTTAAAAGAGTAGTTACATAAATACATGGGTATTCAGCAAACAGTGCATGTAGTTCTGTTGTAAATAAAGTGTACATAAAAATCTGTCCAGTGATTATTGTTTGAAGAAACAACATAGTGAGCTTGTAGGATAGAGACTTACGTCAATCGAAACGGAGGAGTTATAAATGAAGACATGAAAAAATGTAAGTTTATCTGTTGACACTAAGCCGATATTTAAACTAATATTGTATGGATTATAGGATGTCATGTTCATGTGTGTAATTGTCTTTCTGGCAAGTAATTATAACATCAGTTTATTCTGTGCTCGAAGCATTCTTAGTTGAATTACATGTAGCTTGCAGTAAATTCTAAATGTATACTCATAGGATGTTTTTCTTTTTATTACAAAGTATTTTTAATCTTAAAACACAAACAAAATCCAATATGTATAGTTGTTAGCTAAAGATCCACATTTGAAAATTGTGTAAAAGATTAAAAACAGTGGTAATTGTGATATTCCTCAACTATGCTGGTATTGGGGGCATTTTAATTACTTTGCATTTAACATTTTGATGAAACTCTAGGTAACCAATTAGATATGATCTGCTTGACTTGAGTCTGCAGACTTAAAACTGAAAACCGCTTGGGTAACTTCATAAACGGAATGAAGGTATTGGAAAACTCACGGCTGTAGGCTTATATGTCATTGCGATTTCACAGTTGTTGGTCTTTTATGTCAACTACTCTGTTATCAAATATTATTCACAACGTCCTTATGAGGATAGGAAATCAATAATGTTAGCTTTACATACGGTTGAGTAACACAACACATCTATTTTTTTTACTTTCACAATATTATACAAATGGCAAACGTTCTACTACACATTATATAAAGGTTGCCTTTCAGTTACTGTAGGTTACTGACAATGTCTGAATTTTACTAAATGGATGGAAATGTCTCCGAAAACTGGTTTTATTATACAACGTAAATACTTCGGTGTCATGGCCGGCTCTGGTGTAGCCTACATAGTACCTAGGGTTGCCAACCGTACTCTAAAATAGAGTATTGTCCTCTATATCATGTAGGCGTACTCTATAATCTATAACACTAATAGAGTACGCTAAAATACTCTTTTTTACACAATGTTTACTTAACTAGTGCCAGTCTGTAATAATATGCAAAAACCCATAATCAGAATAAAAAAGTCTACTATTTACTGTTAATATGTTGGTATTGCCGATTCCCCAAACCATATTCGAACGTTCCTGAACGCAGCCACTAATGTCATTAAGTTAAACGTGTCAATGTCATGTCACAAGTTGTTTTGAGTAGTCTTTGAGGTTACCCGTTACATTGATTTTGTTTCCACTGTGTTGTGACTTTGTTTTTTGTTTGTTTGGAATACTTTTATCCAATTCGTAATGGATGACGTAATTGACGAACAAGATAATGCAGATCAAGAATCCTGTGTTGATAATGCAAGCACCCCACCTAAAAAGCGAAAAGTTGTTACGAGGAAAAAAAGGTCACAGAAGTACACACAATCTTGGGAAAATGAATTTTCTTGGCTGAGGAAAGACCCAGAAAGTGATACAAATGCAAAATGCATAATTTGTGGTGTAATTTTTTCTATTTCATCAGCTGGAGTTGGACACGTACGTAAAACTGTTTATTACGATTTTAGTTCATGGAATGTTTAATTTGTTTTGTTTGTGTTATCTTTGTGGTGGGTCGGTTGGTTGTGTGAATATGTGTCATTGAATTTTTTTCAGATAAAACAGCATCAAGATACAAAACAACATAAAGCCAAAACTGAATTAAAAAGAACATCAGGAGTCCTACAAAAGTTTTTGACTCCAGCTTCAACTTCAAGACCAGTATCTGAAAATGATAATGTTACAGCTGCTGAATTAGCTTTATCATTCCATACAGTTAAACATAATTTGTCATATAATAGCATGGATTGCTCCGTTAAACTAGATAAAATAATATATGCTGACTCTAAAACTGCTACTAACATCAAATTAGCCAGGACTAAAATGGAAGCTCTGGTTATGGAAGTTCTCGGACCTCATGCTCTTGAAAGTGTAGTTAATGATTTAAAAGATGAAAATATGTATTTCTGTCTGCAAACTGATGCATCCAATAAAAAAAACATCAAATTATTCCCTTTAGTAGTTCAATATTTCACTGTGGAAAAGGGAATACAAAACAAACTTTTAGATTTTTATGAAAATGCTAATGAGAGTGCTGATGGCATGTTTGCTGCTATAAAAAAATCTATGGATATGTATAATATCCCTTTTAATCGAGTATCTGGCCTTAGTGCAGATAACACAAATTCAAATTTTGGTGTGCATCACTCATTATACACTAACATGGTAGATGTAGTACCTGATATTGTTAAGGGTAATTGTCATGCACATATTGTGCACAACTGTGTGAAACATGGAATGGGTTTTCTAACTTATGATGTTGAAAATGTTATATTAAAAATATATAGCCATTTTTCTGTGTCAGCTTGTAGGAGAGAAGAATTGAAAATGTTTGTTGCAATAGTTGAAGGAGACTTTCATGAGCTTAAGAGACATATTGGCACTAGGTGGTTATCATTACTACCTTGTATTGATACTATATTATTGAATTGGCATCCAATATGCGATTATTTTAAAAGTCTTGATGAGGATTGCCCTATGATAATTCAAAATCTGTTGATGTTAGATTGTAACCATGATTTAATTGAAATTTACTTACATTTTGCCAGCCATATTTTAAACATATTTCACAAAACTATTAAATCTCTGGAAGGTAACTCTGTCACAATTGTAGATGTTTTTGGTTTAATGGAAAATTTAAAATCAGAATTACTGCAAAGACAGAAAGACAACTATTTTGGCTATACAACAAAACAGAAATTAAAACCTCTTGAACAATCATCACCTGACTTGTTTTATCAAATTAACACTAATTTTTCATTGTGTATAGACAAATGTTTAACTTATTTACAAAAATGGTTTGATTTTAGTAGTGATAACTGGCTGTATTCACTAAATACAATATCTTTAAAAACTAATGTTGAATTTAATCATTTAGAACAAATTATAGAAGGAAAACTTAATTTACAAAGACTAAACATACACATGGACAGTTTATATTCAGAAGTAATAATTTTAAAAGAACTCCAAGCCGAATTGTTTAATAACACAGATTTTATGCAAAAATCCACTGCAGAAAAATGGCAATTTATTTTTAAAAAATGTCCTGAAGAATTTGATTGTTTAAAAAAAATGATTAGCTATATACTCTCTGTTCCCACCACTTCAGCATTTACTGAAAGAGTCTTTTCGGTCATGAATGTGAAGTGGCGAGAAGAGAGAAACAGAGCTTCATTGAAATTGATCAAAAATGAGCTCTTGATATATATAAATTTAGAGTTGGAATGTTTGGACTCATACAATTCCTTTAAAAACAATGAAAAATTGTTATGTGCTGCAAAAAGTATAAAAAAATACCTTTTTAAAAGTACAAAATAAATGATACTCTTTTTTGTAAGTCCGTACTTTTTATTTACCTCCTTTAAAATCAGATATACTCTATTTCTTCTAAAAAAAGTTGGCAACCCTGATAGTACCGGTATATTTTAGTTAACATTCATTGAATGTTTCCAAATTGTATCACATCCAGTTAATAACATAGAGCTTGTTAATAGTTATTAACGAGTTTTCATTATTTATTAGAAACAATGTTTTACTGATCTCAAAATGGCTGAAATTAACATAGGCAAAAACGTTTCGTTGAACAATTAATCGGAGTAAAGCCATAAGGAAAACAGCCCATAAATAACAAGAATTATGAATTTTAAAATGTATTACCGATTGATAACTACTTTTCTCCTCACTCGTATCTATACTTTTCATATACTTCGCGCAGTTACAAACTCCCACCAACATAAAATTACACGGAAAAAACAAATGGAAAAACAAGCTTTAACACACCTGTTAAGAGGTGGGCCGATATACCTGTAACAGGTATTTTGGAACAATATTTTTGTGAAACGGATGTAACAGTGACTGAAAAGTTGAAATACCTGTTATTCGCGGCGACGCTGTTCCAAGTCGAGACACGCACCCCTCGCTGTTCCAAGTCGAGACACGCGCCCCTCGCTGTTCCGAGTTGAGACACGCCCCCTACGCTACTATACAGAGACACACACAAAAAGTACGCAAGTAACAAGTAAACGAATACGCCAAGGCCAAATACTAGGCGTACAAAAATATCGCTGGTACGGAAGGAACAACCAGTATTTCAAATACTAGGGGTATCACCGATACACAAAATACTAAGCGTATCAGAGGAACAATAGTATTTTAGGAACACTTTGTATTTTAGGAACAGGTAGTATTAAGCGTATTTCGAGTAGGAACTAGTACGCAGCCACTTTTTTGTCCTGAATACTTCATTCTGCGCAAAGAGACGAAGCTGTTTTTAATAAAGGAAAAAATTCATCCTGAAGTTACATTTATTCTCGTGTGATATGCAGATATATAATACAGATTATATGCTAATAAATTATATATTATCTAGTCACCAACTTGTAACTAAAACCGGTTCAGGTTGTAAGGTAAAACTTTATGTTTTTACTCATAAAAAACTTTGTGTTCCGAGTCGTTAGTGAAATAGTTGTATTTAATTATATTGTGTTATAACCTATAGAGTGGCTGATGTTGAAAGGCTATATTATACTTTTTATTAATGGGATTTCGTTCCTTAAATATCTGAACGAAGAACACGAACACAATTATCATCAAGGAAAGTGCAACAGTTGATATTTTTGAATGCGAATTTAAAATAGTGTTTGAATAACTGAAATCACAGTATTTTAAAAACAATTCAATTGTTTAATTTTATTTGTAATGTGTTAAGTGAAGCAGATAGTAATGTAAATAGGTGTGACATTTCATAACTTGTATATTCTGTGTACATTAGTGAATGAATCTGAAGATTATCCAGGTATGTAATGCATTTAATTTACTTTTGTTGTTGCTTATTATTTATAAGTTTTGAAGCGTTAACTTCTTATAGCAGAGGAGAGGGAAAAAATTTACACGGGAGTGAATCTGTAGAATGTGACGTCATCAGAAAGGAATGCGACAAGAATCCGTAACAATTTCCCCCTCTCTGCATCCCATGTTCTTTCCCACTCTTCTTATAGCAGAGGAGAGGGAAAAAATTTACACGGGAGTGCCTTTAGGGTCTTAAAAACTAATAGATCTTGAAATATACTAGATACTAAATACACTGCATACTAGAAACTAAATATGGTAAAACTATTATATATATAGTATAGGTTATATAATATCTTCAAATAAATACACTGCAAGTAGGTTTATTATTATATATTAATAGGTTTATCTAGGTGAAAATAAACCTACTTGCAGTGTATTTATTTGAAGATATTACATAGGAGACCTGCAGGAAACTCAAAACGGGTTACTTACAAAGGATAATATAGGTTATATATTACTGTATATATAGTATATAATAACAGGTATTTGTACCTGTTATTTTTTGGAACGGTATTTTCATACCTATTATTTTAAAATAACAGTTTAGCCCACCTCTACCACATCCAACTCATCCTAGTGACCCTACCCTATGCCGCCCTATGCTATGGCTGCTGGTATGACGGGTGTGACAGCATGCGCAGTTGAAGCACATAAATTCATCCATAGTGTGGGGGCCTGCATATATATATTTAAATAAATATATGGGTATAGTAATTTATGTAATTATTTATTATAATTTATAATACGTATAATTATTTATTTTATATATACATAAGTACTTATAATATTTATTTTGTTGATATATAAGTACGCATACATTAAATTATACTAAATTGCTGGATGTTGGAACCGGAATAGTCGTTTTAAGACTTTCTTCATTCAAACTCTCTTATTTTAATTTTCAGTTTCAAAGGTTTGTAACCCTTATTGTAGTTTATTGGAAGGGGGAGTCGTTGGTTTTAAAACTAGGTTGGTAATCAATTGTGTATACTTGGTGGTTTGATAAGTTTAAAAAAATGTTTTTAATTATAAGCTTATTTATTTTTCCCATTGGTTATTTGCATTCTGTTCCACCTCAGCCGCAACCTCGTACACCCGTAGTTTTATGGCATGGAATGGGTAAGATAGTTTGTGTCATTGTTGTAATCATTAAGTTTTTAACTTTAAATGTGTATTTTTTAAACTTTGTAATTAAGAACACGGCTTTTAGTTAAGGGTGGACCTTATTGAGTGAAAGTGACAAAGGTATACCATGACAAAAAATCCAGAGTGTTATTTAAAACGTTTTTGTATACTGCAACTATCAAATTATACAATAGGTTAGCTTGAAAAACAGTTTCCTTTAGTGATAAAAGTACAGTATGGACACAAACACAAAAAACTTTACTTTATGGATTTATAAACACTGGTATTATTAAAATTAAAAGCAGGGCATTCGGCTATAATTACAATTTTTAAAATGCATGTAAAAGTGTAAAGAAAGCCTGTATTAACTAAAGTTTACGTAACTAATTTGTTTTCAACAATTTGAGTTAGGAAAGTATTTGGTTCATCTTGGTTAATAAGATGTGGTTCCATTTTTACATCTCAATTAACTGTACGCTGTTTGTATAGGAATAGTTCCCTTAAGCTACCTACCATTGCGAGTGGTGAAATTTTGTGATAGATGTTTTCAGTTTGTCGCTGCATTAATGATCTACACAAAATGCTTTTGAAAAAATATGTATAACTGGTTGAAACCAGCAAATAGTTTGTTTTTCACACATTTATTTATATACAAAATACAGTTATTTAATTTAGAATAGAGCCAAAGTCTGAAGTATCAACCTGACCTTAGGTATTTATTTATTTATTTTCTGTACAGAACCATTTGTATAAAATTAAGTCAGAAATTTGTGTTCTGAGCTACATAAACTACACAGTCTTTTTGTGTTTCTGTTTACACTTGTGTTTTGTTATGCCAGCAAAAAATGAATCATTTTAGGCCTACTAAAAATGTCAGTATAGATTGTGGATAATTTAATACACTGTGCAAAGTAAGTTGTAATGTAATGCTATTTTGCTTTCTGTGACAATGTGTTTTTCCATAATGTGTCAAAATAAAAAATATCGGTATGGAGAACCATACATGGCTTCCATATTCTAAGATTTATATTTAAAATAATTTTCAGCCAAACAGCCAGGGAAGGAATTTTAACAAAAAAATACTTCTTTGTTGCCAATAACGTAGTACACATATAAAAAAAAATTATCCCCTCCCCCTTCAACTATAATTTTGATTTATAGAAAATTACCCCCAGCCCGTTCAACTAGCCTCTTCATTTATAGATATTTCATCTACGTTTCTACAGTGGATTATTAAGATCTTATCAGGATACTTTATCAAAATTAAGTACTTTACTCATGTTACAACAAAAAATGTTTCAGGTAAACTGCCCTTTCCCCGTAACCGATCTTCACCAAAATCAACAGACATTGAGTTCTCTATAGCTCAGGCACATATGTAAAAAATTATTTGATTCTGTTTGAATTTACGGCAGTTATGGTTCGTCATATAAAAAATTACCCATGTTAAAACATAAAACATGAGATTTATAAAACATATCTAAGATTTATATTTAAAATCATTTTTGAAATAAAATATTTTCATAGAACCTACTAACGCTGGGGAAATCTGAGGAGCCAATCAGAGTTGGGCCTACCTGCACTCTGCTGAATTTGGTGGAAAGCCCTGTCACTGTCGTCAAAGTATCAGCCTTGACAGGGTCCTCTTTTTCTGAAAAATGGGAGAGGCTTGAGATGGAGTGAGTGACATGGTCCCCACCTCAATGAAGAACCCATTGTTTTATAAAAATATATTTAAATTTTGAAAACTGAAAATTCTTTTCTTGTTGTAAATATTTATATTTTATAATCAAAATGACTTTATTTTTGTTACCTGGCAACAAAATTATTTTATTTTCAACAATTACCATTGTTTCAAAAAGTTTAAATAATTTTTCAAGTACTTTACTCTTGTTAAAACGTAAAAGGTTGCAGGTAAACTACCCCTTCCCCTTAACCGATCTTCACCAAAATCTAAAGGCCTTGAGTCCTCTACAATTCACTGACGTATGCAAAAAATTATTTGATTCTGTTTGAATTTGCGGCTGTTATCGTTTGCCATAGAAAATACGCTTGATAAAAAAACGTTGTAGGTAAACTACCCCTTTCCCTTAACCGATCTTCACCAAAAACAATAGGTCTTGAGAACTCTACAATTTAGGGCTGTATGCAAATAATCTTTTGATTCTGTTTGAATTTGCGGCTGTTATCGTTTGCCATAGGAAATACCCTTGTTAAAACATAAAACGTTACAGGTAAACTACCCCTTTCCCTTAACCAATCTTCACCAAAAACAATAGGTCTTGAGAACTCTACAATTCAGGGCTGTATGCGAAACATTATTTGATTCTGTTTGAATTTGCGGCTGTTATCGTTTGCCGAAAAAAAAAAATTTCCCTTGATAAAAAAAAACTGTTGCAGGTAAACTACCCCTTTCCCTCAACCGATCTTCACCAAAAACAATAGGTCGTGAGTACTCTACAAATCAGGGCTGTATGCAAAAAATTATTTGATTCTGTTTGAATTTGCGGCAGTTATCGTTTGCCATAGAAAATCACCATACTTCCATTCCTTAAGGAATATGGAAGTAAAAAATCTACAGACAGACACACAGACAGACAGACAGACACACACACAGACAGACACACACACAGACACTTTTCGGAAAACGACTTTTTTTCATGTTTTGAGTGTAGTAGAATCAGAATCTGCAATAATCTCGAACACGATTTTTTTTGCCATCACCATACTTCCATTCGTTAAGGAATATGGAAGTAAAAGAACATTTTCAGATTGCTGTGGCCTTAAGTGAATTATTGCCATTGTTGGTCACTCTTTACAGATGTTTTAGATGTGAAGAGTTACAAAAAATAATAATTGATCAAAATAAACAGTAAACCTACTTTGTATTATACAAAATTTATGTATCATAGTGCAAATATGTTTGTTATTTTGTTAATAGTCTGGTATTCACTGACTGTATATTCTTGATGTACAACAAAACTTGTTGCTATCCTTCTTCATAATGATAGCCAGAAAACATTTTTAAATGATTTAGATCATCTGACGATGGCTTTCAATCTATTCTCATAATGAGCTAAATTGCCTGAAAGTGCTTAAAATTAGTAGTTATAGGTTACAAGCTTATTAAATGTTTCAAAGACAGATTATGGCTGTTTGTGGCTTTTAGAAAACCACTACTGACTGGTAGGTAGAAGGCAACCATGAATTCAATTCACCATGTCAGCCACCTATACACTCGACCTCCTGTCAAAACTCCTCTTCCACATCTGACACAACAGTCTTGCTTTTAATTCCATAAGTTTTTATGGTCTGAATCAACCATTTTATCTAATAATACTTTGGAGCTTATCAACTGTGGTGGGTTATTAATAATAGTCTCTTTGTTATGTACTTATGTTTTGATACTTGAGTGGTCATCATCAGAGTCATCATCAGGAACAGCTGGAAAGATGGTACAAATATTCCAAAGACAGTTAGCTGTCACAACCTTTATGTAGTGAAGAGACTGTTTTTAATAATTGACCATGCTTGATAGGCCCAAAGATTTTAGTAGATAACAATGTCTCGCCCCTTAAGTTATATGAGACTAGTGGATGTTAATATGTGTGGTTTTACATAAATAATGTATTTGTGTTATAGGTGATAGTTGTTGTAATCCTTTGAGTCTTGTTCGTTTAACAAAAGTTATTGAAAGTGAACTTGAGAATGTGTACGTTAAATCACTTAAAATTGGTACTAACGTGGTAGAGGTGAGTAGACGTTCAGTTCTGTTTGTTGTAATGTCAAGTGTGTGTGTGTGTGTGTGTGTGTTTTGTTTAGCTGTGAATGAAGAGTAACACTGTTTGTGGTTGAACATTTTTTTTTTTAATATCAAAATATTTTTAAATTTTTGCGTATTTTGTGAAGAGGCGTCCTCAGTGATGTGCCTGAGCTCAGTGATACATCTGACCTCACAGTAGTCCCTTTTCACAGTGTACAGACAAGTCTCTTGTGCACACAATCTCTGCCCACTACAGCCCATAAATTTAAAATTCAGTAACAGGAAAATAATTGCATTTTGTAATAATTTAAAGTTATTGGGAAATTCTAAATTCCAAAGAGACACGATTTTGTAACTGCTAAAATTATTCTTGTTTTAATGATTGATTTGCTTGTGACTTGCAGTGAATAATTTTGAAGCTTTGTTGTGACAAATAATCTTTGTTTACAAAATGTGCTCTGCCATTGCCAAAAAACTGTTACAAATAAAGTAATGAATTATACTGTAATATTATCTATCGCAATTATGTTTTCTTTTTGATAGTAGTAATACGCATTATAATATATGTATGCTAATACAATATTTAGTGTTAGCATATAGTGTGTATTTTATACAATATGTTTATGGTGGTATAGGTTTTATGGTATATATTTTACTGTAACTAAAATAGTGGTTACAAAATTAGGCAGTTTGGCCAAAATGCACTTGTTGACCGTTTGTTTTTTAGTATATCAGTGGGAAGTAGTCAGAACTTATTGCATGCCTGGGAGTAGGTCATGTCAAACAGATTATATTTTTATATATGAAAGAAAGATTAAAGGTAATAACAGTATTTTATAGTGATAGACAGTAAATCAGATATTCAAGTATTCTTCTTGTGGTCAAAATTGAAAAGTTAAAAACCATAAAAGCTTTGCCAGTAAATTTAATTATAATAACTGGTAAAAATTTTCAGTAAGCAAGTTTTTCTATTATTTGGTATTATTTGGTCAAAGTCATTTCACCTACAGGGAAGCTGTAGAAAATCATCTAATTTTTTTATTTCAAACAATTTTGTTTTGTATCTGATATAGTTTGACTGATATGTATGATTTGTAAAGCGCGTCTTATAGTCAAAAGATTCATCACACACCTGCCTACTATGAGGGCAATTTTTCAAGTAAGAATCGCTTGGTTACATAGACCTAAATAAAATTACAAATGTAAACTAAACTACAACATTACTCTACCTTTCTATATAGTCACCATTAAGATCCAAGAACTTGTTCATACATGGCACAAGTTTATTTTTTATTCATACTGTTATCAAGAAATCTACTGTTCAAGCAAGTAGTGACAGTTTGTTTCAATTCGTAATCATCAGCCATTTGCTTCACCCCTAAACATTCCTTCAGGTTTTGGAAAAGATGAAAGTCCAAACGTGCAAGACGGATGACAAGTGTTTCCCATCCAAACTGGTCCAGTAGCACTGTTGTCCTTGCCGCAGTGTGTGGCCGAGTGTTATCATGAAGGAACCAGATGCCACTAGAAAGCAATCGATGGCAGCGGTTTTGAATGGCCTGGTGAAGCTTACTGAGTGTTTACAATACACTTCCGCATGTATTGTCATTCCTTGTGGGAGGAAGTCAACCAAAAGGATGCCTTTCTGATCCCAGAAGAATGTAGCCATGATTTTTCGGGCCGATAGAGTCTGCTTGGATTTTCGTGGTTTTGACAGTGATCGGGAATGATGCCACTCAGAGGATTGCCATTTCGTCTGTGGTGTATAGTGTCAGATCCAAGTTTACTCTCCAGTCACAATATGGTTCAAAAACTCACCACCATCGTTGTATTACAGCTCCAAAAATGTCACAGAGTGGGCCATATGCTTTATCTTGTGGTGTCTGTCAGCGTTTTTGGTACCCATTACACACAAATCTTTTTGTAGTGAAGCTTCTTAGAAACAGTGTTGTAAATGATACATCGTGATATGTGAAGAAATTACAGGTGCAACTCATCAATAGCCGTTTTCACGAATACAGTCATCAGTGTTTTGATCAAATCTTCAGTGAAGACAGTAGGCCATCCAGACCGGTCCTTGTCATGGATATTGGTCCTTCCTTCATTGAATTAACCTTCACCACTTGTGGACATTTCCATTGCTCATGACATTGTCTCTGTACACTTCTACAAGCTGTCGATGAATTCCAGTGGGATAAGCATTCAAAAATCTAATCACAGCACGCACTTCATAACGGTGCTGAGCAGGCTTTAAAGGAACTTTCCTCCCTAGAAAAAAACATTGGTTTTCTAGTAGCTGATGGCCCAGTCTTGTGAACACCAGCCAGGCGGGAATTTAGATTAGTATCTTGGCCTGTTAGTATTATTCTTTTTTTATGGGATAAGGAAGGAGATCAATATGTCTTCAAAGGAAAGCATTATGATACCTGTAGAGATGTTACAATGGTGAGAGGTTATTATATGCTAAATAATCTGGGCACTCAAGACTGGGCACATTATCATGAAATCATAAACGCTACCTTCATGGTCTAAGTAATTTGTCTCTCTGTGAAAGGAAAGAAACAATATACAAGGGTCATTCAATAAGTAAACAGACAAACAGCTGTGGAGCAAAAACTTTTTATTCAATCAATACAATTTTTTTTTTTACTTTTCAATGTAATCTCCAGCAACGTCTAGGCACTTGTCCCATCTCTTTACAAGCTTTTTTATTCCCTGAGCAAAGAATTCTTTACCTTGATGTTGAAACCAGTTTTGGATTTTTTCCTTCACTTCTTCATTGCTGTTGAACTTGACACCACGCAAAGTCTCCTTGAGTGGGCCAAACAAGAAAAAGTCAGATGGGGCAAGGTCAGGGCTATAAGGGGGATGAGGCAGGATCTCCCAACCTACTTTTTTATTATTTTGAGCGTCAGTTTTGGCGTGTGTGGGCGGGCATTATCGTGAAGAAGAATCAGACCTTTCCTCTGCCATCCCGGACATTTCTTTTTCAAAGCAGGCTTAACTTTGTTCACAATCATGTCAGAATAGTACTGACTATTGATGGTACGCTGGTATTTTAGGTAATCACAGAAAATTGGGCCTTGGGAGGTCCAAAAGATGGTTAGCATCACCTTACCAGCCGATGGCTGGGTTTTGAATTTCTTTTTGGCGGGTGAACTGGGATGCTTCCACTCCATGCTTTGTTGCTTTGACTCAGGTTCAAAATAGTGAATCCAAGTTTCATCACACGTTAAAATTCTTTTCAAAAATTCAAAAATCTTATAACAGAACGCTGTTCTTCGAAAGTATTATCCTCAAGAGGACACGCCATCGTAAATAAAACTGTATTGGTTATGTTTATGCAATATATTATTGAACAGCTGATCAAAACTCACAACGACATTGCCAGGTAACACTCCTGAAAGTTTCAATCAGCTGCTACAATGAATTTCTTTTCTACAGCTGTTTGTCTGTTTACTTATTGAATGACCCTTGTACAAGTTATTTCAATTCCATCAGTGTGGAGGTTTTGAACTGCAGCGAATTTTTATTGTATACAGTCTGGAAGCCATTAATATGAATGTAGTGAATGTATAAGCAATGGTAGAAGACAGTTATATGTCCGGTTTGTAAAAAGTGAGATCAACTAGACTGTAACAATTACAGAGGCATTTCTCTTCTCCCTGTGGCATATAAAATAATGTCCCATACATTGTACCAAAAACTGCTTCCACATGCTGATCAGGTGATTGGTCGATATCAGTGTGGATTTAGAAGAGGAAAATCGACAATAGACCAGGTTTTCACACTCCGACAAATTCTGGAGAAAGGTAGGGAACATAAGCTACAAACCTCTTCATAGATTTGAGAAATGCATACGACAGCATTGACAGAAAAGAACTTTACACTGCTCTTGAAGAACTGGGCATACCAAAAAAATGAATAAGATTGTGTAGAATGACAAGTCTGACAGTGAAGGGCATGGTGAGGATTCAGGGAGAGTTTGACTATGGAAAGGGAGTCCTCCAGGGCGATGGTCTTGCTTGCCTCCTCTTCATTCTTGCCTTAGAAAAAGCTATGCGAGATGCTGGAATAGATTCCTCCGGGACTGTATTCAACAGGTTGGTGCAGATACTAGGACATGCTAATGACCTAGATATAATCGGGAGGTCCCTTTGAGCAATTACTGAAGCCTTTCTTGCTCTTGAAGGTCCCGCAAGGAGGCTGGGTCTCATAATAAATGAAAGCAAGACAAAATACATGGCCACAGGACAGGAGGCTAGAGAAGGAGAGCATATCCAAATTGGCATCTATTCCTTCGAAAAAGTCAACAACTTTGTTTATTTAGGATTCCAAGTTAACTCCAATGGGAAAACAACAGAAGAAATAAAGCAAAGAATCACCTTAGCTGTAGAGATGTTACAATGGTGAGAGGTTATTACATGCTAAATAATCTGGGCACAAGACTAATTACCTTGAAATCATAAATGCTACCTTCATGGTCTAAGTACTTTGTCTCTCTGTGAAAGGAAAGAAACATTATACAAGTTATTTCAATTCCATCAGTGTGGAGGTTTTGAACTGCAGCGAATTTTTATTGTATGCAGTCTGCAAGCTTTTAATATGAATGTAGTGGATGTATACGCATTTTTATAATTGAGCCCTGCGTAACCCTAAATTGTAATTAGATACAATGTGATCAAACCTAAAATCTACTCAACTTGAAAATGAGCCCTTGAAAGCATTGTAGGTGTATCAGTGAAAATGTCAGTGCATTTTTGAGATATTTAGAGTTTTTTAGAAAAAGAAAAACTATAAAAACTTAAAACATTTTATTACATTAATATTTTTTTGTAATTTTCGTTCAAAATATAATTGTCCAATCCAAGTATACATAAACCTATATTTTTTTTAAGTTTTGTTTTTTGAAAGTTACTGATTTTAAACTTTCTAGTCAGTAATGATATTTTTTAATTGTACCTTGACTTACATTGTTTTTCTTAACACTATGGTTTAGTACAAATAAATATACAGTAACTAATAAATAACAATAGAAGAGATAATAAAATTAAAAAGTGTTAAATTGTATTAAACAGTTTTGTTTAGAGTGTATTGACCTATATTTTTCAATATTGTGCAAGTACGGTATTATTTATGTGAACAGAATAATATATTATAAAAAAATTAACGTACCTATCATTAGATTATCTGTCTATCTGTATTTGCATCACATTCTGAATCAAATTCTTGGTTTTGTAATGGTCCAGTGTAAGAGGTATCGTTTATATGGTTAGAACATAAATATATAACTAATGGATTACTACTGTTAGTGAAGTGTGTACACGAGTTATGTACAAAAAGAATGAAGGTAGGGCCATTGTCCTATGATGGTAAGTGAAATTCGTCCAAAATTTACTTACACCATTAAAGCTTTCAAGGCCAATATAAGAACCTCTCAATGTTATCTACTAGTTTTCTTTATAAACTAGCATTTAAATGCTTGTTTATCTTGTGCCATATTCGGCTTTAACATTGGCAGGTACTTTGTGCTAATTTGAAGGATTTGTTATTTTAATCTATTGACTAAGTATAGCAGTTTTGTGGCACAGTATTTTCTATATTCTTTACAAACCTTTGTATTTTGTTGGCCACAAGCCCTGATTCCATATATCCTGGGTGACAGTATGATTCCAGATGAACCAAGGCTCATCAAATGATGTTCCACAATATGTTATTTTGAAAACACTGAATAATATGAGGCCCTTCAGAAAATAGGGTCTAATTGCACACAACTTCTATACAAGTGATATGATCAAGTTCAGACATGCACAGTGTGTTAGTTTGGTTCATAACAGATATAGTGAACACAGATGGCTCATTGTTGCTCTGTGTTCAAAAATATATTATTGAAATATGAGTTTAAAATGAGTAATATTATTAAAAATAATATCTCACTCACTGAAAATCCTACCAAGTGTAAAGTGTGCGCTGTGATGTGATTTTTGCACCACAAAAAAATTTAAGGGTGGCAGAAATGAATCACCAAATTACTGAGTCCTATGGGGAAAATGATGTGATGAATGTCAGTAAAGTGCAGAAATGGTGTTGTGAGTTCTCGAATGTCAGTAAAGTGCAGAAATGGTGTTGTGAGTTCTCTGACAGTCATAGTGGCTGGGCTTCACTTGTCACTGACGAGCTTATGCAGCATGTCATTGACAAAGTTCATGTAAACAGACGTTTCACGGTGAGTTAAAATGATAATTTTCCCAAAATATCATGATCAGTTCTGTAAACGGTAACTAAAAAGCTTCATTACCACAAAATCTGTGCTCCAGTACAGGGTATTATCTTCTGGCATTTCCTCTTTCTTCACGATAATGGATGGCGACATGGCGCTGTGACCATATGTGTAATGCTTCAGAATTCAAGTAGAATATTCTGATCATCCCGCTTACAGTCCAGGCTTGGCACCAAGTGACTTTCATTTTTTTATACACCTGAACATTTTTTTAGTGTTCACAGAAATCATAAACCACAATGAATGCAAAAACTCTGTGGAGGGGTGGTTGAAAAAAGGTGGCAGACATGAAAAGCCCTTAAAGTCACCCTTACCGCAGTACTGTGGTTAACTGACTGTGAGATCTTTGTCAGTGTTTTCAGTCCGTTCGCACTGAAGATGGCCGTCGATGGAATGTCTGAAACCAGCTTGGCAAACCAGAAAATTAAGAGTCTACATGGAAAAATATTTTTAAATATAATATACACTTACAATGGAATATTGTTTCAATTAAAATTTTTTTTGTAATAGTCTACCAAACTTACTTTCCAAAGTAATCTTCTTTCTGTTCTGTTAATCTTGCTCATGTTTAGTGCAGCTGTAAAGTTGGACAGTATACAGTATGTCCATACAATTTTTAAAATCTGTCTTGTACTGTAGACGTTTATTGTGGATTGGCAGAAGGAAATTTCTTCACATAGTCAAAAATCATGCAATAAAGTTTTTTGATACTGTGACATCCATGTGAATTTAGTAGCCACTGTTATATAAAATATCGGTGTGGAGAACCATACATGACTTCCATGTTCTAAGATTTACATTTAAAATCATTTTCATAATGAAATATTTCTATATAAACTAATTCTTCTTCAGCCTTAACCTGTGGTCACTAACGTATACCACCTCAAGTTAGCGCAGTCGATTTTCACTCATGATGGCAGTCGATGGCCTGCCGAAACGTCTGGTTTTGCAGAAAGCATTAGACTACGGCCAAACACCCCGGGAAGGAATTTTAACAACAAACTACTACTTTGTTTTGTTGCCGATAACGTAGTACACATATAAAAATTATCCCCTCCCCCTTCAACTATAATTTTCATTTATAGAAAATTACCCCCACCCCGTTCAACTAGCCTCTTCATTTATAGATATTTCATCAACGTTTCTATAGTGGATTATTAAGATCTTATCAGGATAATTTATTTATCAAAATTAAGTACTTTACTCTTGTTACAACAAAAAATGTTTCAGGTAAACTGCCCTTTCCCTGTAACCGATCTTCACCAAAATCAATAGGTGAAGATTTCTACAACTCAGGCACATATTAAAAAAATTATTTGATTCTGTTTGAATTTACGGCAATTATCGTTCGTCATGAAAAAATTTCTCTTGTTACAACATAAAATGTTCCAGGTAAACTACCCTTTTCTCTTAACCGATCTTCACCAAAATCAACAGGCCTTGAGTACTCTATAATTCAGGCAGGTGTGCAAAAAAGTATTTGATTCTGTTTGAATTTATGGCAGTTATCATTAGTCATAGAACAAATTACCCTTGTTAAAACATAAAACGTTACAGGTAAACTACCCGTTTCCATTAACCGATTTTCACCAAAATCAAAAGGCCTTCAGTCCTCTACAATTCAGGGATGCATGGGAAACATTATTTTATTCTGTTTAAATGTGCGGCAGTTATCGTTCGTCATAGGAAAAATTACCCTTGATAAAAAAAAAAGTTGCAGGTAAACCACCCCTTTACCTTAACCGATCTTCACCAAAAACAATAGGTCTTGAGTACTCTATAATTCAGGGCTGTATGCAAAAAATTATTTGATTGTGTTTGAATTTGCGGCTGTTATCGTTTGCCATAGAAAAAAATCCACACACACACACACACACACACACACACACACACACACACACACACACACACACACACACACACACACACACACACACACACACACACACACACACACACACACACACACACACACACACACACACACACACACACACACACACACACACACACACACACACACACACACACACACACATTTTGAAAAATAACTTTTTTTCATGTTTTGAGGGTAGTACAATCAGAATCTGCAATAATCATGACAACGATTTTTTTTGCCATCACCATACCGTATTTCCATTTCCTTATGGAATATGGAAGTAAAATAAACAGCCCGGGAAGGAATTTTAACAAAGACCTACTTCTTTGTTGCCGATAACGTAGTACACATATAAAAAATTCTCCGAGGCCCTTCAACTACAATTTTCATTAATAGAAAATTACCCCCACCCCGTTCACCTAATCTCTTCATTTATAGATATTTCATCTACGTTTATACAGTGGATTATTATGAGCTTCTTATCAGGATACTTTATTTATCAAAATTAAGTACTTTACTCTTGTTAAAACATAAAATGTTGCAGGTAAACTACCTCTTTCTCTTAACCGATCTTCACCAAAATCAATAGACCTTCAGTCCTCTACAATTCAGGGATGCATGCAAAAAAATATTTGATTCTGATTGAATGTGCGGCAGTTATCGTTCGTCATGAATACATTTCTCTTGTTACAACATAAAATGTTGCAGGTAAACTACCCCTTTCCCTTAACCGATCTTCAACAAAATCAACAGACCTTGAGTACTCTATAATTCAAAAACGTATGCAAAAAAGTAGTTGATTCTGTGTGAATTTACGGCAGTTATCATTCGTCATATAAAAAATTACCCTTGTTAAAACATAAAATGTTGCAGGTAAACTACCCCTTTCCCTTAACCGATCTTCACCAAAACCAACATGTCTTGAGAACTCTACAATTCCAGGCTGTTTGCAAAACATTAGTTGATTCTGTTTAAATTTGCGGCTGTTATCGTTTGCCATAGAAAAAAATTACCCTTCATAGAAAAACGTTGCAGGTAAACTACCCCTTTCCCTTAACCGATCTTTACCAAAAACAATATGTCATGAGTACTCTACAATTAAGGGCTGTATGCAAAAAATTATTAGATTCTGTTTGAATTTGCGGCTCTTTTCATTTGCCATAGAAAATACCCTTGTTAAAACATAAAACGTTGCAGGTAAACTACCCCTTTCCCTTTACCGATCTTCAACAAAATCGACAGACCTTGAGTCATGTATAATTCAAAAAGGTATCCAAAAAAGTAGTTGATTCTGTTTGAATTTATGCCAGTTATCGTTCATCATAGGAAAAAAAACTTGAAACATAAAATGTTACAGGTAAACTACCCCTTTCCCTTAACCGATCTTCACCAAAACCAACAGGTCTTGAGAACTCTACAATTCAGGGCTGTATCCAAAACATTATTTGATTCTGTTTGAATTTGCGGCTGTTATCGTTTGCCAAAGAAAATACCCTTGTTAAAACATAAAACGTTGCAGGTAAACTACCCCTTTCTCTTAACCGATCTTCACCAAAAACAATAGGTCTTGAGTACTCTAAAATTCAGGGCTGCATGCAAAACATTATTTGATTCTGTTTGAATTTGCGGCTGTTATCGTTTCCCATAGAAAACAATTACCCTTGATTAAAAAAAAAGTTGCAGGAAAACTACCCCTTTCCCTTAACCGATCTTCACCAAAAATAATAGGTCTTGAGTACTCTACAAATAAGGGCTGTATGCAAAAAATTATTTGATTCTGTTTGAATTTGCGGCTGTTATCGTTTGCCATAGAAAAAAATCTAAGACACACACACACACACACATACTTTTCGAAAAATGACTTTTTTTCATGTTTTGAGTGTAGTACAGTCAGAATCTGCAATAATCTCAAACACGATTTTTTTTGCCATCACCATACTTCCATTTCCTTAAGGAACATGGAAGTAAAAAGCCAAATAACTTATTTGGCTGTTAGATACGTGTGGATAGTTTCTGTTTATAAAGTTGTTCTTTAATATTCATTATCACCTTTTGTCTTTTTTTGATTTTTATAAATGTTCACAGGTCATTTGTAGGTTATTACTAAAATTTGAAGTCAGTGTGCCATCATGTTGAACCTTACGTTTTGTATTGTTCCCCGTAATATATATTTTTCATATAATTGATGTGAGATATCATCTCATTGCACGTTTGTTGATAGTAATATGAACAAGAGTTATCTTCATTAGCTTGTACTGTGAATCAGATGGGTCACTGCACCAAGTAGTTACAATGATAATAAAGAGCATTTTATCTGTGTCATAACAAGCACTTAATTATACTGTAACATCTTATTTTTAGAGATTTAACATGTTTGTCAGCTCATAACTAAAAACATAAATTTATTGACAGTTAGGATGGATCAGTGTTGTTGGTATGTTAATGTTGGAAATATCGTAAAAGAATATTCTAAATACCATTTTGTTAATACGTTTGATGGTGTACCACTAACTGTGTTTTACTGCCTAAAAATGTTTGCAAGCAGAATTATCACTGTTGTACACCACTATATAAAAATTATTCCGATTAGCGCTTTCAAGCTTCACAGCTCATCGTCAGATCGGAAATGAACAATTTACCTGAAAACAAACACTTCACTCCCACCCCACCCCACCCTGCTCACACACAACAAGGTATAATTCAAATATCACTTCCCCACTCTGTGAGCCCTGTCCCTCCATCTGGACAGTTACATTTTTTTCTAGCCATTTCCTTGTGTTTCAGTGTGTGTGTGTGTGTGTGTGTGTGCATTCCTTTTAAACCTAACCGTCTTTCTCATCCACACATGTGGGCTAGTCACACACCCTTATTTTAAAAACGTCCAATTAGTCCTATGCAATTTAATTCTTAATCTTATCTATCTGTCCTCTATCATTTACCTCTTAATTATGTTATAAAATATTTCTTCATTATCAAATTTAATTTTAGTATTATAAAAATTTTTAGTATATAAAAATGTTTTATAGCGAGCGAAAATTTAAAAATTTCAAATTTTCTTCTCGACTGATTTGGTTCACATGCAGTTGTGTCAACGACTTCAAGAGTCAAAGCAATAAACAAGGCTTAATGTGAAGATGTCAAACCGGCATCGCTAGCAGACAATAGAAAGATGTTAGGCTCTACTCAACAATAGATATGAAAGTTCGAGATGACAGGAGAAGCTTGGCTAAAAATTATTACCCCACAACAAATGACACAAAACAGACAAGGACACTCACACGTGTACGGAGAAATAAGGCGAACGTCCGCTTGGGTTACATCAGAATACGATGGTACTGCAATAAAGGGAAGGATGATACACAGGAGTTGGACATGCTGCACTTTACAGAGACAATGAAAGAAATAAATAGTTGAAAAAACTCTCGAGTACAGCTGTACAGCTGGAGGTAACGTTTACGTGACAGACAAAATTTACGGTTAGAAAGTTGGGGTGACTTCACCAGCCAACGTATGTCAGAAGTTATTAATAGTTACAAAAAAGGGGTGTAGGATAGAACAATACTTCAAGATGACCAGAGAAACAGATGGAAAAAGTTAGGACAACACTGCGTATGTCCCACACAAAAGAGTGATCGACAGGTGCACAATTGCCAGAAATTCTGCGAATAGGGTCAATGTTCGTACGGAAAAAGTCTGGGGATGTCTGACAACCTATCAGAGTACAAAGTCTTGTGAAGAACACCGGTGGAGAGGGGAGTTTCTATGGTAACCAAAAGCCAAAGCGAATCATTGAACAGAAACAAAAAACCCTGGAGAAGTGGGACAAAATATTCTGAGAAAATACTGAGCTGACCTATCACAAGTAAGAAAGGGCGTGGACAGGCCCTAAGACAAAATTTGAGTAGGGACGAGTTGGTAAAACTAACTGTCTAACACGGGGGAAGTAAGTCTACGCTCAGAGTCTTAGTATCAGTTTTTCGCTCAGTTTTGACAGTCTCAGTCTTAATCGAGGCAGTCTTATTACATTTTTTGAACATATATTTTGACTCGGTATTACTGTGCTCAGTTTCATATAAGTTATCAGTCATAGTGAAAACGCCATGTTATAATATTCGGACTTAGTATTTTCAAACTGTAAAATTCAAAGTGCGACTTAACGGACTTATGTAAACATTAACATTATTAAGAAAGTAAGAATCTAAGTGAACAATTCAATCTCGGTACATACACGAAACATTACTAGTGTACTGTACAAATTAGACAAACTTACAGTTAGCCAGTGTTACTGAATTACATTAAACGTAACCGAACATTTAATACTTGAACGAAATAAACAACCAAGTAATATAATCGTATATACATCAATACAAAGTCGAGTGAATTTCAGTGACGAACGGACATCAACATACAACGCTCATTTTAGAATGATATACACGAACTGACACTGAAAGCAAGAGCATATCTACACTACACTATAAATGACGCGAGTTCTCGTGGGTGTGTACAAGTGATAGTGCATTCAACGTCATTCAACAAGATGTGTTCTACAGCCTTCACAACAACACAGAGTTCAATCACCGCTGGACCATGAACGGATATTCTAAATTCCAAGTAACAATTTATTAATCTATTAATTTAATAACTACTACTGTCCTGATTCTTTCAAAGAATCCCTACCCTGGGAGTTTTTATATAAATATGATAAAAGAATAAAGTTAAAATATAAATAATGAACGAGTAAGCTAAACTATCTGGAATTAATGAACGCATTAATTAATTATTATTTGAATTATTGTATATCAAGAATTATGTATGTATGTCTTTTTCAGCCATCATATAAACTAGAACTTGTTTTTAAGATATATGTGTTATGTGACGTATTTACAGGGACAGCAGATTTTTTTATGTGTATGAATATAAACTGACGTTATGAATAAATAAATTAGTCATTTAAGTACATTTAAACAAATGCGTTCATTATTACAAAAACCTACATGTTAAAGTTTTAAGTACATGATTACTTTACTTAAAAGTCTCTTGTCCATTATGCTAATTGGTAAATCAATTTGCTAAGCGATTTAACTAATTAATCACATAGCGATTAACATAATAACACCATATCAATGGCATCCCAACACGCGGGGCTTGAGAAGGATATTATTCACTAATAAAAACTTAATTAAATTGATTAATGAATTAATTCACAAATTAATTAATTGCACATAATATCATTATAGTAAATGGCGCCCAACGTGGGGCATGATACGTAATATTAAATATAATTGATACGTACAAGTTTGGCAAAGATCAGGCAGTAGTAGAAGTAGATAGATTAGCATAAAGTAAGAAATAGAAATAAGTGTTAGTGTTATAAACTAGCTTGAATGATTACGCGTAGGAAAGCAAAGATGGCCAGTAATTCCGATAGCGTAGAATTTGAAATTAATAACCAGTTAGGTATGGTAAACACTGAAGAAGATAGCAAACATGGATGGCTCGGAAAAACTGCCTTTGCTAATGATAGGGAAGTCAGCCAACCCACGTTGTTTCAAAAATGTAAAAACGAAACCAGTTGAACATGAATCAAACAATAAAGGTTGGATGACAGGTGAAATTTTCGAAAGATGGCTTTTGAAAATCAACAGCAAATTTCGGAATCAAAACAGAAGAATCGTCTTGTTTATTGACAACTGTACAGCGCACAACACTATTCCTGTGATGGAAAATGTAAAGGTTGTGTTTTTCCCTCCAAACATGACTTCAGTAGTTCAACCTATGGACCAAGGTGTAATAAAAAATTTTAAGCATTTTTACAGACGGCTTGTGGTCCAAAACATTCTGTCAGGTGCTTATTTAGATGAGCATGAAAATATCAAGATTAACATCCTTCAAGCTGCCCGCATGTGCAACAGTGCTTGGAACCAAGTTACGCAAAAAACAATTGCTAATTGTTTTCGTAAAGGTGGTTTCTGCCACATTGAAGGTGAAGAGGAGAATAAAGCTGCTAGAGAAGTCGTACCCACTACGGATAACTGGGAAGATGTTGGACATGACGCAGGCATTCGTTACGAAGTTTGTAAACATGGATGAAGACTTGGCGGTGTGCGGTGAACAGACAGATGCGGAGATCGTGGCTGATGTTATGAACAAAAGAAATGATGGTACATCTTCAGATGAAGAAGGGGACCAGCTAGAACTTCCAGAGATACCGATTCCAACGGCTTCACAGGCATCAAATTACATTCAAGACTTGAGACGGTTTGTTGAAGGACAGCAGAACGTAAGTGACGCTATTTTCCAAGCATTTAATAAACTTCAAGAGTTTACTACAACTCAGTGTATTAACTGCAAAATGCAATCAAAAGTTTCTAGCTTTTTTAAAAAACTGTAAATGCTATATTTTGTACTGAAACATGTTTATACGTTTGTAATACATATGTATAAGGATATTGTTTAATAAAATACCATATTGCTTTACTGAATTTCGGTTTTTGATTTGATTTTTCTACCGTTATTAAAAGTTTTCCTAATTCGAATTTTCGGATAATTCGAATTTTTTACTGGTCCCTTCAGCTTGGAATTAGCCAAGTTCTACTGTAACACCATATCAATGGCATCCCAACACGCGGGGCTTGAGAAGGATATTATTCACTAATCAATACTTAATTAAATTGATTATTAATTAATTCACAAATTAATTAATTGCACATAATATCATTATAGTAAATGGCGCCCAACGTGAGGCATGATACGTAATATTAAATATAATTGATACGTACAAGTTTGGCAAAGATCAGGCAGTAGTAGAAGTAGATAGATTAGCATAAAGTAAGAAATAGAAATAAGTGTTAGTGTTATAAACTAGCTTGAATGATTACGCGTAGGAAAGCAAAGATGGCCAGTAATTCCGATAGCGTAGAATTTGAAATTAATAACCAGTTAGGTATGGTAAACACTGAAGAAGATAGCAAACATGGATGGCTCGGAAAAACTGCCTTTGCTAATGATAGGGAAGTCAGCCAACCCACGTTGTTTCAAAAATGTAAAAACAAAACCAGTTGAATATGAATCAAACAATAAAGGTTGGATGACAGGTGATATTTTCGAAAGATGGCTTTTGAAAATCAACAGCAAATTTCGGAATCAAAACAGAAGAATCGTCTTGTTTATTGACAACTGTACAGCGCACAACACTATTCCTGTGATGGAAAATGTAATGGTTGTGTTTTTCCCTCCAAACATGACTTCAGTAGTTCAACCTATGGACCAAGGTGTAATAAAAAATTTTAAGCATTTTTACAGACGGCTTGTGGTCCAAAACATTCTGTCAGGTGCTTATTTAGATGAGCACGAAAATATCAAGATTAACATCCTTCAAGCTGCCCGCATGTGCAACAGTGCTTGGAACCAAGTTACGGAAAAAACAATTGCTAATTGTTTTCGTAAAGGTGGTTTCTGCCACATTGAAGGTGAAGAGGAGAATAAAGCTGCTAGAGAAGTCGTACCCACTACGGATAACTGGGAAGATGTTGGACATGATGCAGGCATTCGTTACGAAGAGTTTGTAAACATGGATGAAGACTTGGCGGTGTGCGGTGAACAGACAGATGCGGAGATCGTGGCTGATGTTATGAACAAAAGAAATGATGGTAAATCTTCAGATGAAGAAGGGGACCAGCTAGAACTTCCAGAGATACCGATTCCAACGGCTTCACAGGCATCAAATTACATTCAAGACTTGAGACGGTTTGTTGAAGGACAGCAGAACGTAAGTGACGCTATTTTCCAAGCATTTAATAAACTTCAAGAGTTTACTACAACTCAGTGTATTAACTGCAAAATGCAATCAAAAGTTTCTAGCTTTTTTAAAAAACTGTAAATGCTATATTTTGTACTGAAACATGTTTATACGTTTGTAATTCATATGTATAAGGAAATTGTTTAATAAAATACCATATTGCTGTACTGAATTTCGGTTTTTGATTTGATTTTTCTACCGTTATTAAAAGTTTTCCTAATTCGAATTTTTTACTGGTCCCTTCAGCTTCGAATTAGCCAAGTTCTACCGTAACACCATATCAATGGCATCCCAACACGCGGGGCTTGAGAAGGATATTATTCACTAATCAATACTTAATTAAATTGATTAATTAATTAATTCACAAATTAATTAATTGCACATAATATCATTATAGTAAATGGCGCCCAACGTGAGGCATGATACGTAATATTAAATATAATTGATACGTACAAGTTTGGCAAAGATCAGGCAGTAGTAGAAGTAGATAGATTAGCATAAAGTAAGAAATAGAAATAAGTGTTAGTGTTATAAACTAGCTTGAATGATTACGCGTAGGAAAGCAAAGATGGCCAGTAATTCCGATAGCGTAGAATTTGAAATTAATAACCAGTTAGGTATGGTAAACACTGAAGAAGATAGCAAACATGGATGGCTCGGAAAAACTGCCTTTGCTAATGATAGGGAAGTCAGCCAACCCACGTTGTTTCAAAAATGTAAAAACGAAACCAGTTGAATATGAATCAAACAATAAAGGTTGGATGACAGGTGAAATTTTCGAAAGATGGCTTTTGAAAATCAACAGCAAATTTCGGAATCAAAACAGAAGAATCGTCTTGTTTATTGACAACTGTACAGCGCACAACACTATTCCTGTGATGGAAAATGTAAAGGTTGTGTTTTTCCCTCCAAACATGACTTCAGTAGTTCAACCTATGGACCAAGGTGTAATAAAAAATTTTAAGCATTTTTACAGACGGCTTGTGGTCCAAAACATTCTGTCAGGTGCTTATTTAGATGAGCACGAAAATATCAAGATTAACATCCTTCAAGCTGCCCGCATGTGCAACAGTGCTTGGAACCAAGTTACGGAAAAAACAATTGCTAATTGTTTTCGTAAAGGTGGTTTCTGCCACATTGAAGGTGAAGAGGAGAATAAAGCTGCTAGAGAAGTCGTACCCACTACGGATAACTGGGAAGATGTTGGACATGACGCAGGCATTCGTTACGAAGAGTTTGTAAACATGGATGAAGACTTGGCGGTGTGCGGTGAACAGACAGATGCGGAGATCGTGGCTGATGTTATGAACAAAAGAAATGATGGTACATCTTCAGATGAAGAAGGGGACCAGCTAGAACTTCCAGAGATACCGATTCCAACGGCTTCACAGGCATCAAATTACATTCAAGACTTGAGACGGTTTGTTGAAGGACAGCAGAACGTAAGTGACGCTATTTTCCAAGCATTTAATAAACTTCAAGAGTTTACTACAACTCAGTGTATTAACTGCAAAATGCAATCAAAAGTTTCTAGCTTTTTTAAAAAACTGTAAATGCTATATTTTGTACTGAAACATGTTTATACGTTTGTAATTCATATGTATAAGGAAATTGTTTAATAAAATACCATATTGCTGTACTGAATTTCGGTTTTTGATTTGATTTTTCTACCGTTATTAAAAGTTTTCCTAATTCGAATTTTTTACTGGTCCCTTCAGCTTCGAATTAGCCAAGTTCTACCGTAACACCATATCAATGGCATCCCAACACGCGGGGCTTGAGAAGGATATTATTCACTAATCAATACTTAATTAAATTGATTAATTAATTAATTCACAAATTAATTAATTGCACATAATATCATTATAGTAAATGGCGCCCAACGTGAGGCATGATACGTAATATTAAATATAATTGATACGTACAAGTTTGGCAAAGATCAGGCAGTAGTAGAAGTAGATAGATTAGCATAAAGTAAGAAATAGAAATAAGTGTTAGTGTTATAAACTAGCTTGAATGATTACGCGTAGGAAAGCAAAGATGGCCAGTAATTCCGATAGCGTAGAATTTGAAATTAATAACCAGTTAGGTATGGTAAACACTGAAGAAGATAGCAAACATGGATGGCTCGGAAAAACTGCCTTTGCTAATGATAGGGAAGTCAGCCAACCCACGTTGTTTCAAAAATGTAAAAACGAAACCAGTTGAATATGAATCAAACAATAAAGGTTGGATGACAGGTGAAATTTTCGAAAGATGGCTTTTGAAAATCAACAGCAAATTTCGGAATCAAAACAGAAGAATCGTCTTGTTTATTGACAACTGTACAGCGCACAACACTATTCCTGTGATGGAAAATGTAAAGGTTGTGTTTTTCCCTCCAAACATGACTTCAGTAGTTCAACCTATGGACCAAGGTGTAATAAAAAATTTTAAGCATTTTTACAGACGGCTTGTGGTCCAAAACATTCTGTCAGGTGCTTATTTAGATGAGCACGAAAATATCAAGATTAACATCCTTCAAGCTGCCCGCATGTGCAACAGTGCTTGGAACCAAGTTACGCAAAAAACAATTGCTAATTGTTTTCGTAAAGGTGGTTTCTGCCACATTGAAGGTGAAGAGGAGAATAAAGCTGCTAGAGAAGTCGTACCCACTACGGATAACTGGGAAGATGTTGGACATGACGCAGGCATTCGTTACGAAGAGTTTGTAAACATGGATGAAGACTTGGCGGTGTGCGGTGAACAGACAGATGCGGAGATCGTGGCTGATGTTATGAACAAAAGAAATGATGGTACATCTTCAGATGAAGAAGGGGACCAGCTAGAACTTCCAGAGATACCGATTCCAACGGCTTCACAGGCATCAAATTACATTCAAGACTTGAGACGGTTTGTTGAAGGACAGCAGAACGTAAGTGACGCTATTTTCCAAGCATTTAATAAACTTCAAGAGTTTACTACAACTCAGTGTATTAACTGCAAAATGCAATCAAAAGTTTCTAGCTTTTTTAAAAAACTGTAAATGCTATATTTTGTACTGAAACATGTTTATACGTTTGTAATACATATGTATAAGGAAATTGTTTAATAAAATACCATATTGCTGTACTGAATTTCGGTTTTTGATTTGATTTTTCTACCGTTATTAAAAGTTTTCCTAATTCGAATTTTTTACTGGTCCCTTCAGCTTCGAATTAGCCAAGTTCTACTGTAACACCATATCAATGGCATCCCAACACGCGGGGCTTGAGAAGGATATTATTCACTAATCAATACTTAATTAAATTGATTATTAATTAATTCACAAATTAATTAATTGCACATAATATCATTATAGTAAATGGCGCCCAACGTGAGGCATGATACGTAATATTAAATATAATTGATACGTACAAGTTTGGCAAAGATCAGGCAGTAGTAGAAGTAGATAGATTAGCATAAAGTAAGAAATAGAAATAAGTGTTAGTGTTATAAACTAGCTTGAATGATTACGCGTAGGAAAGCAAAGATGGCCAGTAATTCCGATAGCGTAGAATTTGAAATTAATAACCAGTTAGGTATGGTAAACACTGAAGAAGATAGCAAACATGGATGGCTCGGAAAAACTGCCTTTGCTAATGATAGGGAAGTCAGCCAACCCACGTTGTTTCAAAAATGTAAAAACAAAACCAGTTGAATATGAATCAAACAATAAAGGTTGGATGACAGGTGAAATTTTCGAAAGATGGCTTTTGAAAATCAACAGCAAATTTCGGAATCAAAACAGAAGAATCGTCTTGTTTATTGACAACTGTACAGCGCACAACACTATTCCTGTGATGGAAAATGTAATGGTTGTGTTTTTCCCTCCAAACATGACTTCAGTAGTTCAACCTATGGACCAAGGTGTAATAAAAAATTTTAAGCATTTTTACAGACGGCTTGTGGTCCAAAACATTCTGTCAGGTGCTTATTTAGATGAGCACGAAAATATCAAGATTAACATCCTTCAAGCTGCCCGCATGTGCAACAGTGCTTGGAACCAAGTTACGCAAAAAACAATTGCTAATTGTTTTCGTAAAGGTGGTTTCTGCCACATTGAAGGTGAAGAGGAGAATAAAGCTGCTAGAGAAGTCGTACCCACTACGGATAACTGGGAAGATGTTGGACATGACGCAGGCATTCGTTACGAAGAGTTTGTAAACATGGATGAAGACTTGGCGGTGTGCGGTGAACAGACAGATGCGGAGATCGTGGCTGATGTTATGAACAAAAGAAATGATGGTAAATCTTCAGATGAAGAAGGGGACCAGCTAGAACTTCCAGAGATACCGATTCCAACGGCTTCACAGGCATCAAATTACATTCAAGACTTGAGACGGTTTGTTGAAGGACAGCAGAACGTAAGTGATGCTATTTTCCAAGCATTTAATAAACTTCAAGAGTTTACTACAACTCAGTGTATTAACTGCAAAATGCAATCAAAAGTTTCTAGCTTTTTTAAAAAACTGTAAATGCTATATTTTGTACTGAAACATGTTTATACGTTTGTAATTCATATGTATAAGGAAATTGTTTAATAAAATACCATATTGCTGTACTGAATTTCGGTTTTTGATTTGATTTTTCTACCGTTATTAAAAGTTTTCCTAATTCGAATTTTTTACTGGTCCCTTCAGCTTCGAATTAGCCAAGTTCTACCGTAACACCATATCAATGGCATCCCAACACGCGGGGCTTGAGAAGGATATTATTCACTAATCAATACTTAATTAAATTGATTAATTAATTAATTCACAAATTAATTAATTGCACATAATATCATTATAGTAAATGGCGCCCAACGTGAGGCATGATACGTAATATTAAATATAATTGATACGTACAAGTTTGGCAAAGATCAGGCAGTAGTAGAAGTAGATAGATTAGCATAAAGTAAGAAATAGAAATAAGTGTTAGTGTTATAAACTAGCTTGAATGATTACGCGTAGGAAAGCAAAGATGGCCAGTAATTCCGATAGCGTAGAATTTGAAATTAATAACCAGTTAGGTATGGTAAACACTGAAGAAGATAGCAAACATGGATGGCTCGGAAAAACTGCCTTTGCTAATGATAGGGAAGTCAGCCAACCCACGTTGTTTCAAAAATGTAAAAACGAAACCAGTTGAATATGAATCAAACAATAAAGGTTGGATGACAGGTGAAATTTTCGAAAGATGGCTTTTGAAAATCAACAGCAAATTTCGGAATCAAAACAGAAGAATCGTCTTGTTTATTGACAACTGTACAGCGCACAACACTATTCCTGTGATGGAAAATGTAAAGGTTGTGTTTTTCCCTCCAAACATGACTTCAGTAGTTCAACCTATGGACCAAGGTGTAATAAAAAATTTTAAGCATTTTTACAGACGGCTTGTGGTCCAAAACATTCTGTCAGGTGCTTATTTAGATGAGCACGAAAATATCAAGATTAACATCCTTCAAGCTGCCCGCATGTGCAACAGTGCTTGGAACCAAGTTACGGAAAAAACAATTGCTAATTGTTTTCGTAAAGGTGGTTTCTGCCACATTGAAGGTGAAGAGGAGAATAAAGCTGCTAGAGAAGTCGTACCCACTACGGATAACTGGGAAGATGTTGGACATGACGCAGGCATTCGTTACGAAGAGTTTGTAAACATGGATGAAGACTTGGCGGTGTGCGGTGAACAGACAGATGCGGAGATCGTGGCTGATGTTATGAACAAAAGAAATGATGGTACATCTTCAGATGAAGAAGGGGACCAGCTAGAACTTCCAGAGATACCGATTCCAACGGCTTCACAGGCATCAAATTACATTCAAGACTTGAGACGGTTTGTTGAAGGACAGCAGAACGTAAGTGACGCTATTTTCCAAGCATTTAATAAACTTCAAGAGTTTACTACAACTCAGTGTATTAACTGCAAAATGCAATCAAAAGTTTCTAGCTTTTTTAAAAAACTGTAAATGCTATATTTTGTACTGAAACATGTTTATACGTTTGTAATACATATGTATAAGGAAATTGTTTAATAAAATACCATATTGCTGTACTGAATTTCGGTTTTTGATTTGATTTTTCTACCGTTATTAAAAGTTTTCCTAATTCGAATTTTTTACTGGTCCCTTCAGCTTCGAATTAGCCAAGTTCTACTGTAACACCATATCAATGGCATCCCAACACGCGGGGCTTGAGAAGGATATTATTCACTAATCAATACTTAATTAAATTGATTATTAATTAATTCACAAATTAATTAATTGCACATAATATCATTATAGTAAATGGCGCCCAACGTGAGGCATGATACGTAATATTAAATATAATTGATACGTACAAGTTTGGCAAAGATCAGGCAGTAGTAGAAGTAGATAGATTAGCATAAAGTAAGAAATAGAAATAAGTGTTAGTGTTATAAACTAGCTTGAATGATTACGCGTAGGAAAGCAAAGATGGCCAGTAATTCCGATAGCGTAGAATTTGAAATTAATAACCAGTTAGGTATGGTAAACACTGAAGAAGATAGCAAACATGGATGGCTCGGAAAAACTGCCTTTGCTAATGATAGGGAAGTCAGCCAACCCACGTTGTTTCAAAAATGTAAAAACGAAACCAGTTGAATATGAATCAAACAATAAAGGTTGGATGACAGGTGAAATTTTCGAAAGATGGCTTTTGAAAATCAACAGCAAATTTCGGAATCAAAACAGAAGAATCGTCTTGTTTATTGACAACTGTACAGCGCACAACACTATTCCTGTGATGAAAAATGTAAAGGTTGTGTTTTTCCCTCCAAACATGACTTCAGTAGTTCAACCTATGGACCAAGGTGTAATAAAAAATTTTAAGCATTTTTACAGACGGCTTGTGGTCCAAAACATTCTGTCAGGTGCTTATTTAGATGAGCACGAAAATATCAAGATTAACATCCTTCAAGCTGCCCGCATGTGCAACAGTGCTTGGAACCAAGTTACGCAAAAAACAATTGCTAATTGTTTTCGTAAAGGTGGTTTCTGCCACATTGAAGGTGAAGAGGAGAATAAAGCTGCTAGAGAAGTCGTACCCACTACGGATAACTGGGAAGATGTTGGACATGACGCAGGCATTCGTTACGAAGAGTTTGTAAACATGGATGAAGACTTGGCGGTGTGCGGTGAACAGACAGATGCGGAGATCGTGGCTGATGTTATGAACAAAAGAAATGATGGTACATCTTCAGATGAAGAAGGGGACCAGCTAGAACTTCCAGAGATACCGATTCCAACGGCTTCACAGGCATCAAATTACATTCAAGACTTGAGACGGTTTGTTGAAGGACAGCAGAACGTAAGTGACGCTATTTTCCAAGCATTTAATAAACTTCAAGAGTTTACTACAACTCAGTGTATTAACTGCAAAATGCAATCAAAAGTTTCTAGCTTTTTTAAAAAACTGTAAATGCTATATTTTGTACTGAAACATGTTTATACGTTTGTAATACATATGTATAAGGAAATTGTTTAATAAAATAACATATTGCTTTACTGAATTTCGGTTTTTGATTTGATTTTTCTACCGTTATTAAAAGTTTTCCTAATTCGAATTTTCGGATAATTCGAATTTTTTACTGGTCCCTTCAGCTTCGAATTAGCCAAGTTCTACTGTAACACCATATCAATGGCATCCCAACACGCGGGGCTTGAGAAGGATATTATTCACTAATCAAAACTTAATTAAATTGATTAATTAATTAATTCACAAATTAATTAATTGCACATAATATCATTATAGTAAATGGCGCCCAACGTGGGGCATGATACGTAATATTAAATATAATTGATACGTACAAGTTTGGCAAAGATCAGGCAGTAGTAGAAGTAGATAGATTAGCATAAAGTAAGAAATAGAAATAAGTGTTAGTGTTATAAACTAGCTTGAATGATTACGCGTAGGAAAGCAAAGATGGCCAGTAATTCCGATAGCGTAGAATTTGAAATTAATAACCAGTTAGGTATGGTAAACACTGAAGAAGATAGCAAACATGGATGGCTCGGAAAAACTGCCTTTGCTAATGATAGGGAAGTCAGCCAACCCACGTTGTTTCAAAAATGTAAAAACGAAACCAGTTGAATATGAATCAAACAATAAAGGTTGGATGACAGGTGAAATTTTCGAAAGATGGCTTTTGAAAATCAACAGCAAATTTCGGAATCAAAACAGAAGAATCGTCTTGTTTATTGACAACTGTACAGCGCACAACACTATTCCTGTGATGGAAAATGTAAAGGTTGTGTTTTTCCCTCCAAACATGACTTCAGTAGTTCAACCTATGGACCAAGGTGTAATAAAAAATTTTAAGCATTTTTACAGACGGCTTGTGGTCCAAAACATTCTGTCAGGTGCTTATTTAGATGAGCACGAAAATATCAAGATTAACATCCTTCAAGCTGCCCGCATGTGCAACAGTGCTTGGAACCAAGTTACGGAAAAAACAATTGCTAATTGTTTTCGTAAAGGTGGTTTCTGCCACATTGAAGGTGAAGAGGAGAATAAAGCTGCTAGAGAAGTCGTACCCACTACGGATAACTGGGAAGATGTTGGACATGACGCAGGCATTCGTTACGAAGAGTTTGTAAACATGGATGAAGACTTGGCGGTGTGCGGTGAACAGACAGATGCGGAGATCGTGGCTGATGTTATGAACAAAAGAAATGATGGTACATCTTCAGATGAAGAAGGGGACCAGCTAGAACTTCCAGAGATACCGATTCCAACGGCTTCACAGGCATCAAATTACATTCAAGACTTGAGACGGTTTGTTGAAGGACAGCAGAACGTAAGTGACGCTATTTTCCAAGCATTTAATAAACTTCAAGAGTTTACTACAACTCAGTGTATTAACTGCAAAATGCAATCAAAAGTTTCTAGCTTTTTTAAAAAACTGTAAATGCTATATTTTGTACTGAAACATGTTTATACGTTTGTAATACATATGTATAAGGAAATTGTTTAATAAAATACCATATTGCTGTACTGAATTTCGGTTTTTGATTTGATTTTTCTACCGTTATTAAAAGTTTTCCTAATTCGAATTTTTTACTGGTCCCTTCAGCTTCGAATTAGCCAAGTTCTACTGTAACACCATATCAATGGCATCCCAACACGCGGGGCTTGAGAAGGATATTATTCACTAATCAATACTTAATTAAATTGATTATTAATTAATTCACAAATTAATTAATTGCACATAATATCATTATAGTAAATGGCGCCCAACGTGAGGCATGATACGTAATATTAAATATAATTGATACGTACAAGTTTGGCAAAGATCAGGCAGTAGTAGAAGTAGATAGATTAGCATAAAGTAAGAAATAGAAATAAGTGTTAGTGTTATAAACTAGCTTGAATGATTACGCGTAGGAAAGCAAAGATGGCCAGTAATTCCGATAGCGTAGAATTTGAAATTAATAACCAGTTAGGTATGGTAAACACTGAAGAAGATAGCAAACATGGATGGCTCGGAAAAACTGCCTTTGCTAATGATAGGGAAGTCAGCCAACCCACGTTGTTTCAAAAATGTAAAAACGAAACCAGTTGAATATGAATCAAACAATAAAGGTTGGATGACAGGTGAAATTTTCGAAAGATGGCTTTTGAAAATCAACAGCAAATTTCGGAATCAAAACAGAAGAATCGTCTTGTTTATTGACAACTGTACAGCGCACAACACTATTCCTGTGATGGAAAATGTAAAGGTTGTGTTTTTCCCTCCAAACATGACTTCAGTAGTTCAACCTATGGACCAAGGTGTAATAAAAAATTTTAAGCATTTTTACAGACGGCTTGTGGTCCAAAACATTCTGTCAGGTGCTTATTTAGATGAGCACGAAAATATCAAGATTAACATCCTTCAAGCTGCCCGCATGTGCAACAGTGCTTGGAACCAAGTTACGCAAAAAACAATTGCTAATTGTTTTCGTAAAGGTGGTTTCTGCCACATTGAAGGTGAAGAGGAGAATAAAGCTGCTAGAGAAGTCGTACCCACTACGGATAACTGGGAAGATGTTGGACATGACGCAGGCATTCGTTACGAAGAGTTTGTAAACATGGATGAAGACTTGGCGGTGTGCGGTGAACAGACAGATGCGGAGATCGTGGCTGATGTTATGAACAAAAGAAATGATGGTACATCTTCAGATGAAGAAGGGGACCAGCTAGAACTTCCAGAGATACCGATTCCAACGGCTTCACAGGCATCAAATTACATTCAAGACTTGAGACGGTTTGTTGAAGGACAGCAGAACGTAAGTGACGCTATTTTCCAAGCATTTAATAAACTTCAAGAGTTTACTACAACTCAGTGTATTAACTGCAAAATGCAATCAAAAGTTTCTAGCTTTTTTAAAAAACTGTAAATGCTATATTTTGTACTGAAACATGTTTATACGTTTGTAATACATATGTATAAGGAAATTGTTTAATAAAATAACATATTGCTTTACTGAATTTCGGTTTTTGATTTGATTTTTCTACCGTTATTAAAAGTTTTCCTAATTCGAATTTTCGGATAATTCGAATTTTTTACTGGTCCCTTCAGCTTCGAATTAGCCAAGTTCTACTGTAACACCATATCAATGGCATCCCAACACGCGGGGCTTGAGAAGGATATTATTCACTAATCAAAACTTAATTAAATTGATTAATTAATTAATTCACAAATTAATTAATTGCACATAATATCATTATAGTAAATGGCGCCCAACGTGGGGCATGATACGTAATATTAAATATAATTGATACGTACAAGTTTGGCAAAGATCAGGCAGTAGTAGAAGTAGATAGATTAGCATAAAGTAAGAAATAGAAATAAGTGTTAGTGTTATAAACTAGCTTGAATGATTACGCGTAGGAAAGCAAAGATGGCCAGTAATTCCGATAGCGTAGAATTTGAAATTAATAACCAGTTAGGTATGGTAAACACTGAAGAAGATAGCAAACATGGATGGCTCGGAAAAACTGCCTTTGCTAATGATAGGGAAGTCAGCCAACCCACGTTGTTTCAAAAATGTAAAAACGAAACCAGTTGAATATGAATCAAACAATAAAGGTTGGATGACAGGTGAAATTTTCGAAAGATGGCTTTTGAAAATCAACAGCAAATTTCGGAATCAAAACAGAAGAATCGTCTTGTTTATTGACAACTGTACAGCGCACAACACTATTCCTGTGATGGAAAATGTAAAGGTTGTGTTTTTCCCTCCAAACATGACTTCAGTAGTTCAACCTATGGACCAAGGTGTAATAAAAAATTTTAAGCATTTTTACAGACGGCTTGTGGTCCAAAACATTCTGTCAGGTGCTTATTTAGATGAGCACGAAAATATCAAGATTAACATCCTTCAAGCTGCCCGCATGTGCAACAGTGCTTGGAACCAAGTTACGGAAAAAACAATTGCTAATTGTTTTCGTAAAGGTGGTTTCTGCCACATTGAAGGTGAAGAGGAGAATAAAGCTGCTAGAGAAGTCGTACCCACTACGGATAACTGGGAAGATGTTGGACATGACGCAGGCATTCGTTACGAAGAGTTTGTAAACATGGATGAAGACTTGGCGGTGTGCGGTGAACAGACAGATGCGGAGATCGTGGCTGATGTTATGAACAAAAGAAATGATGGTACATCTTCAGATGAAGAAGGGGACCAGCTAGAACTTCCAGAGATACCGATTCCAACGGCTTCACAGGCATCAAATTACATTCAAGACTTGAGACGGTTTGTTGAAGGACAGCAGAATGTAAGTGACGCTATTTTCCAAGCATTTAATAAACTTCAAGAGTTTACTACAACTCAGTGTATTAACTGCAAAATGCAATCAAAAGTTTCTAGCTTTTTTAAAAAACTGTAAATGCTATATTTTGTACTGAAACATGTTTATACGTTTGTAATACATATGTATAAGGAAATTGTTTAATAAAATACCATATTGCTTTACTGAATTTCGGTTTTTGATTTGATTTTTCTACCGTTATTAAAAGTTTTCCTAATTCGAATTTTCGGATAATTCGAATTTTTTACTGGTCCCTTCAGCTTCGAATTAGCCAAGTTCTACTGTAACACCATATCAATGGCATCCCAACACGCGGGGCTTGAGAAGGATATTATTCACTAATCAATACTTAATTAAATTGATTAATTAATTAATTCACAAATTAATTAATTGCACATATTATCATTATAGTAAATGGCGCTCAACGTGAGGCATGATACGTAATATTAAATATAATTGATATGTACAAGTTTGGCAAAGATCAGGCAGTAGTAGAAGTAGATAGATTAGCATAAATTAAGAAATAGAAATAAGTGTTAGTGTTATAAACTAGCTTGAATGATTACGCGTAGGAAAGCAAAGATGGCCAGCAGTTCCGATAGCGTAGAATTTGAAATTAATAACCAGTTAGGTATGGTAAACACTGAAGAAGATACCGCGCCTAGCGACCCAAATAGCGTTGTAGATGGTCAAGGACAATAGCTCAATAGGGCGCGAGGACAAGCGTCCAAACCAGAAGAAGTGAATCTACAAATGTTAATGGATTTTATCCGACAACAGAGTAAGAAACAAGAGGAAAGTAATCAATTAATTAAAGAAAATAGTAGATTAATTAGCGAAAAGATAGAAAAACGAAATGAAAAGCTCGACCAGCATAAGGAATAGATGAAACGACAGTCAGCGGAACAACTCACGCAGATACGGTCTGAGTTACGAGAATACCAGCATGCCTGGGAAGAGAAGATCAATGAATTACAAAAGAAACAAGAAGATACAGTAAAAGAGTTGAAAGAAGACGCAAATAAGAAATACGAAGAGATACGGGAAGCACGAGAAACCGACTGCCATGAATGGAAGGTAGCGATCCAGAGTACCCAAACAACCGTCAAAAAGATTCACAATAAAATTGATGCTCACATCAAGGACGCTGATAAGAAACATGAAGAGTTAAAGGCCGAAATACATGATACCATACGGCAGAAGCAGTAAGAACAAGGTGAAATGAACAACAACTTGATGGAGAAATTGGAAGAAGTCGACAGGAGGCAGCGTTCAACGGAACACAAGTTGGACGAAACCACTAAAGAAAAGACTACGCGAATAGAAGAATTGAGATGTCATTTAACGAAGGTAAAGGAGAACCAGGAGAGACTAAAGAGACAGTTAATGGAAGGTGAGTGTGGCACAGTCAACAGAATTGATGGACCTAACCACCACGACCTCAAATACAACGGTACCGACAGATTCCCCATGGAATTCCTTAAGGAGCTGTCAGAGGTACAGGAGCTATACTACCCCACTGATAATATTAAGTGGATAGGTAGACACTTAAAGATGGATGCCGAAATTTGGCGGAGAGTTATCGGAAGCCAAATATCCAACTTTGAAGAAATTAAAGAAGCATTTTCACAAAAATACTGGGGACAAGAACAGCAAGATAACATCCGGGATCATCTCGAGTATGGGAAGTTTGATTGGCATGGCGCAATCAGTGCAATCCAATATATAGAGCGGATATTATTGGAAAGTAGACAATTGATGCCTACTTTAATGGACCGCCAGTTGATTAGGAAGATCGCTCGTCTTTTTGGACGTGAAATCCAGCTCGCTGTTATCACGGGAATTACAACGATTCCAAATTTTGAATCCCTAATTTTGGAATATACATAAATTCACCTGCGAAACAATAGAGAGCAGAGTTACGTAGCAACGAACGAAGGGAGAAATTCCAGTAAGGAGAGTGAAAGTTTCACAAACAAAGCAACTGGGTTGCAGAAGCGAACGTGGGTTGACAAAACACCCGCACATACACAGCAACACTGCGGTGGGGAGAAACGGCCCATGAACACAATAGAATATACTAATAAAGGCGCGTCCATTTCGGGCAATGAACCGAAAACGACACGACAAGAAGAAAAAAAAAATCAACTATTACAGTAAGGAAGATATCCGAAAATTTGGATGCTTGTCAAACTAATAACGTTAATGTAATACTACCTGATTTGAGAAACGACTTATTATGCGACGATGATGAGGAGATTGTTCAGCGAATATTAAAATGCCCAGAAGTAATCATAAAATTCAACAATGGCATTACGGTGCCTGCATTAATTGACACCGGGAGCGTAATTAATGGATTATCGGAATCATGGTTCAATCAAAATAAGCAGAACATAGCACCTTATGAAATCTTACCAATGACCAACACTTTAATAATTAGCGCGGTAGGCAATAAATCGAAATTAATAAGGAAACAGATATTATGTGACATAGATATTGATGGGATTAAGAATGAGTGTGTGTTCCTCATTATACCAGACCTTATAAAACCATGCATTTTAGGAATTAGTTTTCTCCAGGAAGCAGGATGTCTTATTGATATGGGAAAAAGAGTCATTGAATTAAAAGGAAAGGCTGACGAAGGAGCGTGCACAGTGCCAATAATACATATGGAGGTGATGGACATAGAAGGAGATGAAGACATCGTACGAAACATCGACAAGAAGGTGGAGAGCATTGACTGCGGAGATGGAAGAATATTGATGATGTTAAGGGAAATTCTTGTAAGAAATAAAAGTCTATTCAGGGAGTGCCCCGGAAGAATCGAAGGATACGCTCACGAGTTCCAAGTGACAGACCGGACACCGTACTTCCAGATAGGATGGCCAGTCCCACTGGCGTACAAAGGGAAGGTGGATGAAGAGATAAGTCGCATGTTACAGTATGGGGTCATTGAGCGATGCAACAGCCCCTACGTCAACCCGATTGTCACAGTTATAAAGAAAGATGGAAAGGTCCGATTATGTCTGGATGCGAGAAAGGTGAACAGCATGACGGTCCCGGACTACGAGGGAGTTCCTCCAATAAACGATATTTTAGCTAGGTGTAGCGAAATGAAATACTTATCCACCATCGATCTAACAAGTAGTTTCTGGCAAGTACCACTGAAGCCAGAATGCCGAGATTTCACCGCATTTATGTATGAAGGCAAATGCTATCGCTTCACAGTTACGCCGTTTGGGCTGAGTACCAGTTCTGCTGCACTAACCAGGGGTTGGACATGGTATTGGAGGAAGAAGTTAAGAAAAACACCCATCATTTACGTAGACGACTGCTTATGCTATTCCGAAAGTTTAGAAACACACTTGTCACATTTGGAATTATTATTAACTAACCTAAGAAAAGCGAACTTGACTATAAATTTAGATAAATCACAGTTTTTTAGGCAAGAAATTGCATACCTAGGATACCGTCTAACTACACAAGGAATCCAGGTGACGGATGAGAAGATTGATGCGATTATGAAGTTTCCAACACCTCGAAACCAAAAGCAACTAAAAGGTTTCTTGGGCCTAACAAATTTTTATAACCGTTTTACGGACAAATATGCCGAAACGACCCGACCATTACTTGAATTGTTGAAGAAGGGACATAAATTCGCATGGACACCAGAACTAAATAAATGTTTCCAACAAGTGAAGGGACTATTCATAGAGACAGTGATTTTGAAGTTTCCTCGAATAAACCAAAGATACTACATGCAATGCGACGCCAGCAACTTCGCATACGGCGGGCAGTTATATCAGCTGGGCGAGGAAGGTAAAATCGGCGTTATAGCATTTACTAGCAAAACATTCAAGGGTGCAGAAAGAAATTACTACACCACTGAAAAAGAGTTATTAAGTATTGTAAGATGTCTGGAAAAATTCCGCGTATACATACTAGGGCAACCTTTAACCATTATCACGGATAATAAGGCATTGACCTTTATGAACAAATGCCATCTAAATAATTCGCGAATAACACGATGGATTTTAAGCATCCAGGAATACAAGTTTGAAATAGTCCATTGCAAAGGCAAAGACAATATCATTGCCGACCTTCTAAGCAGGAATCCAGGAGACGCCACGCTAGAGGAAATTAACGACGATGTGTGCGAGTATTTAATCAATCATATGGTAATTAAGATGAATAAAAAGGTAAGCAAAATAATTAAGGATATTGGAAAATATCAACTTGAAGACACTAAACTTAAGACTATTATTGATAAGATAAATGAAGGATGTTTAGATAAGGAAGTAGGTAAGTCTTATAGATATGTTAACGAAAAGTTATATAGACAACGTAAGAAGGAATGGAAGCTGTACATACCAAACAGTGTATCCGGAGAAATAATCGCCGAAATACACAGGATGTATGGGCACCTGCGATCGAAGAAATGTACGAAAATGTTGCAAGAACATTTTACGATAGACAGAATGTTGAAGAAAGTGAGGAATTATGTAAGGGCATGTGACGTGTGTCAAGAATGGAAAGACACGGGTAACAAGGTATTATTCGGCGGAACGAAAGCCATTGTCCCGTTAGGAAGGGGAGACTTCGTCAGCGTGGACTATTTTGGACCGCTACCCATATCGTCCGCTGGGGTAAGATATTTGTTTGTTATTGTTGACAATTTCACAAAGTACGTACAACTGTTTACACTCAGGAGAGCAACGACCTCTACCACGTTAAGGAGAATGAGACAGTATTGTGAAGAATTTGGGACGCCCAAAGCAATTCTCACTGACAATGGGACACGATTTACGTCAAAGAAATGGGTGAACGGCTTGAATGAGCTAAACATTCAACCAAGATACACACACAATTAGAAACCCATGCGCAAATCTGGCTGAAAGGATTAATAGACAGCTTGGGAATTTATTCAGAATCTTCGTATGTGTCCAACATACTAAGTGGTCGCGTTATGTAATGATTATCGAAAGTTGCGTTAACGAGACGTACGATGAGACCATTGAGGTAACACCTTATGAGGCGCATCTCGGCAAAAAACCGACTAGAGTATGGGAAAAATATCTAGACAAAGACATTGTTGGAGTTGGAGGGGCTGATCACAACCAGATATTTGTAAGAATGAAGGAGAAAAGAGAAAAGCAAGCTAAATTATGTAATGAATCCAAAACCATTACCAAGTTAAAGATTGGTGAAAAGGTGTTGATAAGAACTTATTATCAGTCAGACACGATGCAAAGAAGGATTGACAAATTTTGCGAACTTTACTGTGGGCCTTATAAGGTACATCGAATTCTTGGGGATGCTACCTACCAGCTCGTCGACTGTGAGGACGAAAACAAGGTCCGAGGGAAGTTCAATATGAGACAAATGAAGAAATATTACGAACCTAAGGATAGAATTTAATACACCAGGGAGAAAGTCGAAAGGCATACCTTAATGAGTTAGCTGTATGAGACAAGTCATTTAAGTTAGGGCTGATGACGCGTGAACTTCATTCAAGCTAGCTTAATCAATGAAAACATGTAAACTAACGTCAATTATAACTTAAGAACCTATGTAGTTCATAGAACACTGATGATATGTTAGATGATAAGTACAAGTGAATACTTTAGTTGACATTCTTTATGAAGTATCGTAACGAATGCAAAGAACATTCTAGTTACAATAACTTGAGTTGTATGAATAGCAATAAATTATCAAAGACAAAGTGAACAAAAAGGACACTTAAAAGTGAATAAGTGATATAAAATTAATAATTATATTACAAATAAGCCATGTTAAGATGAACGTGTATAATGAATAGAGTAGGGATCTGAATTGTTGCTAGAACGAAATAAATACTCATTACTCAGAGATTATGTATATGTATATAGTTGATGAAACGATATGGGTATAGATGAGATAAAGTAAAGTAACAAATCTGTTAGTTATCAATCGAATTATAAATAAATTTTACGAAAAATTATTAGTAGGATTACTTATACTATATGAGATTTATTTTGTAGAAGATTTTCTTTATTACTTTACGTTGGGCATTACATTAAGTCAATTGAGTTTAATATTGATTTGTTTAATATTATATTGTATAGATATTATTTCAGAAGATAAATGAATCATTTAGTTAAATGGGTGAAAACCATGCATTGAATTTATAACTTGTTTTATAATAAGATTTAAGACATTTATATGTAATTAACACGTAGATACATTGATATTAAATACGTTCAACCATTCCAGATGGTTAGCAATAAATTCATAAATGCAATTAAAACAAAAAAGGGGTACACCAATAATTGTAAAACAAATTATGAAAGTAGGTCAACATGCTATATTCCTCCCGGATGAAGATGGTCATGGTGTGGCGACGTACAGGGTGGAGAATTTGGATTTTATTGTTCCCAGAGGTCACGTCATCAAATCCAAATTGAGGACGCTATAGCGAGCAAAAATTTAAAAATTTCAAATTTTCTTCTCGACTGATTTGGTTGACATGCAGTTGTGTCAGCGACTTCAAGTCAAAGCAATAAACAAGGCTTAATGTGAAGATGTGAAACCGGCATCGCTAGCAGACAATAGAAAGATGTTAGGCTCTACTCAACAATAGATATGAAAGTTCGAGATGACAGGAGAAGCTTGGCTAAAAATTACCCCACAACAAACAACACAAAGCAGACTCACACATGTACGGAGAAATAAGGCGAACGTCCGCTCGGGTTACATCAGAATACGATGGTACTGCAAAAAAGGGACAGGATGTTACACAGGAGTTGGACATGCTGCACTTTACAGAGACAATGAAAGAAGTAAATAGTTGAAAAGACTCGAGTACAGCTGCACAGCTGGAGGTAACGTTTACGTGACAGACACAATTTACGGTTAGAAAGTCGGGGTGACTTCACCAGCCAACGTATGTCAGAAGTTATTAATAGTTACAAAAAAGGGGTATAGGATAGAACAATACTTCAAGATGACCAGAGAAACAGATGGAAAAAGTTAGGACAACACTGCGTATGTCCCACACAAAAAAGTGATCGACAGGCACACAATTGCCAGAAATTCTGCGAATAGGGTCAATGTTCGTACAGAAAAAGTCTGGGGATGTCTGACAACCTATCAGAGTACAAAGTCTTGTGAAGAACACCGGTGGAGAGGGGAGTTTCTATGGTACCAAAAGCCAAAACGAATCATTGAACAGAAACAAAAAACCCTGGAGAAGTGGGACAAAATATTCTGAGAAAATACTGAGCTGACCTATCACAAGTAAGAAAGGGCGTAGACAGGCCCTAAAACAAAATTTGAGTAGGGACGAGTTGATAAAACTAACTCTCTAACACGGGGGAAGTCAGTCTACGCTCAGAGTCTTAGTATCAGTTTTTCGCTCAGTTTTGACAGTCTCAGTCTTAATCGAGGCAGTCTTATTACATTTTTTGAACATATATTTTGACTCGGTATTACTGTGCTCAGTTTCGTATAAGTTATCAGTCATAGTGAAAATGCCATGTTATAATATTTGGACTTAGTATTTTCAAACTGTAAAATTCAAAGTGCGATTTAAGGGACTTATGTAAACATTAACATTATTAAGAAAGTAAGAATCTAAGTGAACAATTCAATCTCGGTACATACACGAAACACTACTAGTGTACTGTGCAAATTAGACAAACTTACAGTTAGCCAGTGTTACTGAATTACATTAAACGTAACCGAACATTTAATACTTGAATGAAATAAACAACCAAGTAATATAATCGTATATACATCAATACAAAGTCGAGTGAATTTCAGTGACGAACGGACATCAACATACAACGCTCATTTTAGAATGATATACACGAACTGACACTGAAAGCAAGAGCATATCTACACTACACTATAAATGACGCGAGTTCTCGTGGGTGTGTACAAGTGATAGTGCATTCAACGTCATTCAACAAGATGTGTTCTACAGCCTTCACAACAACACAGAGTTCAATCACCGCTGGACCATGAACGGATATTCTAAATTCCAAGTAACAATTTATTAATCTATTAATTTAATAACTACTACTGTCCTGATTCTTTCAAAGAATCCCTACCCTGGGAGTTTTTATATAAATATGATAAAAGAATAAAGTTAAAATATAAATAATGAACGAGTAAGCAAAACTGTCTGGAATTAATGAACGCATTAATTAATTATTATTTGAATTATTGTATATCAAGATTTATGTATGTATGTCTTTTTCAGCCATCATATAAACTAGAACTTGTTTTTAAGATATACTGTATGTGTTATGTGATGTATTTACAGGGACAGCAGATTTTTTTATGTGTATGAATATAAACTGACGTTATGAATAAATAAATTAGTCATTTAAGTACATTTAAACAAATGCGTTCATTATTACAAAAACCTACATGTTAAAGTTTTAAGTACATGATTACTTTACTTAAAAGTCTCTTGTCCATTATGCTAATTGGTAAATCAATTTGCTAAGCGATTTAACTAATTAATCACATAGTGATTAACATAACACCATATCAATGGCATCCCAACACGCGGGGCTTGAGGAGGATATTATTCACTAATCAATATTTAATTAAATTGATTAATGAATTAATTCACAAATTAATTAATTGCACATAATATCATTATAGTAAATGGCGCCCAACGTGGGGCATGATACGTAATATTAAATATAATTGATACGTACAAGTTTGGCAAAGATCAGGCAGTAGTAGAAGTAGATAGATTAGCATAAAGTAAGAAATAGAAATGTGTTAGTGTTATAAACTAGCTTGAATGATTACGCGTAGGAAAGCAAAGATGGCCAGCAATTCCGATAGCATAGAATTTGAAATTAATAACCAGTTAGGTATGGTAAACACTGAAGAAGATACCACGCCTAGCGACCCAAATAGCACTGTAGAGGGTCAAGAGGAAAGGGCGCGAGGACAAGCGTCCAAACCAGAAGAAGTGAATCTACAAATGTTAATGGATTTTATCTGACAACAGAGTAAGAAACAAGAGGAAAATAATCAATTAATTAAAGAAAATAGTAGATTAATTAGCGATAAGATAGAAAAACGAAATGAAAAGCTCGACCAGCATAAGGAAGAGATGAAACGACAGTCAGTGGAACAACTCACGCAGATACGGTCTGAGTTACGAGAATACCAGCATGCCTGGGAAGAGAAGATCAATGAATTACAAAAGAAACAAGAAGATACAGTAAAAGTGTTGAAAGAAGACGCGAATAAGAAATACGAAGAGATACGGGAAGCACGAGAAACCGACCGCCATGAATGGAAGGTAGCGATCCAGAGTACCCAAACAACCGTCAAAAAGATTCACAATAAAATTGATGCTCACATCAAGGACGCTGATAAGAAACATGAAGAGTTAAAGGGCGAAATACATGATACCATACGGCAGAAGCAGCAAGAACAAGGTGAAATGAACAAAAACTTGATGCAGAAATTGGAAGAAGTCGACAGGAGGCAGCGTTCAACGGAACACAAGTTGGACGAAACCACTAAAGAAAAGACTACGCGAATAGAAGAATTGAGATGTCATTTAACGAAGGTAAAGGAGAACGAGGAGAGACTAAAGAGACAGTTAATGGAAGGTGAGTGTGGCAGTCAACAGAATTGATGGACCTAACCACCACGACCTCAAATACAACGGTACCGACAGATTCCCCATGGAATTCCTTAAGGAGCTGTCAAAGGTACAGGAGCTATACTACCCCACTGATAATATTAAGTGGATAGGTAGACACTTAGAGATGGACGCCGAAATTTGGTGGAGAGTTATATGAAGCCAAATATCCAAGAATTTAAAGAAGCATTTTCACAAAAATACTGTGGACAAGAACAGCAAGATAACATCCGGGATCATCTCGAGTATGGGAAGTTTGATTGGCATGGCGCAATCAGTGCAATCCAATATATAGAGCGGATATTATTGGAAAGCAGACGATTGACGCCTACTTTAACGGACCGCCAGTTGATTAGGAAGATCGCGCGTCATTTTGGACGTGAAATCCAGCTCGCTGTTATCACGAGGAGAATTACAACTTTTCCAAATTTTGAATTCCTAATTTTGGAATATACACAAATTCACCTGCGAAACAACAGCATACCTGCTAACTTTTACGGTTTTTCCGTAAAATTTACGGAATAGCGTGTGTTTTACGGCTTTACGGATGAACTACGATATTTTACGATTTTACGTACGTAGACCTTATTTTCAAAATTCGCGCCAGAACGAGCTTCCGCATGCTACCGGTACAGGTTGTGTGACCATCGATATAATATATTATCTCGATGTGTGTGACCTGTGAGTATTTGATACATCGCATTTTTCGGTCGTTACAGCTTTCGACCATGAATACATTCCTATATGAATACAGTGCTTTCCGGCTGAAATGCAGTCGTTCTATATCGATATATTTGAGTTGCGAGATCGACTTGTTGGTTCGCAAGCCGCTCTGATTGAAGCGTGGTTAAAGTATTCTTTGTTTCGCTGACTTGGCGTGGTTGGATGCAAGTTACGTAGCTGATATTGTATATTATAGTTACGGAATAACATGTGAATTGCGCTCGTTGCATTTTCTTCGTGTTTTACGCAACGTTTTGGGAAGTCAAGGTTGTGCTGGAATTGTTTTTAAAGAAATCGTGAATTGTGCTCGTCGCTTGTTTATCTTCATTTTATTTGCACCATGTGTTTGGAAGCTGAGAATATGTTGTGTTGTAATTGGAGAAAGACCTTGTGAATCGTGCTCATCGTTTATTTTGTGTCGTATTTTTCTCAACGCGTTGGGAAGTCGAGGTTATGCTGCAAGTTTGAAAAAAAAAAGTGAATTGTGCTTGTCGCTATTTTTGCTTTATTTTTGTCTTCACTTATTTCGATACAAAGGTTATGTTGTGAGTTGTGGGATAACGTGAATTGTGTTTATCGCTTTATGACTGTGTTGTTTATCAGAAATCATGAGTGAATCCACGAAAAAACAGTATTTTCAGGTGTTCAGGGAATCCTATTCTTTGGAATTCCCATGCATCTTGAAATCCAGAAAAGGAGAAAAATTTGCGTTTTGTACCATGTGTGCGTGTGATATTAATATAGCACATGGCGGCAAAAACGACATTACAAATCATATTAAGTGTGCTAAACATCTCAGTAATTTGAAGTCAAAGGCAGAGAATCAGAAAATACATAGTTTCTTTACCAAAGCTGGAGGTAGTAATTACGATGTTATTCAAGCCGAGTGTTTGTTTACTTCTTTTCTAATAGAGCACAACATACCACTGGCTGCAGCTGATCATGCAGGAGCCTTGTTTAGAAGGATGTTCCCTACATCGGAAATTGCTAAAACGTATGGCTGTGGTCGCATGAAAACAACGTGTGTTTTGAACGAAATGGCACGTTGTACAACCCAAGAAATTGTCACACGTCTACAGAATGGACCATTTTGTTTGTCCACAGATGGAAGCAATGACACTAGTTCGAAGCTGTATCCGATAGTGGTTACATTTTATGATGCTGTGCAAGAAAATGTTACAAGTAGTGTACTATCGGTACCAGCATTGGAAGGAGATTCGACTGAACGCAACATTGGTAAGCTGCTACTATTGCAATTGGAATTCCACAAAATACCAATTAAAAACTGTCTTGCATTCTGTTCGGACAATGCTCCTGTTATGATTGGACAGAAGTTCTTGCAGTTCTGAAAGAAGCTCATGCAGATATTTTTGGCATTGGTTGCAGCTGCCATCTCATTAATTTAGCTGCTGAGAAAGCTGCAGCAAGTTTACCACTCAGAATCGATGAGATTCTTGTTGACCTTTTCTATTAGCTGGAGAAGAGTGCCAAGAGAAAAGAACGGCTTCAGAAATTTCAAAGTTTGCATGGAAAAGAAATTGTTGAAGCACGTGTGCACAAGATGGCTATCCTTAGGCAGGTGTTTACACAGATTATTAGATCAGTGGGATCCACTTCTTTCGTTTTTCAAGGATGAAGTAGTGAGTGCTCCAAACGTTTCTGCCAGTTTGTCATTCTTCACCATTCCTAAAGCAGGCCGCAGTAGATCTGATGACAACCAGAAAAAGAGACTTCTCGATTGCTCCTCCTCATCTGAAGCCAAAAGAATGGCACGTTCTTCCAAATGTGACACGCCAGTTCTGCGAAACGTGAATCCCACTACATCTCGCGAAGAAACTTTGTTCATGTTTCTTTCTTCGGACCTTAACAAGGCTATTTGCACTTTTCTGCATGTGACTATCCCATCATTTGAAAGAGTTAATACAGTCCTTCAGAGTGCTTCCCCGCATATTCACATATTATTCGACTTAATGATGGATCTGTTGAAACAGACCCTCACTAAGTTTGTGAAACCAAGTGTAATTAAAGGCTCTGCATTCCTTGATGTCCAGTATCACCCTATCCAGAACCAGAAAGTTGACGAGGAATTGATTATTGGCATTCAAACCCAGAACTTGGTTAAGACACTGAAAGATGAAGACAAATCTCTATTTTTTCGTCTGTCAGAAACTATTTCTGTACTGCCTGTGATTACATGGTCAATAAGTTCCCTTTCAGGAGTGATGTCCTGAAGCATGCACATGTTGCAAAACTTGACAGCATCGAAGAAGCTCAGTTTTCTTCCGTTAATTTCTTTTTGGAGAAGTTTCCCATTATTCTGTTGCGGAAAGGAAATGAAACAAGAGATGATGCTGTCAATGAACTCCAAAGGCAGTTTGCAGCCCTTCAGATAGATGACTTGTCTTCTGTTGAAGGTAAACAGGGTTCGGTTGTTTCTAAATGGGCTCAGGTGTCAAACATCCTTGAAGCTGATGGACATCATAAATTCGACAGAATCTCTAGATTCATGTTGTTTATTCTTACAATACCGCATAGTAATGCAGAATGCGAGCGGATTTTTAGCCTAGTTAAGAAGAATAGGACTCAGTTCAGGTCATCTATGTCCAATGGAACTCTGGAAGCCATTTCCATTTTGAAGACGAACAGTTTTGAACCATGTCATAAAAGCACTTTTTCTAAAGACTTTTTAAAGAAAGCTAAACAAGCTACAAGTTTATCCCTTAAATCGGACTAAAGGAAGTGCATGTGATTGTAAATAATATAAATAACTTCAGTGTACTGTATATAATTATCTTTTTGGTTTGAAGTGCAGCAAGATACTCTTTTCTGCAAAATTTTCTTCGGTTGTGTGCATAGCCTACGAATAACGTTGGGTAAGTGGATTTCATTGATAAATTTTACAAGTACTTGTGGTCGTTTAATTCACGTTAAATATTTTGTCCTTTAGAATATTGTATTAATGCTATAGAACTCTAATTATCTGAAGTGAAAAATATACATGCATTTTGTGTTGTTAAACTGCATTATGACGCGCGGGTTCTTGCGTGTTTCGACGCGCAGGTTCGGACGTATTTTGACGCGCGGGATTTTTACTGATTGGCCTTTTGGAAAGTTGGCAGGTATGCAACAGAGAGCAGAGTTACGTAGCAATGAACGAAGGGAGAAATTCCAGTAAGGAGAGTGAAAGTTTCACAAACAAAGCAACTGGGTTGCAGAAGCGAACGTGGGTTGACAAAACACCCGCACATACACAGCAACACTGCGGTGGGGAGAAACGGCCCATGAACACAATAGAATACACTAATAAAGGCGCGTCCATTTCGGGCAATGAACCGAAAACGACACGACAAGAAGAAAAAAAAAATCAAGTATTACAGTAAGGAAGATATCCGAAAATTCGGATGCTTGTCAAACTAATAACGTTAATGTAATACTACCTGATTTGAGAAACGACTTATTATGCGACGATGATGAGGAGATTGTTCAGCGAATATTAAAATGCCCAGAAGTAATCATAAAATTCAACAATGGCATTACGGTGCCTGCATTAATTGACACCGGGAGCGTAATTAATGGATTATCGGAATCATGGTTCAATCAAAATAAGCAGAACATAGCACCTTATGAAATCTTACCAATGACCAACACTTTAATAATTAGCGCGGTAGGCAATAAATCAAAATTAATAAGGAAACAGATATTATGTGACATAGATATTGATGGGATTAAGAATGAGTGTGTGTTCCTCATTATACCAGACCTTATAAAACCATGCATTTTAGGAATTAGTTTTCTCCAGGAAGCAGGATGTCTTATTGATATGGGAAAAAGAGTCATTGAATTAAAAGGAAAGGCTGACGAAGGAGCGTGCACAGTGCCAATAATACATATGGAGGTGATGGACATAGAAGGAGATGAAGACATCGTACGAAACATCGACAAGAAGGTGGAGAGCATTGACTGCGGAGATGGAAGAATATTGATGATGTTAAGGGAAATTCTTGTAAGAAATAAAAGTCTATTCAGGGAGTGCCCCGGAAAAATCGAAGGATACGCTCACGAGTTCCAAGTGACAGACCGGACACCGTACTTCCAGATAGGATGGCCAGTCCCACTGGCGTACAAAGGGAAGGTGGATGAAGAGATAAGTCGCATGTTACAGTATGGGGTCATTGAGCGATGCAACAGCCCCTACGTCAACCCGATTGTCACAGTTATAAAGAAAGATGGAAAGGTCCGATTATGTCTGGATGCGAGAAAGGTGAACAGCATGACGGTCCCGGACTACAAGGGAGTTCCTCCAATAAACGATATTTTAGCTAGGTGTAGCGAAATGAAATACTTATCCACCATCGATCTAACAAGTAGTTTCTGGCAAGTACCACTGAAGCCAGAATGCCGAGATTTCACCGCATTTATGTATGAAGGCAAATGCTATCGCTTCACAGTTACGCCGTTTGGGCTGAGTACCAGTTCTGCTGCACTAACCAGGGGTTGGACATGGTATTGGAGGAAGAAGTTAAGAAAAACACCCATCATTTACGTAGACGACTGCTTATGCTATTCCGAAAGTTTAGAAACACACTTGTCACATTTGGAATTATTATTAACTAACCTAAGAAAAGCGAACTTGACTATAAATTTAGATAAATCACAGTTTTTTAGGCAAGAAATTGCATACCTAGGATACCGTCTAACTACACAAGGAATCCAGGTGACGGATGAGAAGATTGATGCGATTATGAAGTTTCCAACACCTCGAAACCAAAAGCAACTAAAAGGTTTCTTGGGCCTAACAAATTTTTATAACCGTTTTACGGACAAATATGCCGAAACGACCCGACCATTACTTGAATTGTTGAAGAAGGGACATAAATTCGCATGGACACCAGAACTAAATAAATGTTTCCAACAAGTGAAGGGACTATTCATAGAGACAGTGATTTTGAAGTTTCCTCGAATAAACCAAAGATACTACATGCAATGCGACGCCAGCAACTTCGCATACGGCGGGCAGTTATATCAGCTGGGCGAGGAAGGTAAAATCGGCGTTATAGCATTTACTAGCAAAACATTCAAGGGTGCAGAAAGAAATTACTACACCACTGAAAAAGAGTTATTAAGTATTGTAAGATGTCTGGAAAAATTCCACGTATACATACTAGGGCAACCTTTAACCATTATCACGGATAATAAGGCATTGACCTTTATGAACAAATGCCATCTAAATAATTCGCGAATAACATGCTGGATTTTAAGCATCCAGGAATACAAGTTTGAAATAGTCCATTGCAAAGGCAAAGATAATATCATTGCCGACCTTCTAAGCAGGAATCCAGGGGACGCCATGCTGGAGGAAATTAACGACGATGTGTGCGAGTATTTAATCAATCATATGGTAATTAAGATGAATAAAAAGGTAAGCAAAATAATCAAGGATATTGGAAAATATCAACTTGAAGACACTAAACTTAAGACTATTATTGATAAGATAAATGAAGGATGTTTAGATAAGGAAGTAGGTAAGTCTTATAGATATGTTAACGAAAAGTTATATAGACAACGTAAGAAGGAATGGAAGCTGTACGTACCAAACAGTGTATCCGGAGAAATAATCGCCGAAATACACAGGATGTATGGGCACCTGCGATCGAAGAAATGTACGAAAATGTTGCAAGAACATTTTACGATAGACAGAATGTTGAAGAAAGTGAGGAATTATATAAGGGCATGTGACGTGTGTCAAGAATGTAAAGACACGGGTAACAAGGTATTATTCGGCGGAACGAAAGCCATTGTCCCGTTAGGAAGGGGAGACTTCGTCAGCGTGGACTATTTTGGACCGCTACCCATATCGTCCGCTGGGGTAAGATATTTGTTTGTTATTGTTGACAATTTCACAAAGTACGTACAACTGTTTACACTCAGGAGAGCAACGACCTCTACCACGTTAAGGAGAATGAGACAGTATTGTGAAGAATTTGGGACGCCCAAAGCAATTCTCACTGACAATGGGATACAATTTACGTCAAAGAAATGGGTGAACGGCTTGAATGAGCTAAACATTCAACCAAGATACACACACAATTAGAAACCCATGCGCAAATCTGGCTGAAAGGATTAATAGTCAGCTCAGGAATTTATTCAGAATCTTCGTATGTGACCAACATAATAAGTGGTCGTGTTATGTAACGATTATCAAAGCTGCATTAACGAGACGTACGATGAGACCATTGAGGTAACACCTTATGAGGCGCATCTCGGCAAAAAACCGACTAGAGTATGGGAAAAATATCTAGACAAAGACATTGTTGGAGTTGGAGGAGCTGATCACAACCAGATATTTGTAAGAATGTTCAGGAGAAAACAGAAAAGCAAGCTAAATTATGTAATGAATCCAAAACCATTACTAAGTTGAAGTTTGGTGAAAAGGTTTTGATAATAACTTATTATCAGTTAGACGCGATCCAAAGAAGGATTGACAAATTTTGCGAGCTTTACTGTGGGCCTTATAAGGTACATCGGATTCTTGGGGACGCTACCTACCAGCTCGTCGACTGTGAGGACGAAAACAAGATCCGAGGGAAGTTCAATGGGAGACAAATGAAGAAATATTACGAACCTAAGGATAGAATTTAATACAGCAGGGAGAAAGTTGAAGGGCATACCTTAATGAGTTAGCTGTATGAGACAAGTCATTTAAGTTAGGGCTGATGACGCGTGAACTTCATTCAAGCTAGCTTAATCAATGAAAACATGTAAACTAACGTCAATTATAACTTAAGAACCTATGTAGTTCATAGAACACTGATGATATGTTAGATGATAAGTACAAGTGAATACTTTAGTTGACATTTTTTATGAAGTATCGTAACGAATGCAAAGAACATTCTAGTTACAATAACTTAAGTTGTATGAATAGCAATAAATTATCAAAGACAAAGTGAACAAAAAGGACACTTAAAAGTGAATAAGTGATATAAAATTAATAATTATATTACAAATAAGCCATGTTAAGATGAATGTGTATAATGAATAGAGTAGGGATCTGAATTGTTGCTAGAACGAAATAAATACTCATTACTCAGAGATTATGTATATGTATATAGTTGATGAAACGATATGGGTATAGATGAGATAAAGTAAAGTAACAAATCTGTTAGTTATCAATCGAATTATAAATAAATTTTACGAAAAATTATTAGTAGGATTACTTATACTATATGAGATTTATTTTGTAGAAGATTTTCTTTATTACTATACGTTGGGCATTACATTAAGTCAATTGAGTTTAATATTGATTTGTTTAATATTATATTGTATAGATATTATTTCAGAAGATAAATGAATCATTTAGTTAAATGGGTGAAAACCATGCATTGAATTTATAACTTGTTTTATAATAAGATTTAAGACACTTATATGTAATTAACACGTAGATACGTTGATATTAAATACGTTCAACCATTCCAGATGGTTAGCAATAAATTCATAAATGCAATTAAAACAAAAAAGGGGTACACCAATAATTGTAAAACAAATTACGAAAGTAGGTCAACATGCTATATTCCTCCCGGATGAAGATGGACATGGTGTGGCGACGTACAGGGTGCAGAATTTGGATTTTATTGTTCCCAGAGGTCACGTCATCAAATTCAAATTGAGGACGCTATAGCGAGCAAAAATTTAAAAATTTCATATTTTCTTCTCGACTGATTTGGTTTACACGCAGTTGTGTCAACAACTTCAAGTCAAAGCAATAAACAAGGCTTAATGTGAAGATGTCAAACTGGCGTCGCTAGCAGACAATAGAAAGGTGTTAGGCTCTACTCAACAATAGATATGATAGTTCAAGATGACAGGAGAAGCTTGGCTAAAAATTATTACCCCACAACAAACGACACAAAGCAGACGAGGACACTCACACGTGTATGGAGAAATAAGGCGAACGTCCGCTCGGGTTTCGTCAGAATACGATGGTACTGCAAGAAAGGGACAGGATGTTACACAGGAGATGGACATGCTGCACTTTACAGAGACAATGAAAGAAGTAAATAGTTGAAAAGACTCGAGTACAGCTGCACAGCTGGAGGTAACGTTTACATGACAGACACAATTTACGGTTAGAAAGTCGGGGTGACTTCACCAGCCAACGTATGTCAGAAGTTATTAATAGTTACAAAAAAGGGGTGTAGGATAGAACAATACTTCAAGATGACCAGAGAAACAGATGGAAAAAGTTAGGACAACACTGCGTATGTCCCACACAAAAGAGTGATCGACAGGTGCACAATTGCCAGAAATTCTGCGAATAGGGTCAATGTTCGTACAGAAAAAGTCTGGGGATGTCTGACAACCTATCAGAGTACAAAGTCTTGCGAAGAACACCGGTGGAGAGGGGAGTTTCTATGGTAACCAAAGGCCAAAACGAATCATTGAACAGAAACAAAAAACCCTGGAGAAGTGGAACAAAATATTCTGAGAAAATACTGAGCTGACCTATCACAAGTAAGAAAGGGCGTGGACAGGCCCTAAGACAAAATTTGAGTAGGGACGAGTTGATAAAACTAACTCTCTAACACGGGGGAAGTAAGTCTACGCTTAGAGTCTTAGTATCAGTTTTTCACTCAGTTTTGACAGTCTCAGTCTTAATCGAGGCAGTCTTATTACATTTTTTGAACATATATTTTGACTCGGTATTACTGTGCTCAGTTTCGTATAAGTTATCAGTCATAGTGAAAACGCCATGTTATAATATTTGGACTTAGTATTTTCAAACTGTAAAATTCAAAGTGCGACTTAACGGACTTATGTAAACATTAACATTATTAAGAATGTAAGAATCTAAGTGAACAATTCAATCTCGGTACATACACGAAACATTACTAGTGTACTGTACAAATTAGACAAACTTACAGTTAGCCAGTGTTACTGAATTACATTAAACATAACCGAACATTTAATACTTGAACGAAATAAACAACCAAGTAATATAATCGTGTATACATCAATACAAGGTCGAGTGAATTTCAGTGACGAACGGACATCAACAGTACCTTTTCGAAAATGAACATACAACACTCATTTTAGAATGATATACACGAACTGACACTGAAAGCAATAGCATATCTACACTACACTATATATGACGCGAGTTCTCGTGGGTGTGTACAAGTGATAGTGCATTCAACGTCATTCAACAAGATGTGTTCTACAGCCTTCACAACAACACAGAGTTCAATCACCGCTGGACCATGAACGGATATTCTAAATTCCAAGCAACAATTTACTACTCTATTAATTTAATAACTGCTACTGTCCTGATTCTTTCAAAGAATCCCTACCCTGGGAGTTTTTATATAAATATGATAAAAGAATAAAGTTAAAATATAAATAATGAACGAGTAAGCGAAACTATCTGGTATTAATGAACGCATTAATTAATTATTATTTGAATTATTGTATATCAAGATTTATGTATGTATGTCTTTTTCAGCCATCATAAAACTAGAACTTGTTTTTAAGATACAGTGGAAATCGGTTAACACGAAATGACGGGGACCAGTTATTTTTTTCGAGTAAACCGAATTTCGCGTTAAGCGAACAAAAAGTGAAACAAAATGAGGAAGTGAACAAATAGTGTACTGTAGCTTATTTATTGTACTGTCTAGTAAAATGCAACAAATACAACCTTTTATTTATCCTCATGGTTTATTATTGTTCATTTTTCTTAAAATTATTATTAGCTGTTCTAAATTTAGTCCTATGATTTAGGTTTTCTTATAGACTACTGTATGTCTTTCAACTTTACCGTAGTTTTCGTGTTTATCTTTATTTAAAATAATCCGTTATTTTCTTTTGCACACAATTTTGCACTATTTTATTTTCAACAAATTGTTCTAATTTATCAACGTGTTCAAACATTTCACCTTCCGAGTTGGCTTCAAAATATCGACGAACACGGCTCAGCAACGGAAGCATATCGGTAGCGGTAGGGACATTTTCACTATCATTTTCCGTGTCAAGTTCGTCGTCACTGTCATCACCTTCACAATTGTCAACTTGCACTGTTTCCACGATATCGGTATCTGTTAATACGGGAGCCGTAGTTACGTTCTCGTCGACAGTCACATACTCATTTAGAGAAATTGAAACATTTAATACAGATGACACACGATTAAACATTTCAGATAGTGTAGGATCAATTTCATTTCCTTCGGGTTGTTCAGTTTCTGAATTCAAAATGAATCGAGCATGAGCGAAACAATTTTGAATTGTTGTAGGCGTCACAAGGTTCCACGCTGTTCTTAACAAGTTACAAGCATCCAGAACATTTACACAGAAATCTTTTTTTCCCTCAATAGTGGCCAAGTATTTCCGCAGAAGTAACTTTCTGTACTGAAATTTTAAATTTTGAATAATACCTTGATCACAAGTTTGTAGGACACTAGTTGTGTTCGGTGGTAGAAAAACAAGTTTAATTGCCATCAATTTTAGGTCACATGGGTGGGCAGGACAGTTGTCAATAATTAACACAATTTTCCTCTTCTGAGAAATGCAATGTTTTTCTAACGAAACCAGCCATTCGGTAAAAATTTTAGACGTCATCCACGCTCGTTTGTTAGCTCTATATTCTACTGGCAACTTTTTAACATTTTTAAAACAGCGTGGCTTTAAACTTTTTCCTATAACAAGTAACGGAAGTTTTTCTGACCCATCAGCATTGCAACCTACCATCACTGTCACTCTCTCTTTGGACTTTTTACCATCAGAGCACTGCTCCCCTTTGAATGAAAGTGTTTTATCAGGCATACAACGGAAAAATAGTCCTGTTTCATCGGCGTTGAAAATATCCTTACGTGGATAGTCTTTTAAAATTGCAGGCAGCGTAGATTGCAACCACGATGATGTCATTTCTTGTGACACCTGTCCTGATTCGCCACAGATGTTTTTAAAGGTATGCCATTTCGTTTTTTAAACCTTTCTAGCCAGCCAGGATTTGCAGTGAAATTTAAGTTCATCTGTTCAGCAAAAACGTTTGCTTTCTCCATCAGTAGTGGTCCAGAAATAGGAGCATCTTGTGATCTTGCTTGCTTAAACCAAACAAGAAGAAGAGCAGCCTCTAAGTTTTCGTGGTTTGCCTGACGGAAACGTTTTCTGCCTGGTTCAAACTTGCCCGACTCATACAGTTCTAAAGTTTTATCTCTATTTTTTATAATCGTGGATAACGTCAAGTTTGGTATACCAAATGTTTTACAGATTTCTGTTTTAGTTCGAATACCCTTATTAACAGCATGGAGGAGTTCAACTTTTTTTTCTAAAGAGAGGGCACTTTGTTTACGCACTTTCTTCTCCATTTTACTTCCGGACTGCAAAAACGAAATTTACGAAAGCGTAACTTCACTTAACACGTACACGTCACACGCTTAACGTCACTTAACTGGCTGTAAAAGACTAAGAAGTTTGTACAGTAAAAAAGTAAACAGATAATCCTCACAACTGAGTAAATTTTTTACAATAAAATGTTATCGGTACCGTACCGCAAACTTTACCACCGCTGTACACGCACAGAATACAACTGAACTGAACTCACCACACCCTATAGAGTAGGTAGTTAATGTAAGCGATAACGGTTTATTTGCGGGCAATGAACAACACATTTGGTGCTGAAGGAGAGGCTATGGTTTCTCGTAAACAACGGTACACTGTATACAGTACGTACTGCAAATAGAACTTGGTACTGAAGACAAAACAAAACAGGTAGACAAAACAAACTATGGTCACTACCTGCTCTTTCTCTTTTAGAGATGAAGAATGGATTCCTTTACATCGAAAACAAGCTTTTAGGCGTACTTGTGTGCCTTTATTTTGTATGCAGTTACTTAAAAGCCAGCCAAAAAAAAATTATTTTTAACAAAAATTTTTCGTGTTAACCGATATTTTTCAGGTAAACCTTTCGTGTTAACCGTACAAATAATACACTGTACATAACAAACGGCGATCGGTACCCGAGTGGTATTTCGTGTTAACCGATATTTTGTGGTAACCGTTTTCGCGTTAAACGATTTCCACTGTATATGTGTTATGTGATGTATTTACAGGGACAGCAATTTTTTTATGTGTATGAATATAAACTGACGTTATGAATAAATAAATTAGTCATTTAAGTACATTTAAACAAATGCGTTCATTATTACAAAAACCTACATGTTAAAGTTTTAAGAACATGATTAATTTACTTAAGAGTCTCTTGTCCATTATGCTAATTGGTAAATCAATTTGCTAAGCGATTTAACTAATTAATCACATAGTGATTAACATAATAACACCATATCAATGGCATCCCAACACGCAGGGCTTGAGAAGGATATTATTCACTAATCAATACTTAATTAAATTGATTAATTAATTAATTCACAAATTAATTAATTGCACATAATATCATTATAGTTTGGTAATGCTCCTGAAATTATTATTTTATATAATTAATTGAACTACTGTATATGGTAACAAAATATGCTACCTATGTTTTTATGAAGATCTAAGTGTCTTCTTTAAAATGGTATATACTGTATGTCATTGTGTTGGTTATTTTCCCTGAAATTGCTTTTCAAAAAAGTGATGTTTTTGGAAGAAAAAAAATTAGCCAAAACACATGTTACTAGAAACTGCAATTTTATTTTTACTTGTTAGAAATGAATTAAACAATACACTACATAATGTTTATAATATTTTGGTTTATAAAGGTATACTTTTGTAATTTTTTTTACAAGAAATGCTTGTCTGACATTTTGACATGTAAGTGGTGTTTAGCCAACTAACATAACAGTTTGCCGCACGTTGTTTCATGTCAACTGTACATATAAAAGTGAATGCATATGTGATCTAGCGGATGATTTGGGTACTACAAGGCCTGACATCATTTCAAAACAGCTCCAAGGACTTCTTTATACATATGGAATCATGTAAAATACATTGAAACTTCAGAGGTCAATTGACATCCATCGGCATCAAAGTGTTAATTGTGTTTAATTTTTGTTTGATTGTTGTGTCATTAGCAGTAACAATTGTCTTAACATTGAATATATAGAATTAAATTGTTGGCGGTCTCAGTAAAATGTAAAGTAAAATTTTACCCAAAATGGCCACTTGTCAATTAGCTAAGTCAGTTATAAAAATAGGAAATTATTTTATTAACATTATTGAATTATAGTCACATAAATATAGGCCTTGAATGAGAATCATGAATTGGCTTACAGTGTTCTCTGTTTTCAGTTTGTCAGATATCCCATATGTTATCTTTAAGATCACTGTTCTTTGTCCCTTAGTCTGTGCTTTTCCTACATTTTGTTAATAGTCTAGCTGGCTCTTTCTGCCATTGGGTTGCCAGTTCAACACTTGCCACTGTATGTTTATTCTGTGGCGTGTAATTGAATAGGCCTATACAATTCATATAACCTCTCTTATCACTTGTTCGGATAGCATAAAGTGTAAATTAAGCATGAAGGAAAATGTAAAATTCATCAAAAAAAATGATTAGAATAATTATTGTATGTACCTTGATGTAACGTGTAGTACTGTTTTGTTTTGTAGGATGTCGAAAACAGCTTCTTCATGAACGCAAACTTGCAGGTAGAAGATGTCTGCAAGCAACTAAAGGCTGATGAGCATCTTAGCAATGGATACAATGCTATCGGATTGTCACAAGGCGGACAATTTCTGTAAGTACAGTGTACCACATCTTGGTATTGTTGTGATGGTCTTCTGATCATTGTTTGGTACAGTGGAAAACAAAATAAAGACACCAATTATATCACTGATCACCAGTTTTAATTAATCACAATTAGCAGTTTGAAATCAAAAAATTATTCAACAAGATTATACTTTTGCAATAACTCAGTTAAATTTGTCCACACGCAATAATAATATCAACTAGTAGAGTTCTGCACAATAATCACTTTTCACTAATAACCACTTGAACGCACTGAGTAATCGCCCAACGTATACTGAAAACTAAGTGGCAGCTATTATGTATTTATACCCTGCAGGGTTCCATCATATGCATTCTTAAAAATCACTTGAGAACTCTAGAGGATACTTCAGTGTGGCCTTGGCAGAAACACGCACGTGCTGGGCTAAGCGAGTAACGCGTAGAACAATGTTCTCCATTGTACCAGAACATTCCATATTGCATAAACAGTATTATTCAAACTACTAATGTCTGGTACAGTGTTTCCCACATAGGATCCACCAATAACACTGAATTTTTGCAGAATAAATGTAAGATATATAACAATAACTATTGAAGTATATAATTATTGTAATTTTATGTTTTAATTTTTCAACAATAAACAGTAATGCCCTTTGAATCTAAATGAAGCCTTTTATTAATGTAAGTATAAGAATATTAAAAACAGTATGTAGTGTTAATGACAGTTTAATTACACTGAATAAAAAACATGATTATAAATCAAAGCATCATAATTTTTTTAAATATGAACATGTCAATATCAGTGAGATTAATGGCAGCGTTTTTAGTGGGATATTTGCATTTCACGATTATAGTGTTCCCGTGGTTTGGGGTTCTAGGGTGCTAACTGCCAGTTTATTTTTGTTTAAAATTGCAATAACTTTTTTAGTTTAGTATTTTATTATTATTGATTTATTTATTTCAATTCAATCTAGCATTGAATCCAACGTAAATAAATCTGATTAATGCACTGGAGATTAGTTAGCGAAGTAGTTTTCAACTTCGGTTTATTTATTTTATACGGTTGTTCTTCCGTCGACTAGATGAAATGGTGATGTAGGTTCCTCACTGAAAGCATAAATATTTTTTCATGAACAATCACTTATTTGCGGTGAGTCTTGTCGATCTTGCAGGGTCGATGTAACAACCTAATCTGTAGATTGACTTACCGTATTTAAATTCGGCGCTGCGAACAATAATATAATATGTTGAAACAGTGTTATTGAATGAAACATCTGATTCATTGTTTGATTCTACAAAAAGGTAATTGAATGGTTGTAAGTAATTATGTAGCTTGACAACCTTGGTTCTTATTCATAGTAAACATAAACATTTAAATAGTTATAGTAGTAGACTCTTCCTAAATTACAAGACAAAAATAGCATTGAAATTTTCCATTAACTTTCGTTAATTGTTCATCCATCTCAGTCATTGATGAATGCTGGTGGGTTTGATTTATATTTAATAAATGACAACTGTCATTAGGTGTGGTTGTGTCACACTAAGTCTTCAATAATTGATTGAATGTTTGAAAAATTCTTAAAATTGAAAATTCAAAATAATCTGAGGATTGTCATGATTACTTAAATATAATTGTGAATACACCTTAACCTAGGTTCTTTATTTACGAACATTATTTGAATTCTTCTTACGAACGTTTCTCAAATTCTTAATTAATAATGTAAAAATCACTGTACTCCCTTTTTATTTATAATTTAAATCCCGGAATTGCTCTGGATTATACACTGAGCAATCCTTGTTACGCACTGTTACACTTAACACCTTCAATACTAAAGTATTTATGTTATCACAAATTGAGGCTAGGTTGCTCTGTTTACAATGGTGATGCGCACAAATCATATGAACAGCTGTTTCTTTGCGCTGAATAGTAGCCGTCTGTCTCCCTCCGAAGTTGATTACAAAGGGTCGGGAACACGCAACTCATTCTGCCGTTCCGTCTTGTGATCGTTGAAAATTTTGTTAATTTCTTGGATCCGATTGGTTGACAATCTTTAATTCGATGCACACACCCTCTCCGCGAATTATTTCAATTGTTGTTTTTGGCGTGGGGTGGCTGGTGTCGAGATTTAAATATTTGCTCGATTTGACCCAAATATCTTATAATTGTAATAACTTTTTTATTATGGCTTATATTTGAAATCTAAGCGTATCACTATATTGGTAACACTCGGCTCTTTATTTTGAGTCCACTCATGGTGTGCTTTGGTCCATTATTAAGGGAGTTAATGTTTGAGATTATCACAATTCACTATTCACTATTATTTATATTTATTTTTAGATTAAAACTATTTAATGGCACTCATACCCACTTGTGGGCATGCCTTCCAAGTTCTCTTACACTTCTTATTTACTGGTAATTTAAATCTAATGACAAAATATATTACTTAAGTTAACATTGCCTTAGCCTATGTCCCTATACTTGTATTTACATATTATTAATAATAGAAAGTATTTGTGTACCTTCTGTGTGACCCCAGTTGTAAACAGTAAGTGGTTTCAACTACTGTGAGTCTCTGTTAGTTGGAATATATGGTTATTCTTTGTCATTTCTGTTATTAAAGTCACCTCTATTTTGCACTATGAGGTGTACACTTATTTTCACTCTTATTTGGTATTCTTTTGTCTTTTCTACTATCATTTAGTTAGAATAGTTTAACCATAGTAGTATCTTTATAATTGGTCTTGTGTTTGTAATACACTAGTCTGTCCCTAAGCGTATATCATTGGACAACAGTAATTACACCTGGTGTCACATGACAGGTATTCTTAATTACTCTTATAATACATTATGTCCTTGCTTATAATACTCTTATACTATTACAATAGTGGTTTTATACCTTACTTGTGGTATAGACATTAGCCTTTTGTTTCTATTTGGCATTACAATGTGGTTTTGTTCAGGTTTTACATAGTGAATCCCATTTTGGTTGGTTTTGGTTCACTTTATTTACTTAAATTCTTATTTAAAATTAATTTTTGGTATCTTATGTTGGTATGTGTAGAAAGCTTATTATTTCTACTTGGTTTAAGGTACAAAACATTTCAGTTTGGGTAGGTTTTCCCTACTGATAAATATGAATTCAGGTGAACAGTACCTGTATCTTAGGTTATGTGGTTTCATTATTTGTACCAACAATGTGTGTGTTAGGTTGATACAAATTTACATTTTTTTAACCTTATTTTCTCAAGTCTGGTTTTATTAATGGTAACTGGTAACTCCTTAGTTATTTCCTTTTCTTATCTTACATGATTGTTTGATTATTTGACTAATATTTGTTATTATTATGAGACAAATACTCCTTTATATTACATGGGTGCTGTGCACAACATGTTATTATACTTTTATTTACAGCTTCTTTTCAATTAACAGTATTGTTACTTTCATTCTTTTTATAACATATCTTGTCCTATACGTTTATAATATTATCAGTTGTATATTGGTCATCTCAGTTGTCTTGATTATCCATCTCTTCTTTCACAGCACTAACACTTATCTAAAAATGAAACTTTTTCTTGTGAACTTACTGTAAGTTCACAAGAAAAAGTTTCATTTTTAGATAAGTGGTCATCTCAGTTAGTCAGTTCTTGTCCATCTCTTCAATCTGTAAGTTGTTTAGTTATTGCATATACGGGTAAGATGTTGATCTATAGTTGACTGGCTCTTGGAATCTATATTTTATGCCATGGTTGTTAGGTGTCTTTCTCGTAGTATGTTTCTTCCTTGTCTTCATTGGTTCCTTACTGACCGAAAACTATTGGGTTGTTGGTTCCTGTGGTACAATCATCGTTTGTTGCATCTTCTTTTCTTATAATGTTATTTCACTTGTTAGTTACCATTAGTTTTATTAACTCTTATTGTTGTGAGTTTATCCTTCTTGATGAGTTGCTCATGTAGTTTTATTCTTGGCATTTTGGATTAATCACTTGTTGTGTCTCTTTGACTCAATTATTGACATGTGTTAATATTTTGGGTTACTGAAATATTGGGCTCATATGTCTTGTTACACGATTAAGTCAATAGCTGGTTTGAAAAAGCTAAGTTTAAGTCTCATGTAATAACCTACCAAAAGGGCATTTCATTATATATTTTTTATAAAAACTAATAGGCCTACATCAAATGCGTCAAAATGATTTGTGATAACTGAGGGTATTCTTTGCACATTACAGTCAATAACGGTATTAAACAACTATTTTAGTAAGGTGTCATGCATCAGTTTTTTGAGTGAATCCTGTTGACTTGATGCCAAGATCATGTTTTTTTATTTTTCAAATTTTGTGACAAAAGGAATTTTGCTTCTCTGTTTTGGGATTGTCCAAAAATTTATGTAAGCACATTTTTAGTCATTTGAGCAGTACATTTAACCAACAATAAGCAGATACCTTATTTAACATATGTAAATAATATACTGGGAATGTATATGTTGGGAGCGATTTCTGATATGTTGTAGAAATCGCTCAACAGTAATCTTTGTCAGCTATTGAGAGAAATTTTGTTTACAGGCGTGCTGTAGCCCAGAGGTGTCCAGATCCTCCGATGATGAATCTGATTTCACTTGGTGGTCAGCATCAAGGTGTTTACGGATTACCACATTGTTTGTATCCAAAACACAAGTGGTGTGATTATATACGTAAATTGCTCAACACGGGTGCTTACTGGAGGTTGGTAACACGGAGTTGTGTGCGGATAGTTAACTTAATTGTGAAAATTGTTTTGCTGTGTTGAAAAATGTATTCCTGAATATAGAAAATCTAAAATCTTGGATACTGGAGAAAAAAGGTAATAGATAATCATGGATGTTGGAGAATCTTGGTAATAAAGAAAAAGAATATAACACTTTCAACACCATGCCTGTATGTTACATGGTACAGGCAATGTAAAATGCAGTGGACCATGTCTGTATGGCATATGGACACTAGAGTTCAGACATGTTTTATAATTCCTTCCCCATATGCCAGCCGATCATAGTTTGTTGTATACTGTAAATTCATTCTTCATAGAGGCTACTATTATAGTTTAGTTCAAAATTTAGGCAATAGATGTCTCCTATAAATGAATGAAGTAGACAGTGTTCATCTGTTGCTTGTGCTAGATGCGTGGTTTTTCTGACATAAACAAAACATCAAAAAGACATGAGCTCATGTAGGATTCATCAATTTATTATAAGAATTCTAATCAGTCAATTCCAAAATTGATGATTCTGATAGAGAAATCATATACGGGCCCAACAAATCTGAAGAAATATGTAGAGCTGTGTACTCAAGTGATTTGAACTGTATCACATCAGCATGGCTTATGCATGATTTGTATTCTTAATAGAAACATATTAAAATTTAATCAAGTTCCTATTAACTATGTAGCGGCCGTAACAGAGTGGCTAGCGTGTGGCGCTGCTACGCTGTCGGCGCGGGTTCGATTCCTGCTGGGGTCATCTGATTTAGATACGACCATTCCGCCTCGCAAGCCAGTGGCAAACCAGTGAGAGGTATCCTGCCTAGTATAAACCCTCCCCAACTACGCTGTTCGGATCCGGCGTTAAACTGTAGATCCCTTATACCTGTGAGAGACTCTGTAACATACGCACCACGGGTATATGGGGGGAGGGTACAAACCAGTCGAAAGACTGAAGGACCTAATAACCTATTAACTTGGATATAACGTGTATTGTAAGAATTAGCTGTTAGAATGTAAAACGTAATTTCAAAGTGTATTCGTTTTAAATTCTGGAAAGTAAAATTAATTAATTAATGCAAGGTTATTTTCAAAACAAATTCATTAACAAGTCGTAAATACAATCAACACATTTACAGTGTATTGTAAATGAAATCTGCTTGAATCAATCTTAAATTTAATGCATTGCATGCATTAATTTATTTAAAGGTAAGTTTGTTATAAATTTTTGAAATATTGCTAAAAACAATTGTCTTTCAGGGAATAACAGCAAAAAGAAGTGAATAATGTTGTAAGCATTAACTTTTTACTAGGAAGTAAATACATTGAACAAGTTAAATACGATTACAAATACCAGCCAAATATAAGTTACAATAAGAGAATATAAGAATGAGCTAAACATAAGAATACAAGTGGCATACAGTGTATACTGTGCACTGCTAAATGACTTCTTAGATTACAAAAAGAAATTGTCAGAACAAAGATGTTAACTTCCCAGATGCATGAGGCACTGGATTTAATGAGAAAAAAGAAGGTGGAGAAATAGAGCGTGACTTAACAGTTGATGTGAAAATGTCATAAAAAAGAGTTAGAGGGGTGAGATGAGTGAAAAAATGGAGGTTGGACCAACAGAAAAGAGCTGGATGATAAAAAGGGTCATGATTCAGACATCTCAAGTGAAAATGAGATGATAGACCAGTAAAGAACATCTGCTGTGAAGAATAGAAGAGAATCTCTCTCTCTCTCTCTCTCTCTCTCTCTCTCTCTCTCTCTCTCTCTCTCTCTCTCTCTCTCTCTCTCTCTCTCTCTCTCTCTCTCTCTCTCTCTCTCACTCCTAACTAAAAAACGTGTTTTTAGTTTTAGGTTAGAAGTACAACAATAACTTTGTTAAATGATTAATAAATGCATAAAAGTTAAAAACAAAACTTGTAAAGAATTTAATTCCGAGAAAAATGGTGTAAATAAAGTCAATAAAAATGAACAAAAAATTCCAATTTTGGTTAAAAACAATACAATACGTTTTTAGGCAAAGTTTTTTCTGTTTTACGTTGGATATCATGAAAGTTATGGGAGATAAAGTTCTGCAACCTGTTTTATTCGATTTTTCAGGTCAAAAACCATAAGAAGCAACAGAATTCGCCCCTTAATTTACCTTCCCAGAATTTCAGAAAGTCTTCATTTACCGAAACCCGGGCGAAATCTTTCGCTAGCCGTAACTCGCTTACAAAGCGTTTCCGGACATATGTTTACATGAACTTTTTTTCTTCTTTTACACTATAGAACCATTTCTCAAATTATTTCCCTTTCCTCCCGGGACACCCTGTATATTTATTTATTTATTGATCTTACCTCCCTCAAAGACCTACACCAACAGCAGAATAACAACATAATGGGTCAGTTTCATTGAACGCGACAAGCTGCCATTGTTGAATACTAATTGTTGTATATTTGAATCCATGTGGACTGAATGCGACTATGTAATTTAGTAGTGGTACAATATTTTTGGTGTAAAGAGGCAGTGCGACACTTCTAAGGACATATTATTATAGTTCTAAATGTACACGTTATTCATGTGTTATTGAATAACCAAACTGAAGTGGAAGTTAAGTTGGTCATGTCAAAAGTTGGGTAGACAGACTAAATAACTGAGTACAGACCTTTGTCAAAACATGGACCTTAGCACAAGTGATGTAAAAACAATAGTAAACAATTGAATCCAGACTGCACAAGATTGGAATAGATGAGTAGATTTCAGGGAGGATTCTGTCCAGCAGTGGGCATTTTAACACTTTGCTGGCGAAAGACATCCATGTACAGCTTATTATGTAACTTCCGAGTTTTTACGAGAGACGTAAGTATACGTCTTCATGTATAGCATTATTTTATATGATGAAAGCCGCTGATCTACGCTTTTTGACGATGTGTAATCATGTATAGCAAAATTGAAAGTTAAGGGCATAGAAATGCACGAAACGCTTACGGTCAGAGGGGAAAGGCGATGTGGAGGGAGTTGCTGTGAGATGTGAGGAGAGAATTGTAGGTATCAGCAACAGTGTTGCCAACCTATGAATATCGTTTCTAACAGTAACAAAAACTCGCGACTGTTAAGGTGTGTTTGTAAATGTGTCACCACGAATCTATCTGTGTGTGTGTGTGTATGTGTGCGCGCGCGCTCAAATGTTGCATTAAAATAAAATGAAATATAATACTGAAATGAAAGAAATTTCATAGATATTGAACATCACATGTTATAACTTCAACTTTTCGCTTTATTTACAGTAAAACGTTTGCCAGCTAGTAAAACATAAATTTTCTCAATTCTCATTCATCTGTTTCTTTTACCGGTTGTAACCTTTTAGCGTTAAAAGATTTTAAAAGATATTCTTTTCCTAAAATTCTTTATTGAAACTACTTGCTTTTTATTTTGCTTTGTATAGTATCGAAGTCACTATTTTCAAAATAATTTAATTACCTTGTATCCGTCAGAGACTTCGTTTTTTGCGTTATTCATATAGACACGTTTCATGACATGTGTCACATCATCAGTATCCTTCGTCAAGCGTTAAAATTCACATAAAAATATTTGCACATATTCACTATATTAAGTCACAATAACAGCACACACATAATACGATATAACTTCGGCTCCGTTGGACCGGTCCGACCGTGCGTGTACTTGACGAGCCACTAATTTAACTAAGTCAGTCTTTATCACCAGTCATCGCCGTCATGCGCGATTATATTTAGGGCTATATCATATAGTGAGTTAGATTGAAACTTTAATTGTTCATTTAATATACTGTCACTGTTGATATTCTTATCTTTAAATGCTTTATAAACCTCAAATTCCTCGAGAGCGTCCATTAACCTACCCTTACCGCATACATGGATTGCTTTGAAATTAGTACTGAAATCTGTGTAATTATGGTTATGCATCATTAGATGGCGCGCATAATTAGATTTGGTCTTGTCTAAATCATTCCTTGGTAGATGTTCTTTGTATCTTTTCAAGAAAGGCCTGCCAGTTTGACTCAGATAGAAACAATCACAATCATCACATGACATTCTGTAAACACCTGTTTTCTCTTCTAACGGAAATGGGTGTTTTATGCGTAACAAATTAGAAATATTATTATTTGTTTTAAATGCGACTTTTATATTAAATTTAGTCCTGAATGTGCCGAACCCATTGCGAGACCAAACTCTTGTAAGTAAAAATTATTATTAAAAGTGAAGTAATTCTGCTTCAACAGGACATTCAACAATAAAATTAACTCATCTATTTATTTGTGATTCAGCTTCTCACCTTTAATGAGAAGATCTTTTACGATTGAAATTGTGTCATGAACCGGTGTATAAATTAACTATGTCAAATGAAGCGATTTTGTACGTAGGTGAGAGTTCGATATCCTGGACCCTTTTAATAAACTCAATACTATTTTTTTTATGCTGTGATTATTTTTTAAAACGATACTATTTTTAATAATATGATATAATTTCTTTGCCGTCTTATAGCCAGGTGCAGATGTGTAATTTATGAGGGGTCTGACAGGAATATTTGCCTTATGTATCTTCGGGAGTACCGTGAGCTGCGGGGCTCGTGCATTTATTGGTTTTATATAACGGCGAACATTATCATCAAACAAACTACCACAACGATTAATAATGCCATTTAGCTGTTTGACATATTCATTGGTAGGGTCACTGTTCAATGTCCAAATGTTATTGTTATCTATAAATTCAAGTACTTTGTTATTATAGACTTGTGTATCTAATATGATAATTGTGTTCCCCTTATGCAAATATTTTTAACGCTTGACGAAGGGTACTGATGATGTGACACATGTCACGAAACGCGTCTATATGAATAACGCAAAAAACGAAGTCACTGACAGATTCAAGGTAATTAAATTACTTGCTTTTTACTTCTTCTAGAAACAGTCTCTTGTTGTCCAGGATTAAAAAGATTCTTGGAATTAAATTAATATGAAGAACGCGTTCCTTTATGTAATGATAAACTCTAGAGATAGTCAAGTGTAATTAAGGAGTGCAAATGTACAGTCGAGTGTGAGTGTACAGTTTGCAAATTCCATTGCGATACGAACGGTCAGGGAGGCTGTAGTTTTTTAGGTCTCAGCAGTACACAATGACACAATAAACAACACTCAGATATGTTTATAAAACATTCTGATATGTAACAGCAACAAATTCCGATACGTGTACTGTTCCAATTGTATTTATTGATTGACTTATTTAACTTTTGTTTGTAAACGTAGGTAAATACAATTACAATCTTATTATTATTGTTATTATTATTGATTTACGTCGGAAACAATAAACGTATAATTCCGTTTTTAAGTCAGCTGTGTGACTGTTAGGTGCACGCGCGCACGCACACACACACACACACACACACAGATAGAGATTAAAACATTGCAAGACAGATAGGACGTAACGCAGTAACTAACGATGTACTGGTATCTAAAACATCAACGCGAGTTGGGAGTACTTCACTTGCATACCAGCTGATTATCCGTGACCCTCCCACCATTCACAATTTCAAAGTGGACTCGTCCATCCATAAATTGGTTTCTGCACACATGCCCTTAACTTTCAATTTGACTATATATATATAGACTGACATTGGTAGTTCACAATTCTGCACCTAGATCGCAGAAGTATATACATTTCTATTCACGTATGCTTTGTGTTCTACCACATGGTTTTGAAGTCGAATACATGTTACCGATAGAATGGCGTCTGTAAATATTTTTAGTGAATGTAAACAAAGTTGTGTATATAGTGTATACTAACAATATTAGTGAATATTCATAAGACAAGTTTCAGTAGTTTTGTGACAATATGTTGTGTTATAGCCTAATTGTAATAATATTTCAACTTTTTTTATTTGCAAAAATATGGCAACTTTATAATGACATAGAAAAAATGCTATTTAAAATACAAGTTTCACTTTTATATAGTGTTTTAAAGAATAGTTGAATTGACAAAAAAAATAAAGCTTTAATTACTTATAAGTATATTGTTGATTATGTACTATGTCAAAAAGTGTGAAAAATGGCCAGGCGTGATGTATGGACAGACCCAGAACCGCTCAGCCAGGTAAGTATTAAGCTGCAAACAAGATGTCAGTCACTATGGGAATAATCAATAGCAGTTATAATTAATAGTAAACAACTTGGTGGACACTGCAGGTAGACTTAAATGAGAAATTTGTAGTAGTACTACTAAGAGGTCCAGTAGATTCATGTTAATGGGTATCAACTTTGTGATACAAAGATTTTGTTTTAAGTTTGAAAAATTTGATAAGTGTAACACTTTTTTCTTAATTTTTGACAAGGTTTTCATATTGTAAAGTAATAAAAAATTGGCAAATATAGAACAGTTTCCTAACAGTTCTCATCATTTGGGGTGTGGTTTTCTGTTGTCATTGTTACTAGATCAGTATAAGTTATTATTATTCATTTGTTTCCTCTATACTTCTTTATTTGTGACATATGCATTTGAATTCTGTGCAGTTGGGTTCAAGATGAATTTGTTCAAGCCGAGTACTGGCACGATCCATTGAATGAGGAAGACTACAAACAAGGCAGTGTCTTCTTAGCAGACATTAACAACGAACGCACTATCAGATCAGAATACCGTGATAACCTGAAGAAACTACACAACCTAGTGCTGGTTAGATTTGATGGTGACACGATGGTGGAACCTAAGGAAACAGAATGGTTTGGATTTTATACTCCAGGACAGGCTTTGAACATAACGTCACTTCATAATTCGCCACTGTACACAGAGGTATATTATTTATTATTAGATTGAAAAATCACTCACTTAATTCTTCTTGTATTAAAATTAATAATTAATAATTCTTAATATTAAAAATAACTAATGCTTTTTACAAGAATATATTTTTATTTAAATATTTCATTATAATGTTTTCATAGCTTTTAATTTGATGACAGCTAAAAAATTAAAAGCTGTCAAAACATTATAATGAAATGTATAAATGAAAGTATGTTCTGTATAAAGTATTATTTATTATCTGTACCTAAAAAATAAAACACGAAAGGATACACGAATGAAATTTTATAAAACTGGCTGTCCCCACATTCCTGTATGCTAGTGAGACATGACTCTTGGTAAAAGGAACGTACAGAGGATTCAGGCAGCCAAAATGAAATTTCTAAGAGGGACACAAGGTTGTTATCTCTTGGATTGGAGAAGGAACAAGGATATTAGACGCGATTTAAACATTGTACATTACACCAGAAGATTGAAGACCACAGAAGGAAATGGTGTGAACAGTTGAACCGCATGCCTGATATCCATCTACCTGTGGCTGCCTTGGGTTATCACCTACTGGGAAGAGAGATGTTGGTAGACCGAGGAGGAGATGGGTTCCGGAACAGGTCTAGAGTCTAATCCTTGGAGTGGTAATGGTGATGATGATGATTTATTATTTTCAACATCTAACATTAAGTCATATGAGTAATGGACCTCGTGTGATTCTCATTCGCATGATGAATCGTTCCAATATGAATCTTATATTGTTTATTGGTTATGTTTATAAGTTGAAGGGCACTGGATTGCTTAACAATTTTATGCTTATGATTATTATAGGGAAAGGTAGCAGAATTTCCAAATTCATCATTTTGCAATAAATGTGCACATATAAGAAAGAACACTGTTATGAAATATTTTTGTCTGTTCTAAATAGCTTTATCAATCAGAGAAATACACACAAAACAAAGGAAAAGGACAGTGGTCCTAACTTAAAAAGTTACACAACTAGAAACTTTGCTGGCTCCAGTAATAAGTTCCACTCCTGTCTGTCATTTTTCTTTGTTCTCTGTTTCTGTACTTCAGATCTTCCTCACATCAGTTTGCACCTAGTCTTGGCATCTGAATTTTGGTCTTCCTCTTGCTATATCGCATGGTAATCTCTGTGCAATCATTGTTGCCATTATCTCCATTCCTCTTTACTACGTGTGCTAAACAACCTCAGTCCGTTTGGTTTTGTGTATTTTACTATTCTCTCTCTCTCTCTCTCTCTCTCTCTCCCTCTCTCCCCAACATTTCTTCAATTTATTGATTTTTCAGTTTCACGTATATTGGGAGTTTTCTTTGGACTAGAAAATTTCCATTTTATTCAACTTTTCATATGTTTTCAACTTTCAGTTCAGTTCATAAAACCCATGGTCTGAACAGCAGATATTCTTGCAGATCTGGAATACCTGAATGATAGTAATTTTTCCTTGACATTTTGACCCCAAAAAATCTGTGGTTACCCCCAGAAGCTGTGAGTGGCAGTTGCAAGAAGACGCAGATTTACAGATTTCAGGGTCAAAACATCAAGGAAAAGTTACTATGATGGATATTATCCAGCAGGAGGTTTTCCAAATGAAGTTCAGCCATCGAGTTTAAAAAAATATTACTGCAGACCTGATAACTTTATTTATCCTGAACTTTGTTTCTCATAAGTCTCTGATACTTCTATGCTGTTTTACTTGTCTGCATTTGGTTCACACTTACTGGATATTTCTCTTATTTTTCTTCATTTCCCTTCAATCTTACAAAAGGCATTCATAAACTGTTCAAACAGCATGACAGCAGTTTACAGTGGTGGGGCAGGCTCATTCATCAGTGTCATCAATACACGGGATTCAAGTCTTGCTACTAACAATCCACTTTCATTTTGTCACTGTTAAGTATTTTCTTTAAGAATACAAAAAGTGTACCTTTTTTTAACACTTGGGACATGTTGTCCATCAAAACTGCTGGCGGACAATTTTCTTTCAGAGTACGTTTCCCTTGCATTTGTGGGCATGTCTATTTGTGTGTGTAGAAATTAATAACACAAAACCTGCAAGCTGCATGACCTGGAACATAATGTCTCACACATTTAGTTCATGAAAAAAAGAAACAGATTGTAGCACTTTTGCGTTTTATGTTCCTTTTTTGCAAATAGGAATCATATGTTTTGACATATTCACAGCCACAGAGAATCTGTCTCTGGAACTTCTTCCTGTTTTCAAGACACTAATACTTGAAAACAATTTTAGACTTGGGTTAGAACAAAGTCAGTAATTGACTGAAATATTACTTTATGATCAGACTGAACTTGGTATAAGACCATAGAATGAATGTAAACCTCATATAAAACGTATTACAGTAAATATTTTTATTACATGTTGTCTTAGGATGATCATACTATATTTACAGGATCGTCTCGGATTACAGCAGATGGAGAAAGGAGGTCGTTTGAAACTTCTTTCTGTGCCAGGAGATCATTTAGAATTTAGTGAAGACTGGTTCAGAGAAATAATCATTGATGAATATCTGAAGTAATGTGTAGAAAAATCTACTGTTAATGATGGTGACATATATACATATATATATATATATTTTTTCATACATATATAATATTTGTGTGCAAAGTTATTATATTTTATTTCTTATTTTTAAGAAGCCTTTGAAATAAATATGTGATAATTTGTTTTTAAAAGTTTTTTATTTATTTCAGATAATGTCCTTGTTTAAAATTCTGAACTTACCACGTTTAACCTATGTCTCTGTGACTTTGACATTGTCAAGGAAGGATGGAAATCTATATACTGTATGTGAAAGGAAGATCTTGGAGATATTTTGGGAGCTACCTACAAGGATGGTCAGTGAATATGGTGAATATGCAAGATGGTAAGGAGTCTCAGAGCCACCATTAGCTAGATTTAGAGTGTCAGTGAGGGTCAGATATGCCCTTATATAGGAAAGTGAACCAACAAGAAAAGAGTAAACAGAAAACAAATCCAAGCAACAAAAAAAAAGAGGTAGGGTCCAAATGAAGAAGTGAAGAAGGTTCAGTGGGGATGTTAAATTAGAAAAACATGGCAGAACAGACCCCTGACTGATGGGGACAGTCATAGAGAAGGCCCATGATCACACAAAAAGTTCTATCAGAGAAGAGGATAGGGTTGTGTACTGGTTATTAGTTGTTAGTCTTAGTTCTATGTATGATGGATTCCCATACATAAGAAAAATATCGGTATGGAGAACCATACATGACTTCCATGTTCTAAGATTTATATTTAAAATCATTTTCGAAATGAAATATTTCCATAGAAACTACTTCTTTCTTCAGAAGTACTGTGGTCACGAAGTATACCACATCACGTTAGCGCACTTGATTTTCACTGATGATGGCAGTCGATGGCACTGCTGAAGTGTCTCGTTTTGCAGAAAACATTGGACCACAGCCAAGCAGCCCAGGAAGGAATTTTGACAACAAACTACTTCTTTGTTACCGATAACGTAGTACACATATAAATAAAATGTTTGTAGGTAGAACGAAGAGCTGGCCAAAGGGAGCTGTGATCTGATTCCTGTAATGAAATTGGACTCTCGGTGTGAGTTATCGGCCGAGGGTGAATGATAACTTATCAAAGTCTTTCCTGTCAATACTATACTAGTCATGTTTCTTTTTTAAAATCAAGTCTTTCTTTCTTTCTATTTGTCTTTGATTTCCTGAACGTCGATTCTGTTCACCCGTATAATTATAAATTTCTCAGAAAAACATTTCTTCCTTAATATGTTTGTGTCTTCTGTTTAACACCCACCATTCTGATCCATGTCATAACGCTATATTCCACACAGGCTAGTAAATAACTAGCCATCAGGGAGGTCAAAATATTTTCCAGTAGGGGCAAACAATTTTCCAGAGGAGAAAAATATATATTTTTCATACATACACACATGCACATATTAGGTTGTAATTCTTATATCATAATAGAAATAAGTACACAGATTGTATTAATTTATTAAATCATTTATTGTTTCAAAATATGCATAATTAATGGCTTCTAAAAGTTAATGTTTGATCTCCATTAAGTACCGGTAGTGCTCAAGTTTCCAAAGTTTTAATATTATAATGTCCGTAATCAAAACATCGGATCATGTTTTAGTGTGTGTGAGGGTAGACCATGGACAAAAGTTTTCAACATTCCCTATGGAGCGTTGCTCAGAATAAAGCTGCGAGTCTACAGTGTACGTTTCACAGAACAAACACGCAGGAAAGGAGCACTCCGAAGTCTCTCATGGACTCTGAGTATCTTGCAGAGGTTTATTCCCTAAAGACAAAAAGTCTGTCTATGAACCGTTTCTTTGTAAACACATGCAGTTACACTGGCCAGCGAGCCACAGGAAGCAAATTGCTGTCCACGCTGGACACGTTTTCGGCTTGCACGTGTTGTGTTGGTGTGGGTTTCACCACTTTCCATTTAAAAAGAGTGCAAACGTAAGAAAATAAACATGAGTGAGGCCAGAAATAACACGAATTGTGTGTGTGTCCTGCCTGCCTTTTTATTGTGGTAATCACAATAATAAAACTTTGGAAACGTAAACAACCATAATTGAGATATGCTTGCCCACCAGGAACGATATATTTTCACTCATACATGATTTTAATTAATCTGAAATTTACATTAAATTTGCCTGGCAATCAAATTATTTTATTTTTAACAATTACCATTGTTTGAAAAAGTGTAAATAAATTTTCAAGTACTTTACTCTTGTTAAAACGTAAAACGTTGCAGGTAAACTACGCCTTCCCCTTAACCGATCTTCACCAAAATCAATAGGCCATGTAGTCTTCTACAACTCAGGCTGGTTGCAAAAAATTATTTGATTCTGTTTGAATTTGCAGCAAGAAAAATTCTACACACAGACACTTTATGAAAAATGACTTTTCTTCATGTTTTGAGGGTAGTACAATCAGAATCAGCCCTTACTTCCATACTTATGGAACACGGAAGTAAAAGTTGCTCATTCTCTGAGATTGGCATAAAAGAAAGAACAGTGATCAAATAAGAGGCATAGGGAGATTGAATAAGTATGGGTAATGCATAATCCATTGAAGCATTGGTATCACAATAGCAAACCATGTGTGATGCAGTCTAAATATCATTTCTGTTGCTGGAATAATATAGGTCCCAGACTTGACCTTGATGTACATGAGAAAAAGCAACCAACTAAGACCAAAATAAAAGCATTGCCTATCATTTCTGAAAAGTTTGTATTATAATTATGTGCTCTTTCAGTTCTGATACTATAAAATACGTCCAGTAGCAGTCCATATGAACAACTCCGTTCACTGTGATTATGGTGGAAACCTAATAGAGTTTCAAGGTAGAACACCATCGTCGACATCTGTTGTCTCATAGCATTTCTTGTCTGCTGCATACCATAGCTGTCTCATACGTACAGCTATTTGAGTATTCTCAAGGTCAAGCTTGAAAATTGGCGTCAGTGGAGTAAAGCAAGACTTGGCACAGCATAATCCTGCTACAACATGCAGAGTTTTATAAAGTTTTGTCAGCATATCTGTCCCTCCCACATTTCTCTAAGCATCTGCTTGAAGCTTGTAATGGGGCGAAAAGGGGGATTTTATTTTTTATTAAATGTATTTTAATGCGTATGTGATCAACGCAGAAAGTCCTATACGTAATACGGTTATATTCGGACAATGAACAATGACATAGCTTTGAGAGCGAGGTGTGGCGATACAACGCAATACGGTTCCAAGAAATTAAGATTGGTGTTACGCTCTCATACACGCAACATGAGCACGCACGCAGAAGGGACGCCAACAAGATGTCTAAGTTGTAAAATTTTCTTACCATGTGGTTTGGATGATGACGGAAGTCTGTGATGACTCCGCCCACCTGAGTCTCGTGACTAGTGGCACTGGAATATTGTCAACACCTTGGGAACATTAACAACCCATGTACCCTGTACACTGATGAACAATTTGTCACAAGCAGGCTGTGCAATTTCCATCTGCTACATAGTGTTGGCGTAAAAAGCTGGGTGCGTAGTTACCGCTAGTCGACAACAACATCAGGCCACGCGTGGTTTTAAAAAATCTATACTCGAGTTAAAAATAGGGTTGGCCCGACCCGAAAAGTGTGTGTAAAAAACGTATATAACTGCAAAAAATCATGTAAGGCAACAACACCATTGAAATCCATAGTGAATATACATTTCCGGACTTTTGCGTGAATCTCCAGAGTGAAAAATAGTGGGCTACCAAGTGAACAGAGAAGTACCAGTGCAACCTTTTCTTAATTTTTACTATATTAAATTTTTATAAATGCGCTAAACAAAATAAATGGGGTTTTCTTTAAAAAAGTATGAATGAGTGAGTGAAGCAAACTGGGTCGCTTTTGTAGAGAATAAGTTAATCATTACGTTATAGTCAGTAATAAGTGAATTTTGATAGCATGCATATGTGAATTAAATATTGCTTGGAGTGTTACTCCTAGAAAAAGCATAACTCAACAGTAAAAGTCACAATTTGAAGTAGTTGTCATTATGTATTATGTTGTTCGATAAAAGGAACGGGGTATATCCGTAGATTCAAACTAGAAATCAAAAAGAAAAAATGTCATGCTAAAGAAAATAAAGTAACATATTATTTGAGTTTATAAAAATATGTGTTTGTTAATTTGCATTCACCTGTGGTTTTACTCTGCCAGAGTACATCAGACGACACCTTGGTAAATTATCGGTAAAGGTAAGTGGCTAGAATTTCATTATTTTAAACATTAATAAACATGTACAGCTTCAGTTGATGCCATAAAAAGAGACAAAATTTAAATATTTCAATCATTAATTAACTCGTAAAGCTTCAGTTGGCGCCCGTAACAGTTGACGTAAATTAATTTTTAATTTAATATAAATTGAATTAATTTACAACCTGGTTGAAAATGGCAGAGAAAAACAAGAATGCAGATTTATGTGAAAGTAGTGTAGAGGAAGCTATTTTAAACATTACGCAAGATAATTTAATTTCAACAAATGAAAATATTGATGAGAGTGTACAATTAGAAATACCGAATGTAGATGAAACGGTCGAAGTTGAATGTAGTAGTAAGAGCCATAATGTAGATATATTCAACCAATTAGCGTTGATGATGGAACTGATAAACAATAAATTTGAACAACAAAATAAGAACAATGATAAAAATAATAATAATTTAAAAACAAGCCTAAATGAATTTAAAATCGAAATCAAATCTGAAATCAAATCAGAGATAAATGCAGTAAAAGTAGAAATGAATAACGAGTTCGTAAACATAAGAAGCGAACTAAAAATGCGTGATGTAAATGTGAATAGCTGATTGGAAAGTATGAGTGAGACTATTGTTGGAGTGAAAGATGAACTGATCTATAGACATAAATAAAATACAAACCGAAATGAAAAACGATATAAAAACAATTAACGAGAAACTAATAGAGACAAACAAAAAAATTTGACGCGTTAACAAATAAATTTAACGATAAAATTAAAAAATAAAATGACAAGATTGACAGTAATATTCAAGGTGTAATTGATGAGTGTAAGCAAATTAAACAAGCAAATAAAATACAAGAGAATATAGATAATGAATTCAGAAGTAACTTTGAGCAAATTGATGCAATTAAAACTAATGTAACTAGTTTGAAAAGTAAACAAACAGAACACGAAAAAGAAATAAAGTCAGAGAAGATTTAAGTGTAGCAATTAACCAAAAATTAACTAATGTGAGAGAGAGAGTGATAGAAATATTTAAGCGGAGCAGAGGTTATAACGAATTAGCAGAGAGGTTAGATATTACGAGAATTAATAATATTGAATACTTACCTTGCGAAGTAGTTGGTACAGCAAATGATAAAAGTGATAATATTGATTACTTACATTATGACGAAACTGATACAGTAGTAGATAATGATAATAATGAAACTGTAATTGACATAACTATGACAGATCATACTAAGGGTGACTGGACCATGTAATGGGGCGAAAAGGGGTATTCTATTTTGTTTTATTTTTATTAAATGTATTCAAATGTATATGTGCCCAACGCAGCAAGTCCCATACATAAAACGGTTTTACTCAACAATGAACGCAGTGGCCTAGCTGTTGGAACGAGGTGTTGTAATGGAACGCAATACGATTCCGAGAATCAAGTGTTGTGTTACGCACTAGTACGCGCGAACACCAGCATGCGCATGGGTGCGACGCTTACAGCCTCGAGCCACGCCAAGTAAAATGGCTAAAGTATAAAATTTAGCTCGCCATGTGCTTGATGCTGACGGAAGTACCGTGATGACTCCGCCCGCCTGAGTCTCGTGGGAGTGAAATATCATCAACACCTTGGGAACATTAACAACCCATGTTCCCGGTGCCACTACTAACAATTTGCCACATGAAGGCTGTGAACGACGGCGAAATTTGGTAGCCAAAAGGCAGTGACTTCCGCCCCATGAACGAGGCAGTTGGACAATAACATCTTAACGCATCGGACGCGAGCAGTGGTGCGTCCACCGGCTGGGCTCAAGTTTTCATTTCACATACAATCAAAAATGTGAAGCAAGCAGTGGTGTTTTATGAGGCGGCGGCGGCCGTTTGAACTTAACGGGCTGGCGAGCTGAGAATTTATTAACAGTAACGATTTTGGACATACACTCGGTGCGGATTGAAACGGGGAAGAACGCCGATTGTTAAGTAAACCCAAATTAATTTGACTGTATTAATAATTGCATTTTAAAGCGCTCTAAAAGAATGGGGATATAAATTGGTATGAATGAGAGTATGGCAAGCTGGGTTGCTTTCCTATTTTAAATAACATTAGTATGTAAGTTTGTTAGTACGATAAGTAATTAAAGTTTTTCTATTTCATGTGTCTGTGTAATAGCAACTGATAGTTAACAATGTTTCCTGATAAAAAGGAGAATGACGAATCAGTAACGTAGAACAACAAATTTAAAGAAATGTTAAATAAATTTTGAATTCGTTAATTGCAAATGCGAGTAGTTATTATTGTAACTAACCCTAAATCACTTATTTACAACGAGTTCACGTGACGACTCTGGACCCCGTGCAAGGTAAGATTTTATGTTTAATTTAATATTATATTTTGTAATAAATTTGTAAGTTCACAAATGGCGCCCGAACAGGGACCGTCGGCGCAAAGTCATAATTTGCGTAGACCACGTATACTCAGAAATAAGTGATTTAGTGGTATGTAAAAATTACAAAAAAATTAGGTTATATGTAAGTCAATTTGTATCAGTAAAGTTATAAATTAGTAAATAATGGCAGGTAATAATAACGAAAACGATATAAGTGAAATGACCAATTTTGATAAATCAGCTATTATGAACAGTCTTGAAGTCCATTCGACTCCAAATGTGGGTCAGGACAATAAAAGAGACAAACTAAATGTTACAGATGAAATAAATAGTACAGATGATTCGGGGATTCAAATAACCCCAATATCAACTAACAAAAGTAATCAATCTGACAATAGTGAGATGATGAGTATGATGCAGTTGCTGTTAAAAATAGATAGTAAGTGTGACAAACAAAATGAAAATTTGAATAATAAATTTGATGAGTTGAAAAACGAAATACACGGACAGAAAGTAAAATGCGAAAGCAACTTCAGTGAGTTAAAGAACCATATTAATGAGGTCAATAAGCATTTAGAAAATACCAATGAAATATTTGAAAATAACATTAACAAATTAGAACAGAATATTGAGAGAATGGGAGTGTGGGGAATGAATACAGGTAAGAACAACACAAACGAAAGTGACGGAAATATATGTATTAATGGTAGTGGTAGTAGTTTAGATACAAAAAAGGTGACGGTAAACAAGGTGAGTAATAATGATAATTATAATAATGGGTTAACGAGTGATAACAGTGGTGAAATTAAAAATGTGGTGTTAGAGAGTAAAGTGGTGAGCAGAGAAAGTGTGGATGAAATGGGGAGTGTGTGTGTAGAGAGGTTAGATGGGCAAAGGGCAGATTTTTCCCAAGTTTATGGTGAAACAAAGGTTTCACAGGTGTTTTATGAGGACAGAGTTTCCTCCGGTGGTGGTGTGGAAGACGAGGTGTCTTCAAATGGTCCCTTTATTTTTTGTGATGGTCTTGGAAGTACCAAGACGTATAGTAAGTTTGTTGTGCCCTTTGCGTGGTATGAAATAGGTCAGTGGGGTTATGAGAGGTATTGTGATGAGAGAAAGAGAAAGAGAGAAATAGAGATTTTTGAGGTTAATAGAGGTTATGAAATGTTAGTGCTGGTTTTAGATATTGAGAGAGGTGAAAAAAGTGACTTACCTTGTAAAATAGAGATGGATGATTATTTTGATGTTGTGATGAATGTAGTGGAGGAATATGATAACTTAACTTATGTTGAACAAAAATACCGACGGAGACAGAACTGAAATTACCAATGTAGACGGGTTTTATGAATTAATAGGTAAGAATGGTGTCAAATACTATGTTGATAATGGTCATTACAGTAATAATAATAGTGTAACGAGTGTGAGTAAGGACGATAATTATTATATAAAAGTAAGACTCATATACGATGATGGTGGTTAAAATAAAAATAAGAGAATGGACATTTTAAATATTTTAGTTTATGGTTATGACATTGCTAACTTAGGAGATGAGGTGTGGTAAACAGAAAAATAATGACAAGAATTTGTAAATAAATTTCTAGTGAAATTGATTGTGTTTGTGTTGTAAAATGTATGGTATGTAAACAATATGTGTATGTAGTAGAAATTGATGTAATAATAATAATAATATTTTGTCAGATTAAATACATGATTATGAAGGTGATAATAAATGAATTGTAATTGTTTTGGAGTAAGGTAATTAAAATAACTTGTGTTTTCAAGAATTGATGGAATTAAAGTAAGTTGAGATGAATTAATTAATTTGAAATTTTGTATAGTTGAATTTTGCTAATGAACTTAAAGAATTTTTCTGAGATCTGAACTTGGTCATAATTAGTAAATGAAGAAATATAAAATGTGTTTAGTTGTGGAGTAACATGGTTGTTAAAATGTTTCAGAAGATACATGGAGCTATGTACATTATTTGGTGTTTATATTTTTGTGTCTATGACAGTGTATGAGTGATGTACTGTAAGTATAAATTTTATAATACAAGTAAATAAAGTAAAATGTTTTAATGGTTGAATAATAAATTGTAACGAGTTTCAAAAGTCCAAATTAAATAAACGATTTTCAATGGGTTGTAAAAGATAGAATTTGGGTGATAGTAATTGTTTAAGTAGGGCATGTTAGTCAATAAACGGTAGTTTCAAATGGGTGTTAGAGAGAATAAGATTTTGTGAATAAAAGTAAGATAGAAAACTGAGTATTAGTAGTGACACAGTAGCGAGAGTGATTATAGGTAGAGTAATGGGAGTGGTATATATAGGTAATAAACAGATGGTGGAATTTTGTAAGGTGGGTGGTGTGATAAGGAGTCCTCAACGAAAGGCGTTGTGGCGGGTAGTAGAGGGTTTTAGTAGAGTGCTTGCCGATATTTGGTGGAGAGGCAAACGGTTATGAATGGAATTGCGGAGAGAGGGAACACACATCCTAAGTACAAAGGAGGTATAGGGTATTTTGTTATAAGGGTAGAATGAGTAAATGGGAGTTAGAGTAGTAAGCTAGTGGAGATAAATGTTTTGAGGTATGGGTGTCATAATAGATAAAATTGTTAGTGAGTGTTGAGTCAGAAGGGGTTGAGGTATATTTAATCACCCATTTATAAGTTGAATTATTGTGAATAACTAAGAGTCACCCAAACTAATTGAGAATGAAAATGTTAAAGAGAGAATCATAGTTAAAAAGTAATAATAGCTGAAACAAGTGTAAGATTTAATAGAAGTTGGAAATAAATTAAAGCTATAAAGTGTGTAATGTTGGTCAATTTAAATGTGAATTTTATTGTTTATTGTAAGGTAATAACAACAATGCTAATTTGAGTGTTCTATGTTTAATATGTTGTATTATGTTTGAAGGTAAAAGTTACAAACATGTTTCATGTATTTTATGGCGTAGCTTTGTGTAGTATATATGGGTCAAGGTTATTCACATGACCCAGAGAGATCAGCTGATGGTTGATGTTAGAGACAGGACCAGTTTCTAGTGATTAATTCATGCAATTGTGGTACTTAATTAAATCAAATAATTTTGTTCATTCTTGAGGTCGATAAAAGAAATATTTTGGGAAATTAAAATTAAAAAAAAAAAAAATTATTTTGTTTATTGTGCCTGCTGTATAGATGGTGTTTTGATGTTTAGGGTATATTATTGATTGTATGTTAATGTGTTAACTGATGTATATTATTCATATTGTATGTGTTGTAACAAATGTAATGATAAGTGAATTTATGACTTAATAAGATGTTCAATTTGTGTTTTTATGATTGTTAGTAGTAGTGAAGAAGAAATGTAGATTCATGTAAAAGATTTTGGGATTTTAATGAAATTAATGGTAATGTAAAAGTTTGATTTTGAACTTAGGTTAATTTTTGAACAAAATTTAAATGATTTGAATTTAATTAGCTGCTGTGTTTTGATTTGAAAACGTAATGTTAATTTGCGAAAAGAAATTGAAATTTGAAAGATAAAATATTTTATGAGTTAAAAGTATGGAATTTGTTCAGAATGTAATAATGAGTATGTGTACGCACCCAGTACTTGCTAAAGGCAACCCAGTATGCATGAAAAGGGGGAACATATCGGTTGAGGATCTGGTATGGTATAAGGCCAGGGTTTCGATTTTGGGTTGGAATGTTAGAAGGTTAGGTGTACTATGGTGAGTATCTGTCCGAGTTTATGGTGTTGGGATCTCGAACAGAGAAGTCCAGTAATCTCGGTCAGGTGCAGCCATGGTCGCCGAGCTAGGGGGGTAGTTTACCCATGATGTGTTTAGAAATTAATGGGGGGTTGTTGGCACCATATCCTCACCGATCCTCTTAGGGGTTTAGCAATGAGAGTTCTTCTGTTCCAGCAGAAGACCTCTCATTGGGGGGGTCTTGTAATGGGGTGAAAAGGGGTATTCTATTTTGTTTTATTTTTATTAAATGTATTCAAATGTATATGTACCCAACGCAGCAAGTCCCATGCATAAAACGGTTTTACTCAACAATGAACGCAGTGGCCTAGCTGTTGGAACGAGGTGTTGTAATGGAACGCAATACGATTCCGAGAATCAAGTGTTGTGTTACACACTAGTATGCGCGAACACCAGCATACGCACGGGTGCGACGCTTACAGCCTCGAGCCACGCCAAGTAAAATGGCTAAAGTATAAAATTTAGCTCGCCACGTGCTTGATGCTGACGGAAGTACCGTGATGACTCCGCCCGCCTGAGTCTCGTGGGAGTGAAATATCATCAACACCTTGGGAACATTAACAACCCATGTTCCCGGTGCCACTACTAACAATTTGCCACATGAAGGCTGTGAACGAAGGCGAAATTTGGTAGCCAAAAGGCAGTGACTTCCGCCCCATGAACGAGGCAGTCGGAAAATAACATCTTAACGCATCGGACGCGAGCAGTGGTGCGTCCACCGGCTGGGCTCAAGTTTTCATTTCACATACAATCAAAAATGTGAAGCAAGCAGTGGTGTTTTATGAGGCGGCGGCAGCCGTTTGAACTTAACGGGCTGGCGAGCCGAGAATTTATTAACAGTAACGATTTTGGACATACACTCAGTGCGGAACGAAACGGGGAAGAACGCCGATGGTTAAGTAAACCCAAATTAATTTGACTGTATTAATAATTGCATTTTAAAGCGCTCTAAAAGAATGGGGATATAAATTGGTATGAATGAGAGTATGGCAAGCTGGGTTGCTTTCCTATTTTAAATAACATTAGTATGTAAGTTTGTTAGTACGATAAGTAATTAAAGTTTTTCTATTTCATGTGTCTGTGTAATAGCAACTGATAGTTAACAATGTTTCCCGATAAAAAGGAGAATGACGAATCAGTAACGTAGAACAACAAATTTAAAGAAATGTTAAATAAATTTTGAATTCGTTAATTGCAAATGCGAGTAGTTATTATTGTAACTAACCCTAAATCACTTATTTACAACGAGTTCACGTGACGACTCTGGACCCCGTGCAAGGTAAGGTTTTATGTTTAATTTAATATTAAATTTTGTAATAAATTTGTAAGTTCACAACTATACTCGATGATATTAAATTATATAATTTAATAACATGGAATAATCCTGTTGGTACAGTAGAAGCCCGATATAGCGCGGTTGTCGGGTGACATACTTTCCCCCGCATTATAGGCGTAACCGCGGTATATCGGAAGGTGACCTGCACAGTGACAAATGATGGGGAGGGAGGACTGGGAAAAAGGCTACAGCATAATGCACTACTATATACTGTACGTAAATTACGTCACCAAATGTAGAAATAAAAAATAAGAAAACTGTATTTTAATCCAATGGAATATAAAATACACTATTTATACATTGCTCACTCGACCTACTGTAGGCCTAATTGTTGGTCTTAAAAAAGTCCGTAATTGTTGTTTGACGGGATAATGCACAGCGTTTCTTTTCCGCGTATTGTTTTATAAACGCGAGGTGCAGCAGATGAACATTATTAGATTCACTTTGCCTCTCCATCCATGAAATTACTTTGTTTATGTGTATTATCACTTCACTAACATTTGGAATAACTTCTTTCACTTCCACCCCATTTTCATTTCCATCATCGTCATCGTCTTCTTTTTCTTCGCAATTTGCATTTCGGACTGCATCGATGATATCTTTATCTCCTATACATTCTGTAACAGGCTCACCGTTGTCAACTTCTGCCCAGTCATTCAAGTCATCTAGAGTGAAGTTGCAATGCAGAGCACTACTCGCAGACTGTACATCACTATTAGTGAATCCGGCAACAGAGCAATTTCCATCGGTGATGTTTTGTTCAAAGGAACATTTTTCCAGCAATTCTGAATCGTAGCCGTACTAATACTTTCCCATGCAAAACCTATTGAATACGCAACTGTTTTCAGGTTTATTGACTTAAGGTAAATTTCCATTTCCTCATCAGAATTCACTATAGCACTCAGAAGTTCACGGCGGTAATGCGCTTTAAATGCTTTTATGATGCCTTGATCTAATGGCTGGATCAGTGCTGTAGTGTTTTTCGGCAAGAACATGACTCTGATTTTCCCATCTCTTGACTGTAGCATATCAGCAGGTGGATGTGCTGGACAGTGGTCAAGGATCAGTACAGCTTTTTCTTCGAGGTTGAGTGACCGCAGGTGGCTTCTCACAGATGGAACAAATTCTTCATGGAACCATTTACCAAAAATATCACTTGTCATCCAAGCATTTTTTGTATTACGATATGTGATGGGTAATGACGTCATGTTAACGTGTTGAAAGCATATAGGATTTCGGCTTTTCCCTATACAGAGAGGTTTAACTTTGTGGCTGCCTGATTTATTTGTGGCAAACAGAAGGGTAACTCTATCCTTATTTATTTTTAATCCAGATTTATTTATTGAATTATTCACATCCACAGTTCTGGTAGGAAGCATTCGAAAATACAGAGCAGTTTCATCACAGTTATACACTTGATGGTCATTTAAATCGTTATCGATCATTACTTTGTTTAATGCCTGAGGAAAAAGTGCTGCAGCTTCACTGTCACATGATCGTGCTTCCCCTTCAATGCTTATCTGGCTTATACCATGACGAGATTTCCATCGCGAAAACCACCCATCAGATGCATTAAAGTCACTGTTGCCATGTAAATCACTATGGAATTTCACAGCTTGAGCTCTAATAACTGGTCCTGACAGTGGCACACCTTCACTTCGTTTTATTAAAAACCACCTGTACAGACACTCGTCTAGTTCACTATCCTTACCTACTTTAGTCTTTTTTCTTTGCAACCCCACTCCACTTTCAACTGTGTTCACAAAACTTTTAAGTTTATCTTCTTCCTTCATCCACCCTCTAATTGTTCCTTCTGGGATGCCACACTCACGTGATAAACTTGCCTTTGACTCTCCGTTCTTCACACGATCAATTATTTTGACTTTATCACTCACAGAATATGCTTATCTTTTCTGCGACATCACAAAACTCTACACTATGCGAATTTATGACAAAGACTATACACTTTGATAAGATAATATCAGAGTATGATCTTATTCTGTAATACAGTATAAGAGTATGAGGGAGAGAAGGTATTTAGTTGGCTGCTTGCCTTGGCAAAAATTCTTAGAAACGTAGAGACTGTAAATACAGGGCAATTGTTTATGTCTACAGGTACACTTGAACTGGCAATTCTGGCTGTTGTTTGCAATGCCGTTTCCAACAACAAGCCTTTGTTTACAATAAACGCAACGCATTCCAATGTGGCTACGGAAGTCACGATAAACAATTCATAATTTACTCACTCTCTACAAGTAAGAATTTTCGCTAATAACGGGCGACATACTCTTCACCACGTTATATTGTATACAAACAAACTATTTATACTTTTATTACTTTATTTGTTTGTTACTTACCGATATTCCTAAGGGTCCCCAGTGTTCTTTTATAAGCGAGGTCAGAAACAGTGTGAGGTTACGAAATAAGTATTAATACACATTTTGAATGAAGAGAATTAATATTTTAATCTTGTCAAGTCATTTAAATTCAAATTAGAAAACAAATTTTACCATGCTTTTTCATCTTACATAACTTCTTACTGGTTTCTTCTTTTGTTTGATTCGCTACATGAGTACTACTTGTAATTACTTATGCTACTGTCTTACCTTAATTAGATCACATAAACACAAACACAAACAGCCCAGCCTGCAACACACCACTCACACAGAATATTATTTAAACCCTTAACATTTTGAAAACCTCTCCCTGCCGGCACGCGTTTATAGCTTGAGCACTTAATTTTTTCATTTTGTATTTAGTCGTGTCCGAAAATAGTTTCTGTGGGTTCTTCTTTGTTGTATCAGATTAGCCGCACTTCGTCATTTTGTTTACTGCACTGAATTTTAATTTAGAAAAGTCTTATTTTCTGAGCCCTGGTTGACGAACTGCCTGTGCAGGCGAAAGTCGGCAAAGGACTGCTAGCGTCTCTCTGTTCCCCACTCCTTGATCATTTTAGTTGAGACGACGGACATCAATGCCTTACAGTTAGTCGTCACAACTCTGTCTCATTTAAACCATGCTTTTGGTGTTGTGTTAGTTCGTATACGATCTTGGTGTGGCACTGGCTAACGTCACGAGATGGGCGGTTCTTAAGCTTCGTATCCGCCGTCATGGTAAATGAAACTGTAACAATTCCCCTCTAGGCCATTTTGAGTTTTCTGGACGACGGCGTCACTCCGAGCGCAGACCTGGACTGCGCGTGAGTGCGCAGTCACATTTATACAAAGTTCTGAGAAATTTACGGTGGCACATACCTCGGTACTAATTTCACAACGGAAAACTGCGTCTTGCCTTTGTTCTCAAAGCTGGTTCAGTCAAACACGTGGTCTGTTACAATAGAATTAACTTGCACAATATTTTTTATGAAGCCCCGAAAAAATAAAAATAAATGAATACAAATACCCCATAACTGCAATAAATAAAATGACCCAATTTTGACACGTTACAATACCCCCTCAATGAGAATTCTTCTGTCCAAAACAGCAGAAATCTCATTGATAAAACCCCTAAGAGGACCAGTGAGGAACTGGTGCCAACAACCCCCTGGTTCTTACTCTTCATGGGTACACGACCCCCCTGGCTCGGCAACTATGGACGCATCTGAACGAGATCACTGGACTTCTCTGTAAGAGATCCCAACACCGAAAAATCGAACAGACACGTACCACAGCACACCTCACCTTCTAACATGATACCCCCCAAAATCCAACACCCTGGCTCAGATTATGCCAGATCCTCAACCGATATGTTTCCCCTTTTATGCAAGCTGGGCTGCCTTTAGCAGGTACTGGGCTCACACACACTCACATTACATGTTATAAGTTGAAAACTTCTTTAAAATTTCTTTAAGTTGCAACCCATTGGTTGTGTTCATGTAAAATCACTTCATAAATTTTGTATAAATTTTAAATTATTCTCTTCACTGGTTTCTGTTTTTATTTAAAATAAATTGATTTAAACATTTCTTCTAATTAAGAACATCCTTAACCTAACATGTGAATACTTAGAGTCTACCAATACAAATCAATACAATAAATCAATAAAATTAAACATGGTTAGTGCACAAACAATAAAATAATCAAAGCTTAAAAATATTCATTAGCTGGCAGGCGAAAAATCAATTTTTTTTTTTCACAAAATATTTTCCAAAAAATTTTAAAATTCAAAAAAAATTTAAATTTATTAAAATGTTCCCGTTACATATAGAAATTGTTTAAAATTTGTTTAAATTAATCAAAAAACCAAAAGTTGAATGAACTTCCTTACTGAACAAGCTTAGTATGTATATGACCTCACTGTCAGCTGATCAAAACTAGGTCAAGTTCAAAAACCTTGACCCACATACGTTATGTACAATTATTTCTGAAAATACACTTAACATCGGTAAAATTCTGTCTTGACACACAAAATATAATAAAATAAAATATTTAAAATAACAAAATATTATTATAAATAATAAGCAAATTGACATTTAAATTATTCAAATAAACAATTCTTAATTTTGCATTATTTCCACATTCTATCAAAATTTTGTCACTGGTTTCAAAATAAAAAAAAATTTTATATCTTTATTATAAATCTCTCTCTTTGCCTGACAATCTTATTCTCCATTACAGTGGGTGATTTGAATTATTTATTCTCATTTACTGTACTACTTGATCTGTATACACATATAATCTTTCTCCCTCTGACTCTAATACTCATCAACTTTAACTAACATGACACCCATCTCTATCTAAACATCTATCCAACAATCTCTAAACCCAACTTACCTCTGGCACCGCTCATCTTTTTACTAGGATGTGTGTTCCCAACCTGGCTATATACATACGATCCAATGCCCCTCCAAAATATCGGCAAACACTCCCTTAAACTACTCTATTCCCGCCACAACGCCGCACGCTGGTCTCTTGCCACGCCGCACGTTGCTCACACCTTACCACCTCACCCTTACTACAAAATATCATCAACAAATATGTTTATATCTCATTCACATTACTTATCTCTACATATACTCACTACCACTGTGTCCCTAAATATCTAACACCCTCTGTGTGTTACCTGTATTTCAAAATTCTTATTCTCTTTAACTCCCATTAACTTTAATTCTACTTAACTCACCTGTCTTATTTCATTATCACCCAAACCCTTTTTACAACATTTCACCTTGATATAACACTAGAAAATTCATCACTTCTCTCCTTACAATAATATACCTCCATTTGAACGTATTATCTGTTTAATCATCTACCAATCATTATAGAATCTTAATTTCATAAAATGATTTAACTTCCTTCTCAAACTTTCTTTTATACGACCTTAATCAAGTAATTAATTTTCAGTTATTTAATTCAATTCTTTAACAGTTCACAATTATTTTCATTGCTTAATTAGTCTGTCAAATTTTATAATTATTATTACTTTATACTGGTTCATTGCAAATTTAATTTAATTGATAATTAATTTTATCACTTTCTACTATACCTACACATTGTTTACATAACCTATGGTACACTATAATGTAGTACACAAATACACTTAACATAATAACATCTACACATAAAAGAATATACAGTCCAACTTATTATTTCTTATCATTAACCACAAATCGTTCCATAAGACAATGCACTTCAAAACCACATTATTCATATCATTAAATGTTCATGAACAATAAACAATACACAATTACCCCATATCGTCAAATAATAGTCTAACATATTTGTAACATAGATCATTCTTATTTATATCAACTTTATTATAATTATTATAATAATCTCTTACTTCTATGTCATTCGTTATCACTTCTGTTGGTTCATATACCTGTTCAATATTGGTCAATTTTGTCCAGTCTCCATTAGAATTATCTGTTAAAATCAGGTGAGTTATATTATCATTGTTAACCTCATCTACTGCTATCTCAGTTTCACTGTACGGTAAGTACTCATTATTATTACTCTCTTTCTCTCTCTCTCTCAAAACATTTCTCACCATCATACCAAGCTACACACTCTCTCTCAAAACATGCAGGGGATACTAACTTATCATTATGGCACCACCTATGAAGTGCACAAAAACCCAGGGAAATTTATTTACAAACCTATACTCTTCCAAATACTCACGTGAAGCTATTTCTTCACCCCCCACTACAACATTACGGGAAAAATCTACCCCCTGCATCCACTCTACCTGTAAATTCTTTCTACTCTCTTTCTCTGATTCATCACACACAAACATCTTATTAACTTCTACTCTTTCTACAATTACGTTATCACTCTCAACATCTACACAGTCATTTTCTAACACCATATTTTTATTTGTATTGTCCTTGTTATTGCTTGTAAACCCATTATTTAAATTATCATTTCCACTACTACTTACCCTGTCATCTTTGTTTGATTTTAATTTGTTTATTACTTTCTCATTTTCTAATTCTATTTCGCCTAACCGTGTCTCTATTTCACTCAATTTCTTATCGTAAATACAGCCTTGTTCTTTAATTTCTTTCTTCACTTCATCAAATTGCACGTTAAGATTATTTTGGATATTTCTAATTTCGTTTTTCTGTTCGCTAAATTTCTCATCCAGTTTACTAAATTGTTGATTAAAAAGCATTTGCATCATTCTTATTATTTCGTTATTATCTGCCATTTTAGAATTTTGTTTAAATATTTCTTTCAAAAAATGTTTTCGTATAATAAATATTACACATTCATATTATATCTAAAAATTATTGTACTATTTTCTACCATGTGTAGTTACAACATAACCTTATTTTTACGTCTTTTATATCCTTTCGATACCCACTCTGTTTCTGAATTCTGGTTAATTTATATAATTTTTATATAATGTCCCTGTTCGGGCGCCATTTGTATAAAAACAAACTATTTATACTTTTATTGCTTTATTTGTTCGTTACTTACCGATATTCCTAAGGGTCCCCAGTGTTCTTTTATAAGCGAGGTCAGAAACAGTGTGAGGTTACGAAATAAGTATTAATACACATTTTGAATGAAGAGAATTAATATTTTAATCTTGTCAAGTCATTTAAATTCAAATTAGAAAACAAATTTTACCATGCTTTTTCATCTTACATAACTTCTTACTGGTTTCTTCTTTTGTTTGATTCGCTACATGAGTACTACTTGTAATTACTTATGCTACTGTCTTACCTTAATTAGATCACATAAACACAAACACAAACAGCCCAGCCTGCAACACACCACTCACACAGAATATTATTTAAACCCTTAACATTTTGAAAACCTCTCCCTGCCGGCACGCGTTTATAGCTTGAGCACTTAATTTTTTTCATTTTGTATTTAGTCGTGTCCGAAAATAGTTTCTATGGGTTCTTCTTTGTTGTATCAGATTAGCCGCACTTCGTCATTTTGTTTACTGCACTGAATTTTAATTTAGAAAAGTCTTATTTTCTGAGCCCTGGTTGACGAACTGCCTGCGCAGGCGAAAGTCGGCAAAGGACTGCTAGCGTCTCTGTTCCCCACTCCTTGATCATTTTAGTTGAGACGACGGACATCAATGCCTTACAGCTACTCGTCACAACTCTGTCTCATTTAAACCATGCTTTTGGTGTTGTGTTAGTTCGTATACGATCTTGGTGTGGCACTGGCTAACGTCATGAGATGGGCGGTTCTTAAGCTTCGTATCCGCCGTCATGGTAAATGAAACTGTAACAATACCCCTCTAGGCCATTTTGAGTTTTCTGGACAACGGCGTCACTCCGAGCGCGGACCTGGACTGCGCGTGAGTGCGCAGTCACATTTATACAAAGTTCTGAGAAATTTACGGTGGCACATACCTCGGTACTAATTTCACAACGGAAAACTGCGTCTTGCCTTTGTTCTCAAAGCTGGTTCAGTCAAACACGTGGTCTGTTACAATAGAATTAACTTGCACAATATTTTTTATGAAGCCCCGAAAAAATAAAAATAAATGAATACAAATACCCCATAACTGCAATAAATAAAATGACCCAATTTTGACACGTTACAATATCCGAATCCGTGGTATATCGGACCGCGCTATATCGGGCTTCTACTGTATTGTGGAAGAATATAAAAATTTTGATAGTCTTTATATTAATAAAAATGATATAATGAGTTTAATAAAAAATGAACTGTGTAAACGTAAGACCAGGTTTTTGTACGATGATGGGGGGTAAAACAATTAATGTTCATAAGCATATAACTATGTAATTAATGGTTTTAAATTGGACTGTTTTATAAAATGAGGTATGGTAAACAATAAAATAATGACAAAAAAATTGTAAATAAATTTATAGTGAAATTAATTGTGTTGGTGTTGTAAGATGTATTTTATGTAAACAATGTATGTATGCAGTAGTAATTTAATTTTAATAATAATATTTTATCAAACTGAACGAATAACAAAAGTAATTAGGAAGTTTATAAAACAACTGAATTGTAATTGTTTTGGAGTAATGCATTTAAAGTAACTGATTGAATTAAAAGAATTTGAGATTAATAAATTAATTAATGTTGTATAATTAAATTTTGATAATGAATTTAAATGATTTAAACTTGATAATAAACAGTAATTGAATAAATGTAAAATGTATTTGGTTGTGGAATCATATGGTTGTTAAAATGTTTCAGAAGGTATATATGGTTGTACGGGATATTGTGGTGATATTTGGAATTAATGACAGTATTCATGTATTTATTAGATGGAGTGATTGACCATATGTAAGTATAAATTTGATAATGACCTTGAAGTAAAGTAAAAGAGTTATAATGGCACTAAATGAGTTTGAAAGAAGCTAACTTAGGTAAATTATTATTGTGAAATGATGCAAAATGAATGTTAATAAATTTGAATTTTTAGGAGAATCTAGTGGTCCAATAAATGTTAAATAATTTAGAGTATAAATAAAAAGAGTTAATAGAAAGTTCAAGTTATAATGTTGATAATTTTTTATAAAAATTATTTAAATGTAAATTGTAGCAATGATATTGTTCATGTTTATTATGTTATATTATGCAAGATGAAAGGGTGATTTTGGGGGGTTGTTTGGTGTTAATCGAAGTGTAAATCAGTTATGGCATGTAGAGGCTGCAAAGTAGAAGGGCTTAAGTTTAGCTATTAGTTATGCTATTGCAGTGGCGGCATGTGCCACTGTAGATAGCGATGAGTGTTGGTGGTAACGTCAAGGCCATGTTACCAGACGTCCGATCATGTTACCATCATCGGAGGCCTAAAATAGGGCGTAAAATACACTGTACAACCTTATATAATATTATGTTATATGTTAATATAATATTCATGTTAATTGCTGTCGTAAAGTGTACAGAAATTATGACAAAAAAACATGCTAATGAAAGAAGATTTCCCCACCTTTTCGGGTGATTACTGTCTTACCAGCACTAATCGTGGTTTTGGACGACAGCCAGCTGTGGGCAGCAATTGTAAAACTGACCGTGGTTGGTTGTCCTTGAAATTGGTGAAATTTGAAATTAACGGGGGGCCACTTAGGGGAAATCCCCGGAACTATGGAACAGCGGCTATCACCTTGTTCGTGTAGGAACAGTAAAACAGGTGATAGACCCGTCTTAAGGTTGTCAATATGTAACTTCCAGCTATTATGATATCTGACCTTTTTAAAATATGTAACGCAGAAGCAAGGACAAGGAGATGACAAAATTCCTCCAAAACTTCAGTCCTTGTGGAAGCAGCTGAATGCCACAGTTCAGTGGGGGGGCCATAGTGTGTGTGGTAAGGGGGTTACTCAGGGGAGTAACGAACTAAAATTTGAAACTTAATGATGCTGACTAGCTGACAAGCTAATTAAATGATTGTAGCTTGACCGTAGACAACTTGTACGGATTTATTTACATGTAGATATTTAGACATGTAATTGATTTACATGTGTTATACTCTGTATGATATTTTATAGATGACTACTGATTTTTAAAAAATTATCTCAAGTAGAGAAGACGTTTATCAGATTTTGTTTATTATGTTTTATTGTGTCATTAATTTTATTATGTTAGAGTGTAAGGATTATGAACTTATGTTGTGTTTTTTATGGTATAATTTTATATGGTGTATATAGGGCAAGGTCAGTCACCTGACCCAGAGAGATCAGCTGATAACTGATGTTAGAGCCAGGATAGGTTTTTAGGGATTAACTCATGAATTTTTGTAATGTAATTAAATTAAGTATTTTTATCTTTTCTTGATATTGATGAAAGGAATATTTTGGGGAAAAAAATTAATGCTCTATTCTTTGTGTTAAAGAACGTTATTGTAAATTGTAATGTTCATTATAAGTAGGGAAGGTGTCAGCTGATTTATAATGTGTATCTTATGTTATCTTTTGTACTCAAGTGCAGTTATTCGAATTTTGAATTTATGGTAGAAATAAGTTGTGTATTTTTATTTGTTGTTGTGATGGTTAGCAGATTAGATAATTAAGAGAAGTTACAAATTCAATTAAAAGATTTTGAAAGTTGGAAAGAAATGATCAAATTAATGGATCTTTGATAATGAACTTAGCTAAATTCCTCTAGGCAAACAAAAATTTAAATGATTTCAATTTGATTTGTTTAGTTTATTTTGGATTTGAACTTGATTGGATTTAAGTAAATGGAGAAAATAAATGAAATGTGAAAAATACCTTTTATGAATTTTAAATAAGGAGTTTGTTTTTAATACGATAAGGAGTATGTGTACGCACCCAGTACTTGCTAAAGGCAACCCAGTATGCATGAAAGGGGGAACATATCGGTTGAGGATCTGGTATGGTATAAGGCCAGGGTTTTGATTTTGGGCGGCATGATGAAAGGTTAGGTGTACTATGGCGAGTATCTGTCCGATTTTATGGTGTTGGGATCTCGAACAGAGAAGTCCAGTAATCTCGTTCAGGGACAGCCATAGTCGCCTAGCTAGGGGGGTAGTTTACCCATGATGTGTTAAGAATTAAAGGAGGATTGTTGGCACCATATCCTCACTGATCCTCTAGGGGTAGCAATGAGAGTTGTTCTGTTCCAGCAGAAGACCTCTCATTGTGGGGGTATTGTAATGGGGCGAAAAGGGGGATTTTATTTTTTATTAAATGTATTTTAATGCGTATGTGATCAACGCAGAAAGTCCTATACGTAATACGGTTATATTCGGACAATGAACAATGACATAGCTTTGAGAGCGAGGTGTGGCGATACAATGCAATACGGTTCCGAGAAATTAAGATTGGTGTTACGCTCTCATACACGCAACATGAGCACGCACGCAGAAGGGACGCCAACAAGATGTCTAAGTTGTAAAATTTTCTTGCCATGTGGTTTGAATGATGACGGAAGTCTGTGATGACTCCGCCCACCTGAGTCTCGTGACTAGTGGCACTGGAATATCGTCAACACCTTGGGAACATTAACAACCCATGTTCCCTATACACTGATGAACAATTTGTCACAAGCAGGCTGTGCAATTTCCGTCTGCTACATAGTGTTGGCGTAAAAAGCTGGGTGCGTAGTTACCACTAGTCGACGACAACATCAGGCCACGCGTGGTTTTAAAAAATCTATACTCGAGTTAAAAATAGGGTCGGCTGACCCGAAAAGTGTGTGTAAAAAACGTATATAACTGCAAAAAACCATGTAAGGCAACAACACCATTGAAATCCATAGTGAATATACATTTCCGGACTTTTGCGTGAATCTCCAGAGTGAAAAAACGTGGGCTACCAAGTGAACAGAGAAGTACCAGTGCAACCTTTTCTTAATTTTTACTATATTAAATTTTTATAAATGCGCTAAACAAAATAAATGGGGTTTTCTTTAAAAAAGTATGAATGAGTGAGTGAAGCAAACTGGGTCGCTTTTGTAGAGAATAAGTTAATCATTATGTTATAGTCAGTAGTAAGTGAATTTTGATAGCATGCATATGTGAATTAAATATTGCTTGGAGTGTTACTCCTAGAAAAAGCATAACTCAACAGTAAAAGTCACAATTTGAAGTAGTTGTCATTATGTATTATGTTGTTCGATAAAAGGAACGGGGTATATCCATAGATTCAAACTAGAAATCAAAAAGAAAAAATGTCATGCTAAAGAAAATAAAGTAACATATTATTTGAGTTTATATAAATATGTTTGTTAATTTGCATTCACCTGTGGTTTTACTCTGCCAGAGTACATCAGACGACACCTTGGTAAATTATCGGTAAAGGTAAGTGGCTAGAATTTCAATATCTTAAACATTAATAAACATGTACAGCTTCAGTTGATGCCCTAAAAAGGGACAAAATTTAAATATTTCAATCATTAATTAACTCGTAAAGCTTCAAGCTTTGACTTAATTAACATTATGGCAGAAGAGGGAAGAGACTACAATGCCTCATTATAATCCTCTGTGTTATTGTGTCGCAGATCTCTCTCCTACAGATGTAGACTCGAAACAGAATGGAAATTTCCGTTCTTACTTAAGGGTGCTTAAAAGTAATCTTGAGCAATAGAATCACATCATGAAGGTTTGACATTTGTTTAGAAATCAATCGAATAATAAAGAACAAACCTGTGAAAAATGTGTGTACGTTTATCTTCATAATATGAAGGTTACACGTTGTTGCTACAGGCAATCATTTCTTTTTTTCACTTCTGTTTTCATCTGGAGAAAACTAACTCCTACATCATATTCATCTCATATCTCAATCATCATCATGAACATCTGCAAGGAGTAAACCAAGGATGGTTTGTCCTGGTCTCAAACAGGCAAAGTCTAGAGCTGGCCACTCCAGTGCTTCCTTAGTCGTCCATTCAGCGAAGATGTTCCCACCAGTTCAGTGGATACTGGGCATCTTATCTTAATATCTTCCAAATACTTTTCATTGGTCTTCCTCAGCCTTTTCCTTTCTAAGATTTTGCCTTCCACAGTGTTCATGTCTTATTTAGGCCCTATAAATCCAACCTTGATATTACTTCTTTAGTAACATAATTTTCTCCTTCACTTCTAATTAATTTTCCGAGTTCATTTAGTTTTTGTTTTCAACCATCTCCACATGTTTGCTCTTGGCTTCCATAGTGCCCAACTCTCACTTCTAGAAACAATGTACTCAGCATGGATGTTTGTGTTCACATGCAAATATATGCATGTGAGCATGCACATGTGTGTGTGTGTGTGTGTATATCGGTTTATTCTTTGTTAATTAATACTTATTGGTTTGTGTTAAGTGCTAAGGGTTGTAATGATCTTAATTTGATAAAATGTACAAATTAAATAACAGCTGATTGAGAATTTGTTCTATTATTTTTTTGTGTTCATATGAATATTATCAATAGTAGATACAAATAAAGGTGTACTCCCAGAAGTAATTGGTAGGTTCTTGTTAAACATAATTCCTTATATTAAGTTTATATCTGTGATTATGGTGCCAGTTTTTAAAAATCATAAAACATAAACAACAACGTTCAATTAATATAGTTAGTAGTATGTGCTTTTTAATGTAGTGAAATTGTTTACTACATTTTATCAGTAACCTTTTCCATTATAAATCCTGTGTTTTGATTACAGTAACCTGTAAACATCTCTCTCTCTCTCTCTCTCTCTCTCTCTCTCTCTCTCTCTCTCTCTCTCTCTCTCTCTCTCTCTCACACACACACACACACATATTAAATTTTATGCACAAAGGTACATTTTTTTAGAAAATCAAGATTACTAATTGACACTTACATTTTTTGTATGTACTAGACAGAACCACTGAATCCTGCTTGACACAATTTTAGAGCCTACACAAAGCCTGCTACAATTATTTTAAATGCGTTGACAACATCCAGTTGAGTACCCAATTTACAAAGGATGAACCTTTACCATTTGATGTCAGTCTCAGTGAAAATGTAGTAGATGCTTCAAGTGTAGCATATATACACACATGAATACACACATTTAGCTGACTCATTATGGGTGGCCATTAAACGTGAATGTGGACCAGCCGAAATCGACTAGATTCATACCTTTCTGGAGGTGTTGCTAGAAAGACAATGATTTATTACAACAAATTTGATAGTCATGGGTACTGGATGCGTTAATAGCTGCTGAATGTATCTAAAATTATATTTGGTGTAGGTGTAGGTGATTAGGTTTGTTCAGACTAATTTTTTGCTGTGTATTATCAACAAGATGTCTCTTATAAACAGAATGTTTACATGATTTATTTGCTGTAAATGATAACAACACAATTCACTATTGTGTCCAATGTAATATCAGATAATATTCTTCTCCCTTCAAGTAACAGGCCTGCGGCTTGTTACATCCCATGGCTGTAGTACAACTCACGTTACACCATTGCCAGAGTGTGTGCGTGCATGCACATGCATGCCTGTGTAGTGTAAGTGCACATTTGTTACTTACCTAGCCCAGGCGTGTCAGAGAAGACCCTTGTATTATTGTCCTTAGCGATAGGTGTGGCAGGCAGATCAAGTCCATGGCCTTGACTCGATCCACGGCCACAGCACAGCCCTTGAGATTGTGAGCTCGAATATTACCACTGTGCTGACCCGCGTCACAACAAGTCTCAAGTTATATTTGCTTGAAGATGTTAATTTTACATGCTGCTTCTTATCATTATCTTCTGTAAGCCCAACGTGTTATAATTCAAATTTTAAGCATCATTTTTGCCCACTATCTCATTTCCAAACATTAAACCACTCCTTTGAATTTATATCATAAAAATTAAAGTAGCTAAAAGAGGTTAAAGTTATGTCCTAGACAAGACAGGACTAAATGTAAAATACCTATATAAGCTATATAACCTATAAGATAAATATTTAAAAAATAATATTTTGCCCTGGTACTTGTTTTTAAGCGCTGAAAATTTTTCTTTAGTAGTAGTGTCTTAAATAATAGTTTCCTGCTTCAGGAAATGTGCTGATTCCAAAGTCACAGAATTTAGTAACTTTACCGCAAATTAATACAAGAGGCAATTAAAGCACAGAAAAATAACAAAGCTCCAGGAATTGACGAAATTCCCTCTGAACTACTTAAGTGGGGTGGAAAAAAACTCGTGGAACAATTGCATGCCTTAATACTCACTATATGGAGTACAGAACAAATCCCTGACGATTGGAGGAAAACCATCATATGTCCTATACATAAAAAAGGACAAGCTATCATGCCAGAACTACAGAGGAATCTCTCTACTATGCTCCGGATATAAAATTTTTACATACATCATCAATAAAAGATTACAGCCATATGCTGAAGAGATTATCGGCGAATACCAGTCCGGTTTCAGAAAAGGAAGATCCACCATAGATCAAATATATACAGACAAGTTCTGAGTAAAGCGTGGGAACAAGATATAGACGTCTATAATATTTTTGTTGATTTTAGACAAGCCTATGATTCGATAGATAGGGATAAACTATCTAATATTTTATACGAATTCGACATACCAGTGAAACTGGTAAGGATGATAAACTTGACAATGACTAATACAGAAGCTCAGGTACGAATACAAGGACACAAAACGGAAGGATTTGTAATCAATCGAGGGTTAAAACAGGGAGATGGGCTGGCCCCGACCTTGTTTAATCTAGCTTTAGAATATGATATCAAAAAACTGTCAGTAGGAAGAAACAACGTACTGACAAACAAATCGGTCCAATTAGTAGCCTATGCGGACGACATCAATATAATGTGTAGGACAAAAAATGCAGCAGAGGAAACGTATTCTGAACTCAAAGAAAATGCTAGCAATATAGGCCTCAAAATCAACATAGATAAAACAAAAATATTAGTGCAGACTAGAAGACAAAGAAACTACGGAACAATCGACAATATCGAAAAGGTGGACAACTTTAAATACTTGGGAACCATATTAGAAAAAAACGGCACAGAAGAAGCCGAAACCGGATAGTCCAAGCCAATAAAGCGTATTTCGCCACATCAAGTATCTTCAGATCCAAAGACATCCACAGAAACACGAAACTAAGGATATACAAATCAATAATAAGACCCATCCTAACATATGGTTGCGAAACGTGTATCCTGAACTCCAAGGCAGCAAACACTCTCGATACCTTTGAAAGAAAAATATTACGAAGAATCCTGGGACCAGTTAATGACGTACATGGCTGGAGAATAAGATATAACTATGAATTGTATCAAATGTATAAAGAACCACCGTTAACACGGTACATAAAACTACAGCGTCTAAGGTGGGCTGGTCATGTAGCCAGGATGGGAGAAGAAAGGATACCACAAAAACTATTGTATACCAGAATCCATGGAAAAAGACCAGTGGGAAGACCAAGGAGAAGATGGGAGGATGCGGTGGATGAGGATGCAAGAGAGATATTAAAAGTGCGTTCCTGGAGGAGGATGGCTGCTGACAGAGGAGAATGGGGGGAAAAATTGAAGGAGGCCAGGGCCCAACAAGGGCTGTAGTGCCATAGAAAGAAGAAGAAGACCGCAAATTAAAGTAATGTGTACACATAAAACATCACACACATATGGGAATGCATAAAATTTGTAACGAGAAGGGCTAGAATCTGGGGGGGTATATTTCCGGGGGGTAAACGGGACCCCCCCCCAGAGGATCACAAAAGCTGCCAAATTTTGTTAATCTCTTAATTTTTTTTAGGTTGTTTTATTAATTTTTCACCTGTATACGCTCATACAGTAGTAACTTTTTTAAATATATTAATAGTTTATTTTTTATATTTTAATAATAAAACTTTTTACAAGAATGTATTTTTTTTTTGTAAATTTACATATGTTTCGATAGTAATCCAACTATCATCATCAGATATAAATTATAAATACACATAGTTGGATTACTACTGAAACACATGTAAATTTACAAAATAATAAAAAATATGTTCTTGTAAAAAGTTTTATTATTATTAAAATATAAATACAAGAAAAATGTGAGCATATATAAGTTTAATACACAGCATTTGCGTGTACATTTGAAATATAGGAAAATCAATTCAGTCCATAAGTATCTTATAAACAATGTTTCAATAGTACATATTTTTATTGTGTTATTACAGGTGACTTTAATGGGATTGATTTCCGGATGTTATCGCATGTTTTTCAGCCTCTTTTAAGACTGTAATATTGATTAGTCTTAACTTGTTTTATCTTGTATGAAGCAGGCTCGGCCTGACCCCTCCTCCTCCAAGGCCAATTCTAGATATGCTACTGGCTACAATACCCGAAAATACACATGATTATCCTTCAAAATATCCACCTACTGCAAAATGCCCGAAAATCAAGTAACTGCCCATCATTTGTGCCTGATTTAATCCCTAACTCAAATGTTTTCCACTTCACTGTGCACAAAGCTATCGACTGTATTCGAGGTAATTTGTGTGGTCAGTTACATACGCACTGTGTACGTATTCGCTATCTGTCAGTCTCTCTTTCTCTTTTCCTCAAACAACCGTTCACTTTCTTAAGTGCATGGAGAGAGAGAGAGAGAGAGAGTGTGTGTTGAGTGAACGAGTCACTGTTCTTATGTGTTATAAAATTTTCATATTTAGAAAGATGTCAGACATCATTAGGATGGAAATAGAGGTTCCCCGTGATAACCTCTTTGACAAAAATATACCTTGAGATTGATCCCCGTGGACCAAGAATCCTCAACCATGATTCGAGTGAATACCTGTATTGAAGAAATATATCTAATAGTATAAAAGTAAAAACAGAAAACAATATCAGGCAACAAAATACTGTTTAGAATCGACAAATTCAGATTAATAGACATTTACTGTAGAAATAAAGTGAAAGTAAAAGAGTAATAAAGTTAATATACAAAAGCATTAAAAATGAAAACAAAAAAAAGCTTTCAGTCTTGAACATCTCAAGACTTAACTCAGCCTAAGGGGTTTACTAAAGATTCTAAATTAACTTGGGTAATTCCTGGACACTAACTTGGGGTTTGGACACTGCTCTTATTCACCAGGAGTGAGTAAGTTTTACCAGGGACCTTGTCCTGTGGGGGTACAGCATAGTTCCCTACCCAGGGATACGGGTATGCAGCATTGTATTAGTAAGGTAACAAACAAGGTTTATTGAAGGTGTCTCGTTTATTTCGTCTTCTGTGATGCTTAGGGTAGTGGCGCACTACTGCGGCTACGACCAACGGCTGGTCATGTTCACTACCATCACGACCAGAAGTGCAACTGGCCGCACGTGAGTCACAAGATGGATGTCGATGAGATAGCTGCTATTGTCTATTTGTATAATCGATCAATAAAACAAAAGAAAAGGAAATTCTGGGTACATCCTATTTTACAAATTTGTTCTGTAAAAGGCTTGTTTTGTAATTTTTTGTGAACTTCATCAACATGAAGACAAATTTTTTAACTGTACAAGAATGTTTGTTAAAACTCCATGAATTTTAAGCAGAATTGGAAACAGCATAAGGAACATAGATACATCAATGCGGTTGTGCATAGGAAATGAAGAAAAACTTCTAGTAACATTAAGTCGCATACTGGCTGCAAGATGTCGCTTGGTCGTGCCAGCCAAAATAACAAAGTTGGCTGCATGCGGCCAGCCGGTGTCGTGGTCATGGCTCCATTATTCTTAGTCTGTTTTGTGCAATGATATTTCAGACTTGTTCTATTGTTACGTAAAAAAATGTATGCAAAATTTTATATTGTATCCTACGAATTTGTATTTTTGCACATGCAACCAACAAACGATGCCCATAGTGCACACCATAATTTAAATAAAGGTTCACATCTGTAATACAGTAAATCTATTACAAGACGGATGTGTGTGAAAATGTGTGTACTTATGCATGCAGGTATACTGTGAATTAGCCGTCGGTCACAGTTGGCGATTTCTTTTTAACCTTTCACAGGCGCAGTCTATGTCATAAGAAGGGTAGAGGATTGTCCCCAGCACAATCGATGTACACCCGTGATTCTGATATTTGTGAGTGAGTTACTTGCTCAAACATTCTCCAATCCACTTCAGGTGGAACAGTCAGTTTCTTAGCAACACCATCAAGTGTTGTAAGTTGTAATACCGTACACCGGTGTAGAAAATTGCCAACCGTTTTTGAACGCAGAGGTAGAAAGCTGACAGTAGAAATTGAACAGTGGCTTAGAAATGTGCAGTGTACAAACACCTCGTTGCGAGGCTAACAAGATTTTCATTTATTTCACACATGTGCACAACACTCATGCGCTGTGCTTCAAGTCTTCGGCTGTAACAAGACTGGCGAGAACAATGGAAGTATGTTTGTGACAGAGAGGGAGACAATATGGAAGTGAGACAGAACTGTTATTTCCTCTCTCTCTCTCTCTGGACAAGTTAGTTATACTTGTAAGTGGGGGTAATTCATTTGCTGGGTCGCGCAGATCAGCGTCCAAGAAAGATTGCCATTTTTATAACGGAGAGAATTACCCCCACCTAACCAGTGTCTAGAGAATGAGTAGGGACTAACAGTTTGCCGTGTCACATACTAACTCTCACACACTGTCGCTTCACAACAATACACGCTTCTGATGTTCTCACAAAAAAAAAACATTTATATTGAAAACAGGTCATTGCTAGTTTATGTTGACAACGAATATCAATAAGTAGCACAAATACTTTTTTCTTTCAGTATGCTTCGAAAGTGATTATAGGGGGTATATCCCTGCACCAGTGGCGTGCGGTCAAGGGAAGCAAGTGAAGCTCTGCTTCACTAGTAACTTACGACACACTAACTGCAATTATTGTTTAGAGTAGATGTTAATATTTAATTTAATCTAATTTTAATTAACCAAAAATAAAAATTCACTGGATTTATCTATCGTGACTAAGTAGACTGACTTTATACGCTGTCACTGCTACAGTAGGTGAAGCAGGTTCGTGTCGCAGCTTGAGGTAGCTCTGTGTAGAAAGATGCGCGCGCATGTAGAGTGAGATAGAAAACCACCACTGTCATGATAGCGAACTGAAGCCAGCTTGAGTTGAGTTGGACTGCATGATGTTGAGTTTGCTGGTATCGCTGTGCGTGTTACATTTTATATACAATTGTACCATGTTTAAAACATGCGTTATCCATTTTTAACATTTCAAGTTATAGTCATACCTTATTAAAAAGTGCGTTTATGTTTTATTTACATTGCATTTAAACAATATACATTATATTTGAAGTTATATAGTTGTACACTTTAGAATAGTTTTAATGTTGGTTTCAATACTTTCTACAATGTAAGTTTGTATAATAAAAGACCATTTCACAAAGTCTTTTTCTTCCTGGGTATTTAACGAAAAAACTGACATTATAAAATCTGGTAGGCCGACCTAGGATCTTTCAAAAAGCCAACAAATGCACAGGGAATGTGAGTGGTTGGCTGGTAGAAGAGCTGGTCTAAATGCGGTATTTTGCTGGTATTGTTTGCTGTTTGGAAAGGACAGGAACGATAGCTGAGCCAATACTTGATTCAAACATTTAGAAAACCTAGTTAAATCTATTGCTGGCAATGAAATTACTGAGAATTATATTCGTTCATCATTGTGTTTCACTGCTGTCGATCAGAATAGAATAGAAACTGTTTTAGACGACCAATTTAAATCGGAGATATCGGCTCACAAGCGGAGGAGTTCGACATAATAGAGACATTTTTACGAGACTAATTAAGGCTGTCTGTTTCTAGATAAACAAGAATTACCGTTTCGGGGACACGGAAAATTCAGTTAATCGAGGCAATTACGTAGGATTTCTAAAGCACCAGCCAAATATAGCCTTCTTTTTGCGGATAGTATGGAAACATCTGTATTCAGGGGACTATTTAATTGAATCAAAAATGATCTCATTGAAGCGGTTAGCTCATCTCCTTTAGTGGCTATAAAAAATGAAATAAAGAGGCAAACTTTGTAGCTGTATTAGTCGATGAAACGTTTCAAATAAAACAGTTATCTGCAGTTTTGCATTATCGGTATGCTTACGATGGAGAAGTGAAAGTGAGATTTTTAGAATTTACTGATGTAAGTTGTGATCGACATACCCAGGCTATTACAGAGGTCATTCGCAGTTACTGATTGAATATGAATTTGCAGTGGAAAACTAGTCGCTTAAGCCTATGATGGAACAGCAACGATGGGAGGAAATTTAAATGAAGTACATACCAAAGTACCGGTACGGTATCAGATACACCTCAGCTTCACCAAAATGTTTACCCACCACACGCCACTGCCCTGCACTATGACACACTGCTCTCTGTGCATATGCGAAATGAATGAAAATTTGTTAGCCGCGCAACGAGGTATTTGCCCGTTGCGCATCTCAAGCTTACTGTTCAAAACTCGTCAGGTCTATAACCGGGCTCTTGTACAGTAGAGGCCAATTGAGTGGAGTGAGTGTAGGCCTAAAGGTCACCGGGCTTGACAAATTCGTTTGTCCTACTACATTACATAACTTTGTAATTTACTACACAATTACAACAGCGCACTATAATAAAATAGCAAATAAGAAAGACATTTTGGTTATGTTGCACTCGGTAACGGTATCGAACAACGGCATTATCAAATAGTCGCAGGGAGTCATTTGTTTATTCTTACTCCAAAGTTACATAGACTGAAATATAGTGTATACTTTTTGTTGGGGTCATCATTTGACAAATTTGGCAGAATCCTGCAGAAACTCGCGATTTTCATACTACATGGTAATGTGCAGAAACAAATAAAAAAATTCCAGGGGGGAAGGAATTTTCAAGCTTAACTATATGTGTTGTAAAGTGGCATATATTAATCGAATACAACGTATGCAATATTATATGTGATGATGCATACAGGTTGCATAGATAAATGATAAAAGTCCGTTATAATGGAGGTTGATGTTTATTGAAATTATCTGAATTCTCTTATAGTGTCTGTAACGATTTTTCACAAATCAAAATTAAATTATTGTCTTTGGCTGGCATATAGTAAATATAATTAAAATGTTCTGTTTTATAAATGTTTATAATTGTAGTATGTTAGAAAGGTAACAGCCTTCCTGAGCTGCGCCTACCCAGCGAATAAATTACCCCCACTTAAAAAGTATAGCTAAGTTGTCTAGAGGGGAGCCAACGGAATAATAGTTTGCTGTCTCACTTCCACACTAACTCTGTATCTATCACACACACACATGCTTCCATTGTTCTCCCCAGTCTTGTTGCAGCCGATGTTCACACTTTGAAACACTGTACAAGACTGTTGTGCGCATGTGCGAAATGAACCTAGCGTCTAGCTGCAAGTTTTCCTATCTAGATTGTGCAAGTAGCACAATGGTGGAGGGAAACACCAGGGCGACAACACTGCCATCCTATCGACGAGTCTAACAACTACGTCAACAGTGAGATATTTTGTAAACCTAACCTATAGGCCGTAACTTATTTTCGGTTTGTTTAGCGGTGTTCCTACGAGTGCCCTCTCGTGTTTATTAAAAATTTAAGTATACGGTTATAATATTTTATTTAATCGTAAAAGATTGAGTAACAGTATTCTCAATTATCTTGGGTATTTTGTGAGCCCCAGCATCTAAACAATTACCAAAAAGACTTCATCCACAACAGCAATTCAAAATAATTGTTACAAAATGAAATTATTATTTAGCAATCGATTCTGCTTTCGACGGAAAACTTAAGTGAACTATAAAAACAAAGATAAATAACCAAAGTGTTTATTAGAACTACTAGTTTTTTTTTTGCATTAGTTAACGTGACATTATTAGTAGCCTAGTATTTGTATTACTATCAAAAGATATAGGCCTACTGTTGCTGCCCAGATGTGTTATAATAGTTTCAAGTATTGTTTTAATAAAGTGAGAGACAAATATATTTGTTATCCAGCTCTCATTTGACCTTAATCTGGAATATATATTTGTACAAAGTAGCCTATATTAAGTTCAATAAATTGTGAAATTAATGTAGCAACAAAATACTACAAATCAAAAAATTGATGTGGGTATCAGTTTTGTCTCTGGACTAATGATGCCTAATTTATTACTTCAAGGGAATAATAAAGGTTTATAGATTTTTGTTTTATATAATTACCATTTTATGTGAAGTATAAAACTACTTGTATTTTGCACTTTTACTAAATAGTGTACAGTGTAAATAGTAAGTATATAAGAAAGATTAATAAAAAAAAAGCAAGTGTTAATTAAGCGGCGCTAGTGTCAGCAGATACTGTGACTGTGTCCCCCCCCCCCCATTTTGCTACTGGATGGGAGAACGTACAGGTAGACGAAATGAATGAAAATTTTGTTAGCCTCGCAACGAGGTGTTTGTACACAGCGCATCTCGAAGTCAGTGTTCAATTTCAATCGCAACTTTAGAAACGAATTCCACACTTAGCTCCTTCTGCTTGAGTGCGTTGGTTCTGGCTGCGGCGTTTCTCTGGAATCCACGGTGCGTCCACTTCGCATCTCTGTTCCTTAGAGCCGATAATTATTCAGGTAATAATATTGTTATCGCAGGGTTCGTTTTTACAGGTTTAGTAATTTAACTACGCAGGTGCGCTGAACCTGCACTTAACGCAGTCTTGAAGTGTTTTCGAGTCAATTTTAACTCCGGATGAACATAAGCGGATGTTTTCCACTCACACGGGCAGCACTATACAATGCTGGCCCGTGTTATTAATTTTATCACAATAGTATGTTTTAAGCTGTCTGATAATCTCAGATAGGTATTTAAAATTTTAAGAATGACTTGAATTCCCACGTGACACTCAGTTCACGGCACCTCGCACGGAGTAATTCGTCTGCTTTGGTCAGCGCTTTCTGAAGATCTGCCGGACCTGGTCGTGTAAATTCACGATCTGTCTTGACATATCCGACGATTCTGGTTGGTTGAAATTGCTTTCTACGTCACAGTACAAACATCAGAATTTCAAGCTGTGGTCAGACTTTGCAGAAAGTTACAGATTCATGTCTGATTGTTATCTGCCAATTTTATGATACTATAAAAATATCATCAGCCGTGGCTCTACAACTCTTGGTGGGTCTTGACCTGCTCCAAGAGTAAGCACTGGCTTTCCAGTTTCTTATGTTCAGCTTTCTGAGGTCCTCCTCTATCTGATCTTTGAATCTACTTCGGGGTCTTTCCCTTGTTCTATTACCCATTCGTTTCTGGTAGAAGATATGTTTCGTAGGCTGTCCTTCCTCCATTCTTTCTATGTGTCCAACCCACCGTAGCCTGTATATTTTGATTATCCCTGACAATGTCTGGCTCTTTGTAAAGACGGTATAGTTCATAATTATAATGCCTGTACCACATTCCACTTTCTTGTACTCCTCTAAATACTGTACTTAGAATCCGTCTTTCAAAGCAACCCAGAAGTCTCTCGCTATTTTTTGTCTCCGTCTAGGTTTCTGAAGGTCTATCAGCACTGGCAAGACAGTTTTGTAAATTTTGCATTTCGTGCTTCTTAGATGAAGCTAGATGCCAGGTGTTTTTTTAATTCATAATATGTTTTATTTGCGAGATATATTCTTCTTCTTCTTTTAGCGTTGGTGCCGTTAGTGCTGTTTACCTGGGAGCCAAGATATATGAATTATTTTACTACGTACCTCTATAATATATATATATATATATTGTCACGACACAAATAGCCAACCCCGTACCAGAGATAAAAAATATATTTATAATTGGAAAAAAAAAATACTTCTTATCAAATGAAATGATTGATTTTAAATAAAAATATAAGGAATATGACACGACAATACGACGACTTTAACCCAACCCAAGTGATTGAGACAAAAACACAAACATAAAGAAGGGAACCACGGAACATACTTAGTAAAATGTAAATATTTTAAAGTGATTGAGACAACAACCCAAACATAAAGAAGGGAACCACAAATAAACAACGAGAATGAGGAAATAATAAACCTAAGCCACAAGGAAACAAGTTTATGGGTTTAAATGACCCCAAAATGTCCCAAGAAACGGATGAAAGGACCTAATATATTAAACGAACAAGGAAAATGAAGAAGGAGGGAGACGAGCAAAAGTGAAAACCAAGAATGGTTCACCAAAATAAGTAAAATAGCACTCAACAAGAGCATTGAAACCAAAACAAGGGTTATCAGGAGGAAGGAGAGATAACGGTTACTACCCATTAAAAAGGCAACCAGAAACCACAAATTAGAATTGTTATTAGTCAGTAAGTATTAGTTATTAAGTATTAATTGTCATTAGGATTAAGTCATGAAAGAGAAATAAGTATAGGGGTCACCCACTATCAAACAAATGATATAAACAGTGATATAGTGTAATAGTGTAGGTGTCAGAACACCAAAGTGAAGTGTGACACTAGTGAAATTGTAATTAACAATAAGTGATTTACAAGTGAAGGTAAGGTAAAAGTTGGAAATAAACAGTGCATAGATAACTGATAAATAAGTAGTATTAAGAGTGAATTATAGTATAAGGGATAGAAAAACACTAGAAGTGATAATGACTTTTTATTTAAAAAGATGTTCAATAGAGTTAAGTTAACTATAGCCAGTAGTAAGTAAAAAGGGAGGATTCCAGAATAGAATAAATTGAAGGTGTTACCATGGAGGGAATATAAAAATTGTTTAGAGATTGAGAAGTCAAAAAACTAACAAAGATACCTAATTTATAAAGGACTATTATTAATTTAATAACAAGTGATGTTGTTTATCACAACACAGATAATATGTGTTATAAACTAAAAAATTAGCAAATAAGGATAAGTTAGGAGTGAGTGATGATATCTCTTAATCAAAACAATAACTCTAATAACTTATAAAAAATTGTGTTCATGTTATTGTTATAAGAGGATATGGCTGAATGCAATGTGCAGTCCATAAACCTAATGTTATATTTTTAAGATTGAAATAAGGAGAGCAATATTGAATAATAAACAAAACACCTACAGACTCAAAACACAACACAACTAATAAAAATAACAAAGTAAGCCCAATAGGCTGAACCAAAATGTGATTTGAACGAAATAAGTAAATTATTATAATGGCTACTTAGGCCTAGAAAAAACATAACTGTCAGAACCAAACAAACAAAGATTATAACAAATTGAATCAGAATTTAGAAAATCTGAGGTGAAGGAATCACCAAGGATAAATTGTAGATCATTTATAACACAAAATATTGTAATAGGCATTATTATATAAAAGGAAATGTAATTAACAAGCATTAACATAATTGTAAAAACTTAAAATCTGAAAATACCCAAGCTTGTGGGGTATCAAAATAATCTATGAACGAGAATAAATACTATAGTGACAATATTTAATAACCAGGAAGGAAGATGGAGGAATAACAGTAATCAGAAGATATACGAAGGATTTGAAGTTTCGATAACAATACATCAACTCAAAATAAGCCTATTCGAAAAATACCGTTACTATGGAAACAGCGGTTGTTGACAGAAAAATACCGTTAGAAATTAGTAGAGAAAAAAGAAGCGAAGCGTCATCAAGCCATACAGATGCAGAAGTCCGGAAGAAGGTTTTTTCAGTGTAAATCATGAAAATAATAGTATAAAGTTGCTGAAAACTAATCGTCAAAGAAGCAGATGACCACTACAACCAATATTACAAGACCCAAGACCTGAATAAACGGAAATTATCCATAAATAGAACGTCCAAACACAAGACGAAAGGACGCCACATTTTAATGAAGCCCAAAATCCAAGAAAACTGATTTTATGCAGCCAATTCCTATCTCGAACCAACTACCGAGGCCTATACACGTCGAATTGTTAAGTAATATCCAATTATTTATTTTTCACCAACCCTAATCACTTTAAATAATTTTGAAAGGTAAAATTACCACACTATAAAGATAATATTTCTCTTTCATAGAGTATTTAAGCAAATTAAAACATAATGAAACATTGTTAACATAAAATAACCTAAGAATTGAACACGAACTTACAGAACACCTTTACAACACTACACAACAGATTGTAACAGCACACTTTATATTTCTTGTACACTTAGATTAAGGTAATTTGTATTTTTATTGTAACCATTGTAGTTCTCTAACTCATAGTCAAAAGAATCCACGGATTTTTGAAACCAAAACTGTAATAAGCCTAACGTAAACAGACGCTAGGTTAAATGGTTTCTAAATTAATTCGCCGCCCTGAAAATAAGATCTCATGTAATCAAACGATAATTATTTTGTTGTAATTGTAAATGTTTCCAGTTATCACCATTAAAAAAAATATTCATTACAGGGAGTAACAAGCGTTATCATTTCTTAGGGAGTGCTATATAATAATTACTTGTATTGAAGAGTAAATCGTAGCAGTAAGCTAGTTGCCAGTTAGTCGTCAGAAGCGACGATTGAGACGGCTGTGCGAGCGGGAACGATTCGAATACACCAACCCGCTACGCTGATAACTTGTTCAAATACGGTTTTTAGTTGTTTTGTAAAACGACTTGGCGCCACCCGGGATTATCACACCCCCTAAGAATAACAGGTAAGGTTACTGCCGTAATATCCAGGTGATCAGAACTACGCTACGAACATCGCTAGCCACCAAAATTACTGTAACGACCCGGTGCGAGGCGAACGCACTAATCATCCAAAACACATTATTTTATGTACACATTTTGCAGGTATGACCGAATTGTCTAGTTACAGATTGGCGACCAACCGGTGAGGCTGTAAAAGAAGGCCCACGGCGGCTATGAAGAGACATTCAATGTTTACCAGACAGGATAAAAAGAAAGAAATTGAAAGTGAAGGCCAGCCAGAAGAGATGGAAGAAATTGAAGAAATAATCGGGGAGTTAGTCGAAGAGGACGTTCAGGAAAACCAACCTGAGAATCCAGTTCAACCAGAACCGGAAGTGGAAGTAATGATAGGGGACCAACCACTAAAACCAACGGAAGAAACGAAGTTAGATCAAATGCTGAACTTCATGATGGAACAATTTGGACAATTGAATAATAAATTAGAGTCAAACAAGGAAGAATTGAATAATAAATTGGAGTCAACCAACACAAAATTAGAGTCAACCAATACAAAATTAGAGTCACTGCAAGAGGGAAGGAAGCAAGATAGAGAAGAATTGAATAAAAAATTGGAGTCAGACAAAGAAGAATTGAATAAAAAGTTGGACCAAAATAAGGAAGAATTGAAGAAGCAATTCAAGGAGGACTTAGAGATCCTGAATAACAAAATGGAAAACAACCGAGAGGCGTTAGAAAAGAAGAGTGAGGAGTTGAAGAAACAAATAAAAAAGGATCTTGAAGTGTTAAATGACAAGATTGAAAACAACTGTGAAACACTCCAGAAACAATTGAAAGAAGAAGGTGAGAAATCAAAAGATGAATGGAGGCAACAGTTGGCTGAGTGCAAAAATGAAATCAAACAGACTATAACTGAGACGAACGAAACAGTAATACACGTCCAGGAAGAGTTGACTGAAAAAATAAATCACGTCCAAGAGGAAGGAACTCTCAGGATCCAAGAAATACAGAAGACCACCACCGATGAGTGTAACAAGAATAAACAGGAGGTGCTTCAAGAGCTGAAGGAGAGGCACAAAGAAATACAGACTGATGTCAGCGAACGCGTTGAAAGGGTATATACCACCATCAACAAGATTGACGAGGAAACGCAAGAAAATAAAGAAAAAATTAGACAAATCAGTCAGAAAGAGAAGCAGATGCAAGAGGAACTGGACGCTTTGAGGGAGAAGCCTTGCAGTAGCACTCATATATTTACGAATGAAAATAGGGAAGTGATCAACTTCAAGAGTTACCGAAGAAACCCCATAGAGTTTCTGAAAAGGGTGGAGGAGCTCATCGAGAGGAACAGAGATACCAGATGGACAACGGTGAGAAGTCTCATCGACGAGATGTTTCGAGACACAAATGACAATTGGTGGACAGCCACACGACCAGAAATCAGCAGTACGCAAGAATTTAAAACGTTGTTTCGTGAAAAGTACTGGTCGGAGTCGACCCAAAATGTAGTGAGGAACGATATAAGCAACGGGAGATATGAGCCACAGGCTGGGCATACATTAACGTCTTACTTCTTGGGCAAGGTCTGCCTAGCCCGAAATCTCGAACCAAGGATACCCGAAGAATCCCTAGTCATCCAACTGGGATATCACTACGAAGACGCCATACAGAGGGCCAGGAGACAGGGACAAATAAAGACCATACAGGGAATGGCCAACTTGCTGGAAGACCATGAAAACGATAGCCAGTACAAGAAGAATCGTGTGATCAACCAAAGGTACAACCGGGGGAATGAAAGTTACAACGTGCCAAGCCACAACTTACCCTATAGTAATACCCAGAACAACTACCGGAACATAATAAATCGTAACCCAAATAATTACCCAGGGGACCAACCATTCCATCGGAATCAACCCAACTACAATCAAGGTAACCAACCAACCAACAGAGATCATCCGAGTTACAACCAGGGGAACCAACCAAATAACAGAAATGCACAAAACCCTAGTGCACCGAATAATCACAACAGGGGGATAGAACAAGGAAGGAATACAAATGGCCACCCAAATAATCACAATTACTATGGCAACCGGTACGACCCGAATTACCCATATAACAGAGGAAACGGGAGTAACCAAAATAGGGGTGACATGAGGCGTCAAGTCAATTTTATCAGCGGGAGGAGACAAAACAACTATCGGCGATATTGTCCAATTAGAACCAGCACAGTGTACAACAATTCCCAATACGACAACCAACAAGCTACAGGAACGAGAACAATAGAAGCGCCAAGGAATCACATAAGTGATCAATCAACCTCAACCAATGAAATGGCAGACCAAGTAAATAGTCTGGCCAGTGGTTCCCAGCCACCTTTAAACTAAAAAGGTCAGTGAGAAACCACCAGGACCCTTCACATGACCAATCACTTGGGTTAAATCGACAAACTACGACGGAAAGTGAAATAAAGAAGATAACTATAATATCAAACAATTATTTAAAGGACATCAGGGAAGAGCTTCTGGAGGAGGAGGATAACCCCTTGTCAACAACAAATAGTGAAATAGTGCATATAAAAGCCATTATTAATGGAATCAACACTGTCATAATGATCGATACTGCGTCAAATGTATCTCTCGTAAACCAACCTGAATTGGAGCGGATCCAGGCCAACTCCAATATACCTATCCCGACTTTACCCATAAATAATATCGTCATAATTGGTGCCACAGGCAAACAAAATAAGACCATCAGAAAACAGGTCTCTTTAGAGCTGAACAGTCAAAACACAATCATACCCATTATTTTTCTTGTCGCAAATGGATTACCATTTAACATGCTGATTGGATGCGACGCACTGAGACAACACTCAGCAATTATTGACATGCAGAAGGGAATAGTAGTGCTTACTTCTGAGAAGGGAGTGTGGTCAGCCAATATAATCAACAATAACACAACACAACTAACCCTAAATCATCATAAGGGGTTAAAAAGCTATTATTGCCAGACATATCAACCATCAATTACCATAGAAGAGGAAGAAGGAGAGGGAGAACTGTGGAAAAGAAAAATCGAAGACATTAGAAAGTTCCAAAGAGAGAGACCTCAGCAAGAGATAACGGGTGAACAGGCTGAAAAACTAATAGCCATATACCAAGAATACCATCACGTTTTCTCAAATACACCAGGGAAGGTCAAAGGTTTCCAATGTAAAATCGACTTTCGAGAGCCCATTGACTTCCACAGAAAATCTTACCCAATCGCCTACTCCCTAAAAAACGAGGTGAGAAAGGAAATAAATAGAATGATGGAGGAGGACATCATTGAATACAGTCAGTCTCCTTACACGAGTCCTATAGTCGCAATACCAAAAAAGAACGGTAAAGTCAGAATATGTTTAGACGCCCGGGAGATCAATAAGATGATCATTAATGATCGAACGTCACCGGGAGAGATCGAAGAGATACTCAAGAAATTCCATGGTACCAGATATATAAGCACCTGGGATACGGTATGTGGGTACTGGCAGGTGGAGCTGCACCCACACAGTAGGAAGTACATGGCATTCATCTTCGACAGAAGGAATTACCAGTTTAAGAGGTTACCTTTCGGCCTCGTTAATTCCGTCGCAGTGTTCGTCAAGTGTATGGACCAGGTCATAGGTCAAGAAGCATTGCAGTTCACAACAGTGTATGTGGACGACCTTTTAATAACATCATCTGACTGGGATGAGCACTGCGATCGGGTCAAACAGGTATTACAAAAATTATCTGTAAATAATATCACATTGAAATTAGACAAGTCCAAATTCATAGTAAACCAAGTCAAATTCTTGGGTTTCAACTTAGCAGAACAGGGGATAACACCATCCCAAGAGAAGGTGGAAGCTATTCAGAACTTCCCCACCCCAAAGAATAAGAAGCAGCTACAATCCTTCTTAGGTATTTGTAACTACTATAGAAAGTTCCAGACCAATTATTCTTATTTAACAGCAAAGTTCTCTAAACAACTATCAGCTAAAGAAAAGTGGACTTGGGGGAAGGAACAAGATGAAGTGCTAAAATTAATCAAAACAAAATTTCTTGAAACTATAATGCTAAACCACCCTAATTTTAAACAGCCGTTCTATTTAAATTGTGACGCCAGCGATGTGAGCCTGGGCGCCGAGTTATATCAAGAGGATAAGGACGGACACCACATGGTTATCAGCTTTGCCAGCAGGGTACTGAACCGATGCGAACGTAACTACAATGTTACTGAAAAGGAACTACTCAGTATTGTGTTCGCATGCGGAAAATTTAGGACGTATATCCTTGGATATCCCGTCACCGTCCGAAGTGACCATAAGTCCATTTCCTTTTTGAAACAGTGTAAGCTGAGTCATGGGAGGCTTACACGATGGATACTCGCATTACAAGAGTACCACATAACGTGGGAGTACATTCCAGGGCGTAAAAATGTTGCCGCCGATGTATTATCCAGAATAAATGTCACCCATCAGACATTTGAAGGAGAAAAGGAGAAGATCGTCAAAGTGTTTTGTATAATAAAGAATAGAAAGGACCTGGAAGATATTCTAAACGAGGTAGTGGTACAGCAGAAACAAGATTCTAAATTACTAAACATAAGAAGCAGACTGTTAGAAGATGAAGAAGTTGTGAATAAATATTATTGTATCCACCAAGATATACTCTTTGTTAAAACAAGAAAACATGATAGCACATGGAAACTTGTAGTTCCAAAAACATTAGAAAATAAGATAATTAAGGATTATCATGTTCGATACGGACATATGGGAACTGTAAAAATTGTAAAAGCATTGTAGGAGGAAGTCTTTATAAAAAATATAGTAAGGAAGGTAAACCAAAATATTAAAACATGTGTAATATGTCAAATGGTAAAGACCAATAACGAGAAAAAAGAGGGAACCATGATACCCATCACCTCAACAACAAAGTTAGAAAAAATATTCCTCGATATATGTGGTCCATTCCCACGTAGTGGAGGGAGACATAAATACAAGTTTATTGTAATCATGTTAGACCACTATACAAAATATACAAAATTATATGCAATAAACAGAGCTACGACTAAGAAAATACTGGAAATAATAAAAACTAAATATATAACTGAAGTAGGAAGACCATGCATGATAATAACTGACCATGGAACGCAGTTCAAAGGAAAGAAATGGCGGAACGAGTTACTAAAAGAGAATATAAAAACCTATAAAACTTCCAAATACCACCCTAGTAGCAACCCTGCAGAGAGAGTGCTAAGGGAAGTTGGACGAATACTAAGAACTTATTGTCACAACAACCAAAAAGAATGGCAAAAGTATTTGGCTTCTACCGAAGCATTTCTGAACATTAGTTACCATCAATTCACAGAAAACACCCCATACCTGATGATGTTTGGAAGAAAGCCCCACAGAGAGATACAAGACTTAATAAACTTCCCAGCCAACCCAGAAGACCCCTATGATGAAAACCACTGTTATAACCGTATTATGGAGAAAATAGAAAAACAAAGAGCAAGGTATTCACAGAAACAAATTAAAATAATAAAGTACCACAAGGGAGAGAAAGTGCTAATCAAAAACAGGGAACTACCCAGTACACTTGAAGGAATAGCCAAAAAATTGCTATTGTTATACGTGGGTCCATATGTCATCACGAAGGACAATGGAAACAACACTTACGAGATAAGTAATATAACCACCAAAAAAGTAAAAGGAGTGTACAACCAAGCTTCCATAAAGAAGTTCTATGAAGAAAACTAAATAACTGGAATACGTTCATCCAGAATAAGTGTGACTATCATACACTTGAAGGAGAAGAGGTGCATAATAACGAAGTGTCGAACAAAAAGGAGAAGGCTATAATATGGAATGGAAATGATAATATAATAAATCCACAACCATGAGAATTGAATTGATACCAAAATAAAATTATATATTATAAAATGTACGGCCATATGTCATCACGAAGGACAAGTAACTGTAAATAAAATACAGATACCAAAATTTAAAAATTATGTGTACACAACTTGCAACAACAGATCGATGACTTAGGAGGCCTAAAATAAAAAAAAAATATATCAAAACAAAGGAATGAGTTACATAAATTCCTACTAAGTGAAATCAAATTACAATATATTAAAAAGTTGATGTGTGAAGTATATGAAATAATTAAACAAAATGTACCAAAATAGGAATACGCTACACAAATTCCTATGGTGTAAGAAAATTAACTTACAAAGAATTAATACAAACTGAAATATACAAAAATAAAATCAGACCAAACCTGATAAGATAAGTACATGAAATTATAATAATGAATCAAAGATATTTATCTGTAAAATAAAAAATCTAAACTGGTACAAAGAAAGAGAGAAGTTATGTATGAATCAAATATACAAGCTATGGCTAAAGCAAAATATTGCTAATTAACTGAGAAAGGTATACCGATGTCTAAGATAATTAAAATGATCACAATGAGAATTAAAAACCGAAAAATGAAAAGTTAATGATGAAATTAACATATAAATAAATAAAAAACAATCAATGTATGAGCAAATGATAGTATATAGTCAAGGTACAGCGGAAGGAAGAATGAGTAAAAGGCCAAAGTGATCTAAAAACAAACCACAAGGTGGACAATCCCAAAATATATTATTATTATTAAGTCACAAGTTGACAAAAAAGGTATTTATGATTGACTGTTGAAAAGTCCAGCAATCAAATAAACTGAGCAGAGATGACGTGCCTCTGGTCTCAGAAAAATGAGTAGTAATGGGAGAAACCAGCTACTAAAGTTAGGGAAAAAATTGTGTATAAGGGAAAACACACCAATGGAAATAAAAAGAAAAACAGATCCAAATAAATTGGAATGAATTCAGTAAGAAGAGAAATAAAGAATGGAGAAACGATCAAGAAAGAAAAGGAAAAAGGTTATGTATAACTGATAATTTCATAAAAAACTATACTAGTGTTTTATCAAAATGATCAATTTTAAAGGAGAGGCATTATGTCACGACACAAATAGCCAACCCCGTACCAGAGATAAAAAATATATTTATAATTGGAAAAAAAAAATACTTCTTATCAAATGAAATGATTGATTTTAAATAAAAATATAAGGAATATGACACGACAATACGACGACTTTAACCCAACCCAAGTGATTGAGACAAAAACACAAACATAAAGAAGGGAACCACGGAACATACTTAGTAAAATGTAAATATTTTAAAGTGATTGAGACAACAACCCAAACATAAAGAAGGGAACCACAAATAAACAACGAGAATGAGGAAATAATAAACCTAAGCCACAAGGAAACAAGTTTATGGGTTTAAATGACCCCAAAATGTCCCAAGAAACGGATGAAAGGACCTAATATATTAAACGAACAAGGAAAATGAAGAAGGAGGGAGACGAGCAAAAGTGAAAACCAAGAATGGTTCACCAAAATAAGTAAAATAGCACTCAACAAGAGCATTGAAACCAAAACAAGGGTTATCAGGAGGAAGGAGAGATAACGGTTACTACCCATTAAAAAGGCAACCAGAAACCACAAATTAGAATTGTTATTAGTCAGTAAGTATTAGTTATTAAGTATTAATTGTCATTAGGATTAAGTCATGAAAGAGAAATAAGTATAGGGGTCACCCACTATCAAACAAATGATATAAACAGTGATATAGTGTAATAGTGTAGGTGTCAGAACCCCAAAGTGAAGTGTGACACTAGTGAAATTGTAATTAACAATAAGTGATTTACAAGTGAAGGTAAGGTAAAAGTTGGAAATAAACAGTGCATAGATAACTGATAAATAAGTAGTATTAAGAGTGAATTATAGTATAAGGGATAGAAAAACACTAGAAGTGATAATGACTTTTTATTTAAAAAGATGTTCAATAGAGTTAAGTTAACTATAGCCAGTAGTAAGTAAAAAGGGAGGATTCCAGAATAGAATAAATTGAAGGTGTTACCATGGAGGGAATATAAAAATTGTTTAGAGATTGAGAAGTCAAAAAACTAACAAAGATGCCTAATTTATAAAGGACTATTATTAATTTAATAACAAGTGATGTTGTTTATCACAACACAGATAATATGTGTTATAAACTAAAAAATTAGCAAATAAGGATAAGTTAGGAGTGAGTGATGATATCTCTTAATCAAAACAATAACTCTAATAACTTATAAAAAATTGTGTTCATGTTATTGTTATAAGAGGATATGGCTGAATGCAATGTGCAGTCCATAAACCTAATGTTATATTTTTAAGATTGAAATAAGGAGAGCAATATTGAATAATAAACAAAACACCTACAGACTCAAAACACAACACAACTAATAAAAATAACAAAGTAAGCCCAATAGGCTGAACCAAAATGTGATTTGAACGAAATAAGTAAATTATTATAATGGCTACTTAGGCCTAGAAAAAACATAACTGTCAGAACCAAACAAACAAAGATTATAACAAATTGAATCAGAATTTAGAAAATCTGAGGTGAAGGAATCACCAAGGATAAATTGTAGATCATTTATAACACAAAATATTGTAATAGGCATTATTATATAAAAGGAAATGTAATTAACAAGCATTAACATAATTGTAAAAACTTAAAATCTGAAAATACCCAAGCTTGTGGGGTATCAAAATAATCTATGAACGAGAATAAATACTATAGTGACAATATTTAATAACCAGGAAGGAAGATGGAGGAATAACAGTAATCAGAAGATATACGAAGGATTTGAAGTTTCGATAACAATACATCAACTCAAAATAAGCCTATTCGAAAAATACCGTTACTATGGAAACAGCGGTTGTTGACAGAAAAATACCGTTAGAAATTAGTAGAGAAAAAAGAAGCGAAGCGTCATCAAGCCATACAGATGCAGAAGTCCGGAAGAAGGTTTTTTCAGTGTAAATCATGAAAATAATAGTATAAAGTTGCTGAAAACTAATCGTCAAAGAAGCAGATGACCACTACAACCAATATTACAAGACCCAAGACCTGAATAAACGGAAATTATCCATAAATAGAACGTCCAAACACAAGACGAAAGGACGCCACATTTTAATGAAGCCCAAAATCCAAGAAAACTGATTTTATGCAGCCAATTCCTATCTCGAACCAACTACCGAGGCCTATACACGTCGAATTGTTAAGTAATATCCAATTATTTATTTTTCACCAACCCTAATCACTTTAAATAATTTTGAAAGGTAAAATTACCACACTATAAAGATAATATTTCTCTTTCATAGAGTATTTAAGCAAATTAAAACATAATGAAACATTGTTAACATAAAATAACCTAAGAATTGAACACGAACTTACAGAACACCTTTACAACACTACACAACAGATTGTAACAGCACACTTTATATTTCTTGTACACTTAGATTAAGGTAATTTGTATTTTTATTGTAACCATTGTAGTTCTCTAACTCATAGTCAAAAGAATCCACGGATTTTTGAAACCAAAACTGTAATAAGCCTAACGTAAACAGACGCTAGGTTAAATGGTTTCTAAATTAATTCGCCGCCCTGAAAATAAGATCTCGTGTAATCAAACGATAATTATTTTGTTGTAATTGTAAATGTTTCCAGTTATCACCATTAAAAAAAATATTCATTACAGGGAGTAACAAGCGTTATCATTTCTTAGGGAGTGCTATATAATAATTACTTGTATTGAAGAGTAAATCGTAGCAGTAAGCTAGTTGCCAGTTAGTCGTCAGAAGCGACGATTGAGACGGCTGTGCGAGCGGGAACGATTCGAATACACCAACCCGCTACGCTGATAACTTGTTCAAATACGGTTTTTAGTTGTTTTGTAAAACGACTTGGCGCCACCCGGGATTATCACACCCCCTAAGAATAACAGGTAAGGTTACTGCCGTAATATCCAGGTGATCAGAACTACGCTACGAACATCGCTAGCCACCAAAATTACTGTAACGACCCGGTGCGAGGCGAACGCACTAATCATCCAAAACACATTATTTTATGTACACATTTTGCAGGTATGACCGAATTGTCTAGTTACAGATTGGCGACCAACCGGTGAGGCTGTAAAAGAAGGCCCACGGCGGCTATGAAGAGACATTCAATGTTTACCAGACAGGATAAAAAGAAAGAAATTGAAAGTGAAGGCCAGCCAGAAGAGATGGAAGAAATTGAAGAAATAATCGGGGAGTTAGTCGAAGAGGACGTTCAGGAAAACCAACCTGAGAATCCAGTTCAACCAGAACCGGAAGTGGAAGTAATGATAGGGGACCAACCACTAAAACCAACGGAAGAAACGAAGTTAGATCAAATGCTGAACTTCATGATGGAACAATTTGGACAATTGAATAATAAATTAGAGTCAAACAAGGAAGAATTGAATAATAAATTGGAGTCAACCAACACAAAATTAGAGTCAACCAATACAAAATTAGAGTCACTGCAAGAGGGAAGGAAGCAAGATAGAGAAGAATTGAATAAAAAATTGGAGTCAGACAAAGAAGAATTGAATAAAAAGTTGGACCAAAATAAGGAAGAATTGAAGAAGCAATTCAAGGAGGACTTAGAGATCCTGAATAACAAAATGGAAAACAACCGAGAGGCGTTAGAAAAGAAGAGTGAGGAGTTGAAGAAACAAATAAAAAAGGATCTTGAAGTGTTAAATGACAAGATTGAAAACAACTGTGAAACACTCCAGAAACAATTGAAAGAAGAAGGTGAGAAATCAAAAGATGAATGGAGGCAACAGTTGGCTGAGTGCAAAAATGAAATCAAACAGACTATAACTGAGACGAACGAAACAGTAATACACGTCCAGGAAGAGTTGACTGAAAAAATAAATCACGTCCAAGAGGAAGGAACTCTCAGGATCCAAGAAATACAGAAGACCACCACCGATGAGTGTAACAAGAATAAACAGGAGGTGCTTCAAGAGCTGAAGGAGAGGCACAAAGAAATACAGACTGATGTCAGCGAACGCGTTGAAAGGGTATATACCACCATCAACAAGATTGACGAGGAAACGCAAGAAAATAAAGAAAAAATTAGACAAATCAGTCAGAAAGAGAAGCAGATGCAAGAGGAACTGGACGCTTTGAGGGAGAAGCCTTGCAGTAGCACTCATATATTTACGAATGAAAATAGGGAAGTGATCAACTTCAAGAGTTACCGAAGAAACCCCATAGAGTTTCTGAAAAGGGTGGAGGAGCTCATCGAGAGGAACAGAGATACCAGATGGACAACGGTGAGAAGTCTCATCGACGAGATGTTTCGAGACACAAATGACAATTGGTGGACAGCCACACGACCAGAAATCAGCAGTACGCAAGAATTTAAAACGTTGTTTCGTGAAAAGTACTGGTCGGAGTCGACCCAAAATGTAGTGAGGAACGATATAAGCAACGGGAGATATGAGCCACAGGCTGGGCATACATTAACGTCTTACTTCTTGGGCAAGGTCTGCCTAGCCCGAAATCTCGAACCAAGGATACCCGAAGAATCCCTAGTCATCCAACTGGGATATCACTACGAAGACGCCATACAGAGGGCCAGGAGACAGGGACAAATAAAGACCATACAGGGAATGGCCAACTTGCTGGAAGACCATGAAAACGATAGCCAGTACAAGAAGAATCGTGTGATCAACCAAAGGTACAACCGGGGGAATGAAAGTTACAACGTGCCAAGCCACAACTTACCCTATAGTAATACCCAGAACAACTACCGGAACATAATAAATCGTAACCCAAATAATTACCCAGGGGACCAACCATTCCATCGGAATCAACCCAACTACAATCAAGGTAACCAACCAACCAACAGAGATCATCCGAGTTACAACCAGGGGAACCAACCAAATAACAGAAATGCACAAAACCCTAGTGCACCGAATAATCACAACAGGGGGATAGAACAAGGAAGGAATACAAATGGCCACCCAAATAATCACAATTACTATGGCAACCGGTACGACCCGAATTACCCATATAACAGAGGAAACGGGAGTAACCAAAATAGGGGTGACATGAGGCGTCAAGTCAATTTTATCAGCGGGAGGAGACAAAACAACTATCGGCGATATTGTCCAATTAGAACCAGCACAGTGTACAACAATTCCCAATACGACAACCAACAAGCTACAGGAACGAGAACAATAGAAGCGCCAAGGAATCACATAAGTGATCAATCAACCTCAACCAATGAAATGGCAGACCAAGTAAATAGTCTGGCCAGTGGTTCCCAGCCACCTTTAAACTAAAAAGGTCAGTGAGAAACCACCAGGACCCTTCACATGACCAATCACTTGGGTTAAATCGACAAACTACGACGGAAAGTGAAATAAAGAAGATAACTATAATATCAAACAATTATTTAAAGGACATCAGGGAAGAGCTTCTGGAGGAGGAGGATAACCCCTTGTCAACAACAAATAGTGAAATAGTGCATATAAAAGCCATTATTAATGGAATCAACACTGTCATAATGATCGATACTGCGTCAAATGTATCTCTCGTAAACCAACCTGAATTGGAGCGGATCCAGGCCAACTCCAATATACCTATCCCGACTTTACCCATAAATAATATCGTCATAATTGGTGCCACAGGCAAACAAAATAAGACCATCAGAAAACAGGTCTCTTTAGAGCTGAACAGTCAAAACACAATCATACCCATTATTTTTCTTGTCGCAAATGGATTACCATTTAACATGCTGATTGGATGCGACGCACTGAGACAACACTCAGCAATTATTGACATGCAGAAGGGAATAGTAGTGCTTACTTCTGAGAAGGGAGTGTGGTCAGCCAATATAATCAACAATAACACAACACAACTAACCCTAAATCATCATAAGGGGTTAAAAAGCTATTATTGCCAGACATATCAACCATCAATTACCATAGAAGAGGAAGAAGGAGAGGGAGAACTGTGGAAAAGAAAAATCGAAGACATTAGAAAGTTCCAAAGAGAGAGACCTCAGCAAGAGATAACGGGTGAACAGGCTGAAAAACTAATAGCCATATACCAAGAATACCATCACGTTTTCTCAAATACACCAGGGAAGGTCAAAGGTTTCCAATGTAAAATCGACTTTCGAGAGCCCATTGACTTCCACAGAAAATCTTACCCAATCGCCTACTCCCTAAAAAACGAGGTGAGAAAGGAAATAAATAGAATGATGGAGGAGGACATCATTGAATACAGTCAGTCTCCTTACACGAGTCCTATAGTCGCAATACCAAAAAAGAACGGTAAAGTCAGAATATGTTTAGACGCCCGGGAGATCAATAAGATGATCATTAATGATCGAACGTCACCGGGAGAGATCGAAGAGATACTCAAGAAATTCCATGGTACCAGATATATAAGCACCTGGGATACGGTATGTGGGTACTGGCAGGTGGAGCTGCACCCACACAGTAGGAAGTACATGGCATTCATCTTCGACAGAAGGAATTACCAGTTTAAGAGGTTACCTTTCGGCCTCGTTAATTCCGTCGCAGTGTTCGTCAAGTGTATGGACCAGGTCATAGGTCAAGAAGCATTGCAGTTCACAACAGTGTATGTGGACGACCTTTTAATAACATCATCTGACTGGGATGAGCACTGCGATCGGGTCAAACAGGTATTACAAAAATTATCTGTAAATAATATCACATTGAAATTAGACAAGTCCAAATTCATAGTAAACCAAGTCAAATTCTTGGGTTTCAACTTAGCAGAACAGGGGATAACACCATCCCAAGAGAAGGTGGAAGCTATTCAGAACTTCCCCACCCCAAAGAATAAGAAGCAGCTACAATCCTTCTTAGGTATTTGTAACTACTATAGAAAGTTCCAGACCAATTATTCTTATTTAACAGCAAAGTTCTCTAAACAACTATCAGCTAAAGAAAAGTGGACTTGGGGGAAGGAACAAGATGAAGTGCTAAAATTAATCAAAACAAAATTTCTTGAAACTATAATGCTAAACCACCCTAATTTTAAACAGCCGTTCTATTTAAATTGTGACGCCAGCGATGTGAGCCTGGGCGCCGAGTTATATCAAGAGGATAAGGACGGACACCACATGGTTATCAGCTTTGCCAGCAGGGTACTGAACCGATGCGAACGTAACTACAATGTTACTGAAAAGGAACTACTCAGTATTGTGTTCGCATGCGGAAAATTTAGGACGTATATCCTTGGATATCCCGTCACCGTCCGAAGTGACCATAAGTCCATTTCCTTTTTGAAACAGTGTAAGCTGAGTCATGGGAGGCTTACACGATGGATACTCGCATTACAAGAGTACCACATAACGTGGGAGTACATTCCAGGGCGTAAAAATGTTGCCGCCGATGTATTATCCAGAATAAATGTCACCCATCAGACATTTGAAGGAGAAAAGGAGAAGATCGTCAAAGTGTTTTGTATAATAAAGAATAGAAAGGACCTGGAAGATATTCTAAACGAGGTAGTGGTACAGCAGAAACAAGATTCTAAATTACTAAACATAAGAAGCAGACTGTTAGAAGATGAAGAAGTTGTGAATAAATATTATTGTATCCACCAAGATATACTCTTTGTTAAAACAAGAAAACATGATAGCACATGGAAACTTGTAGTTCCAAAAACATTAGAAAATAAGATAATTAAGGATTATCATGTTCGATACGGACATATGGGAACTGTAAAAATTGTAAAAGCATTGTAGGAGGAAGTCTTTATAAAAAATATAGTAAGGAAGGTAAACCAAAATATTAAAACATGTGTAATATGTCAAATGGTAAAGACCAATAACGAGAAAAAAGAGGGAACCATGATACCCATCACCTCAACAACAAAGTTAGAAAAAATATTCCTCGATATATGTGGTCCATTCCCACGTAGTGGAGGGAGACATAAATACAAGTTTATTGTAATCATGTTAGACCACTATACAAAATATACAAAATTATATGCAATAAACAGAGCTACGACTAAGAAAATACTGGAAATAATAAAAACTAAATATATAACTGAAGTAGGAAGACCATGCATGATAATAACTGACCATGGAACGCAGTTCAAAGGAAAGAAATGGCGGAACGAGTTACTAAAAGAGAATATAAAAACCTATAAAACTTCCAAATACCACCCTAGTAGCAACCCTGCAGAGAGAGTGCTAAGGGAAGTTGGACGAATACTAAGAACTTATTGTCACAACAACCAAAAAGAATGGCAAAAGTATTTGGCTTCTACCGAAGCATTTCTGAACATTAGTTACCATCAATTCACAGAAAACACCCCATACCTGATGATGTTTGGAAGAAAGCCCCACAGAGAGATACAAGACTTAATAAACTTCCCAGCCAACCCAGAAGACCCCTATGATGAAAACCACTGTTATAACCGTATTATGGAGAAAATAGAAAAACAAAGAGCAAGGTATTCACAGAAACAAATTAAAATAATAAAGTACCACAAGGGAGAGAAAGTGCTAATCAAAAACAGGGAACTACCCAGTACACTTGAAGGAATAGCCAAAAAATTGCTATTGTTATACGTGGGTCCATATGTCATCACGAAGGACAATGGAAACAACACTTACGAGATAAGTAATATAACCACCAAAAAAGTAAAAGGAGTGTACAACCAAGCTTCCATAAAGAAGTTCTATGAAGAAAACTAAATAACTGGAATACGTTCATCCAGAATAAGTGTGACTATCATACACTTGAAGGAGAAGAGGTGCATAATAACGAAGTGTCGAACAAAAAGGAGAAGGCTATAATATGGAATGGAAATGATAATATAATAAATCCACAACCATGAGAATTGAATTGATACCAAAATAAAATTATATATTATAAAATGTACGGCCATATGTCATCACGAAGGACAAGTAACTGTAAATAAAATACAGATACCAAAATTTAAAAATTATGTGTACACAACTTGCAACAGCAGATCGATGACTTAGGAGGCCTAAAATAAAAAAAAAATATATCAAAACAAAGGAATGAGTTACATAAATTCCTACTAAGTGAAATCAAATTACAATATATTAAAAAGTTGATGTGTGAAGTATATGAAATAATTAAACAAAATGTACCAAAATAGGAATACGCTACACAAATTCCTATGGTGTAAGAAAATTAACTTACAAAGAATTAATACAAACTGAAATATACAAAAATAAAATCAGACCAAACCTGATAAGATAAGTACATGAAATTATAATAATGAATCAAAGATATTTATCTGTAAAATAAAAAATCTAAACTGGTACAAAGAAAGAGAGAAGTTATGTATGAATCAAATATACAAGCTATGGCTAAAGCAAAATATTGCTAATTAACTGAGAAAGGTATACCGATGTCTAAGATAATTAAAATGATCACAATGAGAATTAAAAACCGAAAAATGAAAAGTTAATGATGAAATTAACATATAAATAAATAAAAAACAATCAATGTATGAGCAAATGATAGTATATAGTCAAGGTACAGCGGAAGGAAGAATGAGTAAAAGGCCAAAGTGATCTAAAAACAAACCACAAGGTGGACAATCCCAAAATATATTATTATTATTAAGTCACAAGTTGACAAAAAAGGTATTTATGATTGACTGTTGAAAAGTCCAGCAATCAAATAAACTGAGCAGAGATGACGTGCCTCTGGTCTCAGAAAAATGAGTAGTAATGGGAGAAACCAGCTACTAAAGTTAGGGAAAAAATTGTGTATAAGGGAAAACACACCAATGGAAATAAAAAGAAAAACAGATCCAAATAAATTGGAATGAATTCAGTAAGAAGAGAAATAAAGAATGGAGAAACGATCAAGAAAGAAAAGGAAAAAGGTTATGTATAACTGATAATTTCATAAAAAACTATACTAGTGTTTTATCAAAATGATCAATTTTAAAGGAGAGGCATTATGTCACGACACAAATAGCCAACCCCGTACCAGAGATAAAAAATATATTTATAATTGGAAAAAAAAAATACTTCTTATCAAATGAAATGATTGATTTTAAATAAAAATATAAGGAATATGACACGACAATACGACGACTTTAACCCAACCCAAGTGATTGAGACAAAAACACAAACATAAAGAAGGGAACCACGGAACATACTTAGTAAAATGTAAATATTTTAAAGTGATTGAGACAACAACCCAAACATAAAGAAGGGAACCACAAATAAACAACGAGAATGAGGAAATAATAAACCTAAGCCACAAGGAAACAAGTTTATGGGTTTAAATGACCCCAAAATGTCCCAAGAAACGGATGAAAGGACCTAATATATTAAACGAACAAGGAAAATGAAGAAGGAGGGAGACGAGCAAAAGTGAAAACCAAGAATGGTTCACCAAAATAAGTAAAATAGCACTCAACAAGAGCATTGAAACCAAAACAAGGGTTATCAGGAGGAAGGAGAGATAACGGTTACTACCCATTAAAAAGGCAACCAGAAACCACAAATTAGAATTGTTATTAGTCAGTAAGTATTAGTTATTAAGTATTAATTGTCATTAGGATTAAGTCATGAAAGAGAAATAAGTATAGGGGTCACCCACTATCAAACAAATGATATAAACAGTGATATAGTGTAATAGTGTAGGTGTCAGAACCCCAAAGTGAAGTGTGACACTAGTGAAATTGTAATTAACAATAAGTGATTTACAAGTGAAGGTAAGGTAAAAGTTGGAAATAAACAGTGCATAGATAACTGATAAATAAGTAGTATTAAGAGTGAATTATAGTATAAGGGATAGAAAAACACTAGAAGTGATAATGACTTTTTATTTAAAAAGATGTTCAATAGAGTTAAGTTAACTATAGCCAGTAGTAAGTAAAAAGGGAGGATTCCAGAATAGAATAAATTGAAGGTGTTACCATGGAGGGAATATAAAAATTGTTTAGAGATTGAGAAGTCAAAAAACTAACAAAGATGCCTAATTTATAAAGGACTATTATTAATTTAATAACAAGTGATGTTGTTTATCACAACACAGATAATATGTGTTATAAACTAAAAAATTAGCAAATAAGGATAAGTTAGGAGTGAGTGATGATATCTCTTAATCAAAACAATAACTCTAATAACTTATAAAAAATTGTGTTCATGTTATTGTTATAAGAGGATATGGCTGAATGCAATGTGCAGTCCATAAACCTAATGTTATATTTTTAAGATTGAAATAAGGAGAGCAATATTGAATAATAAACAAAACACCTACAGACTCAAAACACAACACAACTAATAAAAATAACAAAGTAAGCCCAATAGGCTGAACCAAAATGTGATTTGAACGAAATAAGTAAATTATTATAATGGCTACTTAGGCCTAGAAAAAACATAACTGTCAGAACCAAACAAACAAAGATTATAACAAATTGAATCAGAATTTAGAAAATCTGAGGTGAAGGAATCACCAAGGATAAATTGTAGATCATTTATAACACAAAATATTGTAATAGGCATTATTATATAAAAGGAAATGTAATTAACAAGCATTAACATAATTGTAAAAACTTAAAATCTGAAAATACCCAAGCTTGTGGGGTATCAAAATAATCTATGAACGAGAATAAATACTATAGTGACAATATTTAATAACCAGGAAGGAAGATGGAGGAATAACAGTAATCAGAAGATATACGAAGGATTTGAAGTTTCGATAACAATACATCAACTCAAAATAAGCCTATTCGAAAAATACCGTTACTATGGAAACAGCGGTTGTTGACAGAAAAATACCGTTAGAAATTAGTAGAGAAAAAAGAAGCGAAGCGTCATCAAGCCATACAGATGCAGAAGTCCGGAAGAAGGTTTTTTCAGTGTAAATCATGAAAATAATAGTATAAAGTTGCTGAAAACTAATCGTCAAAGAAGCAGATGACCACTACAACCAATATTACAAGACCCAAGACCTGAATAAACGGAAATTATCCATAAATAGAACGTCCAAACACAAGACGAAAGGACGCCACATTTTAATGAAGCCCAAAATCCAAGAAAACTGATTTTATGCAGCCAATTCCTATCTCGAACCAACTACCGAGGCCTATACACGTCGAATTGTTAAGTAATATCCAATTATTTATTTTTCACCAACCCTAATCACTTTAAATAATTTTGAAAGGTAAAATTACCACACTATAAAGATAATATTTCTCTTTCATAGAGTATTTAAGCAAATTAAAACATAATGAAACATTGTTAACATAAAATAACCTAAGAATTGAACACGAACTTACAGAACACCTTTACAACACTACACAACAGATTGTAACAGCACACTTTATATTTCTTGTACACTTAGATTAAGGTAATTTGTATTTTTATTGTAACCATTGTAGTTTTCTAACTCATAGTCAAAAGAATCCACGGATTTTTGAAACCAAAACTGTAATAAGCCTAACGTAAACAGACGCTAGGTTAAATGGTTTCTAAATTAATTCGCCGCCCTGAAAATAAGATCTCATGTAATCAAACGATAATTATTTTGTTGTAATTGTAAATGTTTCCAGTTATCACCATTAAAAAAAATATTCATTACAGGGAGTAACAAGCGTTATCATTTCTTAGGGAGTGCTATATAATAATTACTTGTATTGAAGAGTAAATCGTAGCAGTAAGCTAGTTGCCAGTTAGTCGTCAGAAGCGACGATTGAGACGGCTGTGCGAGCGGGAACGATTCGAATACACCAACCCGCTACGCTGATAACTTGTTCAAATACGGTTTTTAGTTGTTTTGTAAAACGACTTGGCGCCACCCGGGATTATCACACCCCCTAAGAATAACAGGTAAGGTTACTGCCGTAATATCCAGGTGATCAGAACTACGCTACGAACATCGCTAGCCACCAAAATTACTGTAACGACCCGGTGCGAGGCGAACGCACTAATCATCCAAAACACATTATTTTATGTACACATTTTGCAGGTACGACCGAATTGTCTAGTTACAATATATATATATATATATTGTAACGTACCGATAGTGTCGTCCTCTTCTTCGTTCAAGCCTCACCTGGTATTCGTCAAACTGTAACGAATAGATCGGTTCGTACCTGCAAAATGTGTACAATTTGTATGTGTTTTGTATGATTAGTGCGTTCGCCTCGCACCGGGTCGTTACAGTAATTTTGATGGCTAGCGATGTTCGTAGCGTAGATATAATCACCTGTAAACTACGGCAGTAACCTTACCTGTTATTTATAGGGGTGTGATAATCCCGGGTGGCGCCAAGTCGTTTTACAAAACAATTAAAATTATTGTTAAACAAGTTATCAGCGTTGCGGGATGGTGCATTCAAATAGTTCCCGCTCGCACGGCCGTCCCAATCGTCGCTTCTGCTGTATGACTGACAACCTGTTTACTGCTACGATTTATTCTTAACTACAAGTAATTGATATATGGCACTCCCTATGAAATGATAACGACGGTTACTCCCTGTAATAAATATTTTTTAATGGGTGATAACGGAAAACATTCACATTTACAATAATACAATTAAATTATAGTAAAAAATAAAACCATAAAATAGTTTTTGTGATTTCCACTCGTCAATTTATTAAAAATTATAAAACCATGACAGCTGTTTCGGCAACACAGTGCCTTCATCAGATGGTATAAGCTGACTAATTTTCGTACAAACGATACAGAATATAAAATATAATACAAGTGCTGTTGTATAGAGAGCGATAGTAATCTCGTGTCAATAAGATTTATACACATTACACAAACATATAACATAACATATACCAAGTCTATTTATACAAATTAAGCAGAGGCGAGCTATTTAGATCTAACTGATCATTTAATAATACATTTAAATATTTGTGTTTATTAATTTCAAGGGTTTCTAATAAATCAAGCTTTGGACCTTTATCAGATAAATGTAAAATTTCAAAATTGTCATTATAACTATGGTCTTTTTCTAACAAGTGATTTGCATAATTTGATTTGCCATCATTATATCTAAAACTATAATTGTGACCATACATTCTTTTTTCGAAAGATCTACCTGTCTGTCCGATATACACTTTATTACAAGACCCACAGGATAATTTGTAAACACCAGACTTTTGCAGTTTATCTGTTTTACTCTTATTATTTTTAATATATTTTCCCAAAGAAGACTGCGTCTTAAAAGCTATATTTACATTCCTTTGTAAATATAGCTTTTAAGACGCAGTCTTCTTTGGGAAAATATATTAAAAATAATAAGAGTAAAACAGATAAACTGCAAAAGTCTGGTGTTTACAAATTATCCTGTGGGTCTTGTAATAAAGTGTATATCGGACAGACAGGTAGATCTTTCGAAAAAAGAATGTATGGTCACAATTATAGTTTTAGATATAATGATGGCAAATCAAATTATGCAAATCACTTGTTAGAAAAAGACCATAGTTATAATGACAATTTTGAAATTTTACATTTATCTGATAAAGGTCCAAAGCTTGATTTATTAGAAACCCTTGAAATTAATAAACACAAATATTTAAATGTATTATTAAATGATCAGTTAGATCTAAATAGCTCGCCTCTGCTTAATTTGTATAAATAGACTTGGTATATGTTATGTTATATGTTTGTGTAATGTGTATAAATCTTATTGACACGAGATTACTATCGCTCTCTATACAACAGCACTTGTATTATATTTTATATTCTGTATCGTTTGTACGAAAATTAGTCAGCTTATACCATCTGATGAAGGCACTGTGTTGCCGAAACAGCTGTCATGGTTTTATAATTTTTAATAAATTGACGAGTGGAAATCACAAAAACTATTTTATGGTTTTATTTTTTACTATAATTTACAATGGATTTTCACCAAGTAAAGGCATCAAGCATTAATTATAATACAATTATAAATTCGCACCGACTGATTACATGAGATCTTGCCTTCAGGTTTGGCGAAGTGATTTAGAAACCATTTAACCTTGCGTCGTTGTTTACATTAAGCGTATTACGGTTATTATTGGTTCACAAATCGTGGATCCTTTTGGCTATGAGTTAAAGAACTCCAATGGTTACAATAAAAATATATATTACCTTAATCTAAGGGTACAGAAAGAATAAAGTGTGCTGTTACAATCTGTTGTGTTGTGTCGTAAAGGTGTTCTGTAAGTTCGTGTTTAATTCATAGGTTATATCAATGTTAACAAAGTTTCTATTAAGTTTTAATTTGCTCAAATATTCTATGAAAGAGAAATATTGTTTCTATAGTGCGGTAAATTTACCTTTCAAAATTATTTAAAGTGATTAGGGTTGGTGGAAAATAAATAATTGGATGGTACTTAACACCTCAACGTGTCTAGGTGCCTCCGTTGTTTAATCGGGTAGGATGTGGCTGCATATATTCAGTTTTCATGGATTTTGGGCTTCACTAAATGGGGCGTCTGTTTCGTCATGGGTCTTGACATTCTTTTCAATGGATATTTTCTATTTAATTGGTCTTGGGTCTTGAACTACAACGGTCATCTGCTTCTTCAACAATCAAGTTCAGCAACTTTTAACAACTGTTTGCATTAATTTACACTAAAAAACGCTCTTCCAAATATTTGCATCTGCATTGGCTTAATGACGCTTCACTTCTTGTTAATTTCCAACGGTATTTTCGTCTTCAACCGCCGTTTCCATAGTAACGGTGTGAATCTGATTGGTTGATTTTGAGATGATGTATTGTTATCAAAATTCGAATTCTTCGTATATCTTCTGATTACTGTTATTCCTCCATCTTCCTTCCTGGTTATTAAATATTGTCACTATAGTATTTATTCTCGTTCATAGATTATTTTGATACCCCACAAGCTTGGGTAATTTCAGATTTTAAGTTTTTACAATTATGTTAATGCTTGTTAATTACATTTCTTTTTGTATAATAATGCCTATTACAATATTTTGTGTTATAAACGATTTACAATTTATTCTTGGTGATCCCTTCACCTCAGATTTTCTAAATTCTTATTCAATTTGTTATAATTTTTGGTTGTTTGGTTCTGACAGTTATGTTTTTTCTAGGCCTGAGTAGCCGTTATAGTAATTTACTTATTTCGTTCAAATCACATTTTGTTTCAGCCTATTGGGCTTTACTTTGTTATTTTTATTAGTTGTGTTGTGTTTTGAGTCTGTAGGTGTGTTGTTTACTGTTCAATATTGCTTTCTCTATTTCAATCTTTAAAACATAACATTAGGCTTATGGACTGCACATTTCATTCAGCCATATCCTATTCATAACATTAACATGAACAATTTTTTATAAGTTATTAGAGTTATTATTTTGATTAAGAAATATCATCACTCCCTTCTAACTTATCGTTATTTGCTAATTTTTTGTTTACAACACATATCAGTTGTGTTGTGATAAACAACATCACTTTTTATTAAATTGATAACAGTCCCTTATAACTTAGGTGTCTTTGTTAGTTTTTGATTTCTTACTCTTTAAACAATTTTTACATTCTCTCCATGTTAACACCTTCAATTTATTCTCTTCTGGAATCCTCCCTTTTTACTTACTACCGGCTATAATTAAACTTAATTCTATTGAACATCTTTTCTTAAGTAAAAAAGTCATCATCACTTCTAGTGTTTAGTATACCTTATTCTATAATTCACACTTAATACTATTTTTCATCAGCTATTTATTCACTGTTAATTTCCAACCTTTATCTTACCTTCACTTTTAAATTATTTATTGTTAATTATAACTTCACTAGTGTAACACTTCACTTTGGGGTTTTTACACCTACACTATTGCACTGTATCACTGTTTATATTGTTTGTTTTATAGTGGGTGATCCCTATACTTATTTCTCTTTCATATCCTTAATACTAATAACAATTAATACTTAATAATTAATACTTAATAACTAATAACAATTTTATCTGTGGTGTAAGTTGCCTTTTTATCACCTTAATCCTTAGTGAAGTTTCTTCACTAGGTCATTTTGTCTATTAATGGGTAGTAACCGTTACCTCTCCTTTCTCCGGATAACCATTGTTTTGGTTTCAATATTCTTGTTGAGTGCTTTATTACTTGTTTTGTGAACCATTATTGGTTTTCACTTCTGCTTGGCTCCCTCCTTTTCATTTTCATCATTTGATTAATACATTGGGTTTTTTCATCCGTTTCTTTGGGTATTTTGGGGTCGTTTAAACCCATGAACTTGTTTCCTTTTGGTTTGGGTTTATTACTTTCTTATTCTCGTTGTTTATTTGTGTGGTTCCCTTCTTTATTTGTTCCCTGTTGTTGGGTCAATCACTTGGGTTAGGTCAAAGTCGTCGTATTGTCGTGTCATATTCCTTATATTTTAATTAAATCAATCAGTTTATTTGATAAGAAGTATTTTTACATTTATAAATATATTTTTTATCCCTGGTACTGGGTTGGCTATTTGTGTCGTAACATAATGCCTCTCCTTTAAAATTGATCATTTTGATAAAACACTAGCATAGTTTTTTATGAAATTATCAGTTATACATAATCTTTTTCGTTTTCTTTCTTGGTTGTTTCTCCATTCTTTATTTCTCTTCTTACTGAATTCATTCCATTTTATTTGGATCTGTTTTTTATTTTATTTCCATTGGTGTGTTCTCCCTTATTCACAATTTTTTCCCTAAGTTTAGCAGCTGGTTTCTCCCATTACTACTCATTTTTCTGAGACCAGAGGCACATCATCTCTGCTCAGTTTATTTGGATTGCTGGACTTTTCAACAGTCAATCATAAATAGCTTTTTTGTCAACTTGTGACTTAAATTAATAATAATATACTCTGGGATTGTCCACCTTGTGGTTTGTTTTTAGATCACTTTGGCCTTTTACTCATTCTTCCTTCTGCTGTACCTTTGCTATATACTATCATTTGCTCATACAATTGATTGTTTTTTATTTATTTATATGTTAATTTCATCATTACTTTTCATTATTTAGTTTTCAATTCTCGTTGTGATCATTTTAATTATCTTAGACATTGGTATTCTTTTCTCAGTTATTTAGCAATATTTTGCTTTAGCCATAGCTTGTATATTTGATTCATACATAACTTCTCTTTTTCTTTGTACCAGTTTAGATTTTTTATTTTTTTTTTTGGAATACCTTTGATTCATTATAATTTCAGGTATTTCTCTAATCAGTTTTGAGTTTGATTTTATTTTTGTATATTTCCATTTGTATTAAAAATCATTCTTGATAATTCTTTGTAAGTTAATTCTCTTACATCATAGGAATTTTTGTAGCGTATTCCTATTTTGGTACATTTTGTTTAATTATTTCATATACTTCACATATCAACTTTTTAATAAATTGTAAGTTGATTTCACTTAGTAGGAATTTATGTAACTCATTCCTTTGTTTTTATATTTTTTATTTTAGGCCTCATAAGTCATCAAAATGTTGTTGCAAGTTGTGCTCACATAATTTTTGAATTTTGACATATGTATTTTATTTACAGTTACTTGTCCTTCTTGATGACATATGGCCGTACATTTTATTATATCTAAGTTTATTTTGGTATCAATTCAATTCTCACGGTTGTGGATTTATTATATTATCATTTCCATTCCATATTATAGCCTTCTCCTTTTTGTTCGACACTTCGTTATTCTTCACCTCTTCTCCTTCAAGTGTTTGATATTCACACTTATTCTGGATGAGCGTATTCCAGTTATTTAGTTTTCTTCATAGAACTTTATTGAAGCTTGGTTGTAAACTCCTTTTACTTTTTTGGTGGTTATATTACTTATCTCGTAAGTGTTGTTTCCATTGTCCTTGGTGATGACATATGGTCCAACATATAATAATAGCAATTTTTTGGCTATTCCTTCAAGTGTACTGGGTAGTTCCCTGTTTTTGATTAGTACTCTCTCTCCCTTGTGGTACTTTATTATTTTAATTTGGTTTTGTGAATACCTTGCTCTTTGTTTTTCTATTTTCTCCATAATACGGTTATAACATTGGTTTTCATCATAGGGGTCTTCAGGGTTGACTGGGAAGTTTATTAAGTCTTGTATCTCTCTGTGGGGTTTTCTTCCAAACATCATCAAGTATGGGGTGTTTTCAGTAAATTGGTGGTAACTAATATTTAGAAATACTTCAGTAGAGGCCAAATACTTTTGCCATTCTTTTTGGTTGTTGTGACAATAAGTTCTTAGTATTCGTCCAACTTCCCTTAGCACTCTTTCTGCAGGGTTACTACTAGGGTGGTATTTGGAAGTTTTGTAAGTTTTTATATCCTCTTTTAGTAACTCGTTCCGCCATTTCTTTCCTTTGAACTGCGTTCCATGGTCAGTTATTATCATGCATGGTCTTCCCACTTCAGTTATATATTTAGTTTTTATTATTTCTAGTATTTTCTTAGTAGTAGCTCTGTTTATTGCATATAATTTCGTATATTTTGTATAGTGGTCTAACATGATTACAATAAACTTGTATTTATGTCTCCCTCCACTACGTGGGAATGGACCACATATATCGAGGAATACTTTTTCTAACTTTGTTGTTGAGGTGATGGGTATCATGGTTCCCTCTTTTTTCTCATTATTGGTCTTTACCATTTGACATATTATACACGTTTTAATATTTTGGTTTACCTTCCTTACTATATTTTTTATAAAGACTTCCTCCTCCAATGCTTTTACAATTTTTACAGTTCCCATATGTCCGTATCGAACATGATAATCCTTAATTATCTTATTTTCTAATGTTTTTGGAACTACAAGTTTCCATGTGCTATTATAGTATATCTTGGTGGATACAATAATATTTATTCACAACTTCTTCATCTTCTAACAGTCTGTTTCTTATGTTTAGTAATTTTGAATCTTGTTTCTGCTGTACCACTACCTCGTTCAGAATATCTTCCAGGTCCTTTCTATTCTTTATTATACAAAACACTTTGACGATCTTCTCCTTTTCTCCTTCAAATGTCTGATCGGTGACATTTATTCTGGATAATACATCGGCGGCAACATTTTTACGTCCTTGAATGTACTCCCACGTTATGTGGTACTCTTGTAATGCGAGTATCCATCGTGTAAGCCTCCCATGACTTAACTTACACTGTTTCAAGAAGGAAATGGACTTATGGTCGCTTCAGACGGTGATGGGATATCCAAGGATATACGTCCTAAATTTTCCGCATGCGAATACAATACTGAGTAGTTCCTTTTCAGTAACATTGTAGTTACGTTCGCATCGGTTCAGTACCCTGCTGGCAAAGCTGATAACCAGGTGGTGTCCGTCCTTATCCTCTTAATATAACTCGGCGCCCAGGCTCACATCACTGGCGTCACAATTTAAATAGAACGGCTGTTCAAAATTAGGGTGGTGTAGCATTATAGTTTCAAGAAATTTTATTTTGATTAATTTTAGCACTTCATCTTGTTCCTTCCCCCAAGTCCACTTTTCTTTAGCTGATAGTTGTTTAGAGAACTTTGCTGTTAAATAAGAATAATTGGTTTGGAACTTTCTATAGTAGTTACAAATACCTAAGAAGGATTGTAGCTGCTTCTTATTCTTTGGGGTGGGGGAAGTTCTGAATAGCTTCCACCTTCTCTTGGGATGGTGTAATCCCCTGTTCTGCTAAGTTGAAACCCAAGAATTTGACTTGGTTTGCTATGAACTTGGACTTGTCTAATTTTAATGTTATATTATTTTGAGATAATTTTTGTAATACCTGTTTGACCCGATCGCAGTGCTCATCCCAGTCAGATGATGTTATTAGAAGGTCGTCCACGTACAGTGTATAACCAAACTAAAAGGTTGGTATGTCCTTCTTTCGTAAAGCCCCACGTTGTATGCGTCAATTTATAAGTAAACGAAGATTAGGGGTTTTAAGTTTTAAGGTTTATTATTATTAAGGTTTATTAAAATCAAATTTAAATTACGTTTAAAAGCCACACTGTTGGTCTAGCCTATTTATAGTAAAATGAAAACGTGTGTGTTTACAATTAACTTGAAATGAAATAAAAGTGTTGCTATTTAAAATTATATTCGTGTTTAAAATATTAAAAGTCTCGTTAAAACCAAGTTCAATTATGCGTGAAATATTCTTTTGAGATAACTCAATGTTTGGAATAGTTGTTTCTAATTGAAGGTTACTAATGTAGTAAAGTAATTTAAAATGAAACATTCAAAGTTACTCACAGTGTGTTTACAATGGTTTAATTATACTTGTTTAAAAAGAATTCCCTTATATTAAATAAATAAAATAGTGAGGTTGATTATAATTAAATGCTAAATTAGCTTAAGTTGAAACGTAAAGTACAGCAGTTGGTTGCTTGATAATGGTTATCGTCTGGTTGAAACTGGCAGTGAAACTTCTTCTCCAGATTGCAGGTAGTCTGAGTGTGTCACGTCTCGTAATGTCTGGACAATATCATAAACAAAAATATACTTTTACGTACCTGGTCGTGTTTACTAGAAGTTCACTAAACTGTCAACTCAGTTTACAAACACCAACTCACTTTGGTTGCAAGGTTAGATTACCTTGTTTATTAATTAGTGGGCGCCACACGGATTTATTCAGGGAAAATCCCGTGTAAAACCCACACATAGAATTACTGAATGATTAGAAAATTTAATATAATTGTGTATCACCTTTTGGCAATGCTATTCCAAAATGTTAAACACCACAGAAGGTTGTTTAAGTTTTTTAAAAGAAAATATTTAATTATCCTATAGAAATAAATCAAATCAGGTGATGCTGTTAGTAATGGGTTTTATTTATACCCTCATAGAGAATTCAAAAACAAATATAAAGCAAACATACAAAGTTGTACAATTAAGAGTCAGTTATTATATGCCTTATACGGCTTGCTCAGAACATGAATTATAAATCTGGCTAAGTCCAGATGTTATTTATTTTTAACATTAACACTTATGAAAATCTCAGTTGTGAATTCTTTGAGACACGAAAGAAAACAATTATGCCTACACAATATCCAATAATCTTTTTGATATAAAATTGATCAACAAAGTTTTTAGGTTACTTTCGTAAAGTAAACAAAATAAAAATGATCTGTTGAGAGATCGCGCGTTTCATCAACGCTTGCTTTTTTAGTGACAATATTTATCATGTGAGAACCCTTACAACTAACATATAGCTTAATTCATAATAACAAATTCATATAATAAATTGAGACGTGGTGTAATCTTAAAATGTTTTTGTGTTTTGCGTCAGTACAGACTAGTGTTGAAAAAAGTACAGGTTATGGCGCTCAGGTAAAAATTAGTAATGATTGCACTGTTACCTTCTGAGTTTTAATTATTTAATTAAAACTTATTAATCACTTCAGTAATCGGATTATAGTGATTACTGGGTTTTGGCACTAAACTCGCACAACAACAGAATAATGCGATCCTCTTCTGATTAAAATGGATCGTGAATGATAACAATTAATTATTCCTGTTCATTATTTCCCGCACGAAATTAAAATGATACTGCACTTTATCACTGTTGGTTGCTGTAGATTAACTTGAAGTAGTCGCTTCTTGGTGTTGAACTATTTGTTTCGATGTAATATGTAGATGACGCTAAGAGTTATTAAAAATGTAGAGATGGCGGGCACACGTCTGTGCTATATGCTGGTCAGTAAGAGTCTGCCTCAAAATTCGCTGTTCCGTTCTTATATACCCCCTTCTTTGATCGGTCTTAGGTAAAAATGTTAATTACTAACTAATTTTCTGATTGGCTCTGGCAGGTGTGTCGGTATGACGTATCATTTTTTGGCAGTTGATAACGGTTTTTTCTAACCGTCAAGTGTTGAGTGACAGCTAGCTGTCATTGTTGTTATTATTCATAAACAGTTTTCTGATGCACATTTTTTAGAATGATGCTAACATCTCTCCCGCACTAAATACAGTTGCGATTGGGTTGATATCATTATCAAATTAAAGATCGTTTTTTCTTCTTTAATTTGATATCACTCAATATCGAATTATTTTCACTTTGACCGACATTGTTATAAAACCAATGTTCGGGTACATCACTTTCACTGTCGTCTGCTTTTTCTGAGTCGCCGATTTTACACTTTTGGTTAATATTGTTTGTGTTCACATATTTTATTATGCAAATGTTTATGTGGGAACACCATTAATTCTGTACTGACATTTTTACTGAACATTATATGTACACCTAAACTCTATACATTGTAATGAATGATCCTACTTACTATGACATTTCGTTTTATGCTAACTCATTCTAATCTACTGTTTAACAATTAAAATTATGATTAAACCTATTGTTTTAATAATGTTTTTTGTTATGTCAGGGCATAACCATTGTTCGGTGTATTTTAATTTACACTTCTGTTAATTCTCAATAGTCAATTTACTGACTAATGTTTGGTCTAAGCGTTGTTAAGACATATCGCCTATATTGGAATTTTGCCTTAATAACACTTATTGGTTCTCAATTCGGTAATTTGTGGAGGTATCTTATTTGTATAAGATTCTCTCTTATAAATAGTTCTTTTTTCTCACAAGTATATTTGATGCTGAAATACATCTTTGTTCTCACTATGTAGCCATTGTTAATTTTAGTTTTGGCATTCATAATTTACTAGTCATTGTCAAATCTATTATCAGCAAAATGCTAATTCTGCTTTCACAGTATTTAACTGCTCATTAATTCATTTTTTATTTACATATAACATTCGGTTTACATCAACTACTGACTGGATTGACAGCTGAATGTAAATTTACTCTGTCCATCAGTTCGTCTCAGTCTTAGTCTAGTTGTAGTGTCAAACAGCCCTTTGGGTTACTGTTTCATGTGGCACTTCTGCTGCATTCTTCTTTCTTGGTTTCTCCTTTCTTGGTTATTTTTACTATTATATTCCTATTTACATGGTTGTTTTGTCCTTATAAAATCTGATAACATACACTTAGGTTAGGTAACATCTTGTGATGTTACATATACACCCTCTTTAAAATTGATCATTTGAGAAAAATTTATTTTTTGTAAAATTATCAATTCATGTCAGTTTCTTAGTATACTCTTATAGTTTTTACTTCCATATTCCTTAAGGAATGGAAGTATGGTGATGGCAAAAAAAATCGTGTTCGAAATTATTGCAGATTCTGATTCTACTACACTCAAAACATGAAAAAAAGTCGTTTTCCGAAAAGTGTCTGTGTGTGTGTCTGTCTGTGTGTCTGTCTGTCTGTCTGTCTGTCTGTGTGTCTATCTGTAGATTTTTTTCTATGGCAAACGATAACTGCCGCAAATTCAAACAGAATCAAATAATTTTTTGCATACAGCCCTGATTTGTAGAGTACTCGCGACCTATTGTTTTTGGTGAAGATCGGTTGAGGGAAAGGGGTAGTTTACCTGCAACGGTTTTTTTTATCAAGGGAAATTTTTTTTTTTGGCAAACGATAACAGCCGCAAATTCAAACAGAATCAAATAATTTTTCGCATACAGCCCTGAATTGTAGAGTTCTCAAGACCTATTGTTTTTGGTGAAGATCGGTTAAGGGAAAGGGGTAGTTTACCTGTAACGTTTTATGTTTTAACAAGGGTATTTCCTATGGCAAACGATAACAGCCGCAAATTCAAACAGAATCAAAAGATTATTTGCATACAGCCCTAAATTGTAGAGTTCTCAAGACCTATTGTTTTTGGTGAAGATCGGTTAAGGGAAAGGGGTAGTTTACCTACAACGTTTTTTTAACAAGGGTATTTTCTATGGCAAACGATAACAGCCGCAAGTTCAAACAGAATCAAATAATTTTCTGCATACAGCCCTGATTTGTAGAGTACTCAAGACCTATTGTTTTTGGTGAAGATCGGTTGAGGGGAAGGGGTAGTTTACCTGCAACGTTTTTTTTTCTATGGCAAACGATAACTGCCGCAAATTCAAACAGAATCAAATAATTTTTTGCATACGTCCCTGAATTGTAGAGGTCTCAAGGACTGTCGATTTTGGTGAAGATCGGTTAAGGGGAAGGGGTAGTTTACCTGCAACCTTTTACGTTTTAACAACAGTAAAGTACTTGAAAATTTATTTAAACTTTTTGAAACAATGGTAATTGTTGAAAATAAAATAATTTTGTTGCCAGGTAACAAAAATAAAGTCATTTTGATTATAAAATATAAATATTTACAAGAAAAGAATTTTCAGTTTTCAAAATTTAAATATATTTTTATAAAACAATTGGTTCTTCATTGAGGTGGGGACTTGACGACAGTGACAGGGCTTTCCACCAAATTCAGCAGAGTGACAGGTAGGCCCAACTCTGATTGGCTCCTCAGATTTCCCCAGCGTTAGTAGGTTCTATGAAAATATTTTATTTCAAAAATGATTTTAAATATAAATCTTAGATATGTTTTATAAATCTCATGTTTTATGTTTTAACATGGGTAATTTTTTATATGACGAACCATAACTGCCGTAAATTCAAACAGAATCAAATAACTTTTTACATATGTGCCTGAGGTATAGAGAACTCAATGTCTGTTGATTTTGGTGAAAATCGGTTACGGGGAAAGGGCAGTTTACCTGAAACATTTTTTGTTGTAACATGAGTAAAGTACTTAATTTTGATAAAGTATCCTGATAAGATCTTAATAATCCACTGTAGAAACGTAGATGAAATATCTATAAATGAAGAGGCTAGTTGAACGGGCTGGGGTAATTTTCTATAAATCAAAATTATAGTTGAAGGGGGAGGGGATAATTTTTTTTTATATGTGTACTACGTTATTGGCAACAAAGAAGTATTTTTTTGTTAAAATTCCTTCCCTGGCTGTTTGGCTGAAAATGATTTTAAATATAAATCTTAGAATATGGAAGTCATGTATGGTTCTCCATACCGATTTTTTACTTCCATATTCCTTAAGGAATGGAAGTATGGTGATGGCAAAAAAAATCGTGTTCGAGATTATTGCAGATTCTGATTCTACTACACTCAAAACATGAAAAAAAGTCGTTTTCCAAAAAGTGTCTGTGTGTCTATCTGTCTGTGTGTCTATCTGTAGATTTTTTTTCTATGGCAAACGATAACTGCCGCAAATTCAAACAGAATCAAATAATTTTTTGCATACAGCCCTGATTTGTAGAGTACTCACGACCTATTGTTTTTGGTGAAGATCGGTTGAGGGAAAGGGGTAGTTTACCTGCAACGGTTTTTTTTAATCAAGGGAAATTTTTTTTTTTGGCAAACGATAACAGCCGCAAATTTAAACAGAATCAAATAATTTTTCGCATACAGCCCTGAATTGTAGAGTTCTCAAGACCTATTGTTTTTGGTGAAGATCGGTTAAGGGAAAGGGGTAGTTTACCTGTAACGTTTTATGTTTTAACAAGGGTATTTCCTATGGCAAACGATAACAGCCGCAAGTTCAAACAGAATCAAAAGATTATTTGCATACAGCCCTAAATTGTAGAGTTCTCAAGACCTATTGTTTTTGGTGAAGATCGGTTAAGGGAAAGGGGTAGTTTACCTACAACGTTTTTTTAACAAGGGTATTTTCTATGGCAAACGATAACAGCCGCAAGTTCAAACAGAATCAAATAATTTTCTGCATACAGCCCTGATTTGTAGAGTACTCAAGACCTATTGTTTTTGGTGAAGATCGGTTAAGGGGAAGGGGTAGTTTACCTGCAACCTTTTACGTTTTAACAAGAGTAAAGTACTTGAAAATTTATTTAAACTTTTTGAAACAATGGTAATTGTTGAAAATAAAATAATTTTGTTGCCAGGTAACAAAAATAAAGTCATTTTGATTATAAAATATAAATATTTACAAGAAAAGAATTTTCAGTTTTCAAAATTTAAATATATTTTTATAAAACAATGGGTTCTTCATTGAGGTGGGGACTTGACGACAGTGACAGGGCTTTCCACCAAATTCAGCAGAGTGACAGGTAGGCCCAACTCTGATTGGCTCCTCAGATTTCCCCAGCGTTAGTAGGTTCTATGAAAATATTTTATTTCAAAAATGATTTTAAATATAAATCTTAGATATGTTTTATAAATCTCATGTTTTATGTTTTAACATGGGTAATTTTTTATATGACGAACCATAACTGCCGTAAATTCAAACAGAATCAAATAACTTTTTACATATGTGCCTGAGCTATAGAGAACTCAATGTCTGTTGATTTTGGTGAAAATCGGTTACGGGGAAAGGGCAGTTTACCTGAAACATTTTTTGTTGTAACATGAGTAAAGTACTTAATTTTGATAAAGTATCCTGATAAGATCTTAATAATCCACTGTAGAAACGTAGATGAAATATCTATAAATGAAGAGGCTAGTTGAACGGGCTGGGGGTAATTTTCTATAAATCAAAATTATAGTTGAAGGGGGAGGGGATAATTTTTTTTTATATGTGTACTACGTTATTGGCAACAAAGAAGTATTTTTTTGTTAAAATTCCTTCCCTGTCTGTTTGGCTGAAAATGATTTTAAATATAAATCTTAGAATATGGAAGTCATGTATGGTTCTCCATACCGATATTTTTTCTTGTACTCTTTGATTTTTTAAACATACTATTGGTGTATTACTCTAGCTTGATTTTTTATCTAGTGATACAATTCTTAATTTACTAGTATTTTCAAGTTGCTTACTCTCTAAGTCATTTAACTACAATAGATCTCGTTTTTTAAGTTAACAATTTCCTGTCTTTTTCACATTCTACTTTCTTATCACATATCTTTACATTCGTGATTATCTTAATGGTTATTATATTTCATACCTCACAGATTCTTTCATAATATTCCTTGATACATTAATACAATATAATTCCCTAACTGTTGTAGAGGTTTCGGAATCAGGGTGGCTCACTATGGCTAACATCCTCTGCCGTTCCTCACTACACATTCTCAGATTCAGAGGCATTACTCTTCTCTGTCTGAGAAAAAAATAAACATTGCACCCGGCAATAGTTGCACTATCACAACTCAAAAAAAATATCACATATCATTCATATTCAATAACATAATATATTCACTATAATATTCAAGGTATCAGAGGTTTTCATTTAGATCACATTTCCATCTTTATACTTGCTAACATACTTTCTTTCTTACAGGTAATTATTTCTTTTAGACTTGATATTTTTAGCTATGCTTTTATCAGCTATATAGTGACTTTTTGTACTAGTTGACCATTTGCTTTGGTTCGCTTGATTATTCTTAAGACTATACACTATTTTGATGCTTATAGTACTTATGCATTTGGTTTGTTCTATCTAGAGTCTACAATATTTTTGTTTTCACAATAGTTCATTAAATCTTTCTTAACAAGTTATATTCATCCTGAATTATCAGGGCTTACATTGTTTGTATACTAAATGGTTTTTTTTTTTTTTTTTTTTTTATGTTCTCTGACATATTCTGGTGATGTACAATATTTGATAATTGACAAACATTTTTCTTTCCTTTCATTCCATTATAACAATAGTTATCCTTACAATTAACACTCTTTGTTATTTTTCTTCTCTACTCCTTCAAGTGATGGTGGTTTTCACTTATTCTGGATGATTTTATATAATATACAATATTCTATAATTACAATTTCATGTGACAATATAATAACATACTAATATCTAATTTTATAGACATTCTTGGGGTTTACATGGTTTGTTTTACAAACATTCTTTTTTTTTTCTTTTCTTTCCTTACATTCCATAATAATGTCCTTCTTTTATTTTACACACTTTGTTATACTGCCTCTCTACTCCTTCAAAGGTTAGTTGTGTGAACCTTTATTCTGGACGATTTAATATACTATACAATATTCTATAAATACAATTTCATTTGACAATATAATAACATACTAATGTCTAATTTTATAGACATTCTTGGGGTTTACATGGTTTGTTTCACAAATATTTTTTTTTTTTCTTTCCTTACATTCCATAATAATGTCCTTCTTTTATTTTACACACTTTGTTATACTGCCTCTCTACTCCTTCAAAGGTTAGTTGTGTGAACCTTTATTCTGGACGATTTTAATTAATATTTGAGCTTTATGAGAGGTACTCAATAATCATTGTATAAACATTAAGTGACATAGAATATTCATTTGGATACACATTTTTTCTCTAAGTATAGTATAGTAATTGTATTTATATGCCACTACTGGCTCTTTGTGATATGATAGATGTCTTTTTCTTATTAAATCATTTGATTGACATTACATAATTTTCTATCCTTTGGTGTGATAGATCTGGTTCTTTTTCACCAATAACAAATAGTTCGGCTTATATTTTAATTCTACACACTTTTGTAACTTGATAAGGCAAATTGATTAGTTATGGTCAATATTTTGTAGCTTAACAACAAATGAGTTTGTTTATAGTAATGGTTTTTTAAACATATATATTTTATCTTTTATACCCTAAACGTTCGGGTGAAAAATGTTGCTTACTACTACATATTATCCGTCCTTAATATTAATCATTTTTTAATAGTCGAGATTCATGGGGTTATTTGTGCTCTTCCACTCTATTGCTAATATTACATTTTCGGGATACCTTACATATGTTCAGTACTAGTGGTCTTGGAGATACCTTCCTATCAGGCGGTTCTTCCATTTGGCGGCTACCAGATAGTCATTGGCTCCCCGTTTCCTTGCCTTCTTCCTCTCATCATCTTTGGTATTCCTGTGTTCATTGTACTCTGGGCCTTGGCTATTATTGATGTCTGGCCCTTCTTCTAATCCGGGTTGACCTTTGTTCATTTCCTGGTTGGATTCTTCCATCGCTTGGTCCCTCTTCTTCCGCATTTCCCTTATTCTTTGGGCGTACCCTTCAATAAGCTGGTCCAGTTGTTCTTGATCATTTTCCTTCTTCCTGTGAAGCTTCTTCCTTCTAAGAGTATTCACTTTAAATACCTCATTGTTTATAACCTTCTCCGTCATAACATAGTCAATGGCATGTAACATTGTCTTAATCGTTCCGTCATCTGGGTTATCAATTAAATATTTTAATGGTTGGTTATTCATTAAGGAGTCAATTGATTTTGTTTGGTGTATTTTATTTATCGGTATATTTAATTTAATTGGGTTCTTATTTAATTTTTTACCCACGGTTTTATGGTGATTTACTTTTAATATTTTTATGAAGTCTTGTTTATACTTCTTACCGTTGATTCTTGCTCTATGACGAATAATTGGGTTGTCCACGAAGTTAATTAATCCCCTCCTAGTCATTTCTAATATTTCCTTTGTAATTCTTGTTTTCTTAGAGCGCATTATTCCTTTTATCTTTGTCTCTTTCTCTCCTGTTTTCTTAATTATCTTGTTCTTTACATCTTTAATGATGGCTTCTTTATGCTGAATATTCTCTTCATTCCTCTGGTGTGCATCCTCAGGCACCACTGCTTTCGAGTCTTCTTTATTCTCAGTTTGTTTACCCGTGTCTTCGGATTGTAGACTTAATCCTTCCATGGTTTCATCCTTATTTTCCATTTCTTCCCTCCATTGTTGGATGATTTCTTCTCTCCATGATCTGATATCGTTCATCATTTCCTCCCTTGCCTTCTCAAAGCTATTCTCTACGTGGTGGGGGAACTGTTTCTCCCTACATTCCATCATCATCTTCTGGAAACTTAGCAGCTCCGTCGATGCTATTTCCTTAGGTTGGTTTTTTATGGTGTCACTTGCCATTACTTCTTTATCTTCTGTTTTTTCGTTTGTATTTGTATATTCGACGCTCACGGTCGGTGCGTTATCGCTTACCATCCCTTGGACTGCTTCATCATTCTCTTCCGTCGTGTCATTATCTTTATTCTCTTCTTGGTAGGGGGTTTTTATGTTCTCGTTAGTGACTTCACTGTGTTCACTTGGAGATTCATATAGCTCATTCCGGTCCTTACTTGTTATTGTTTCGGTTTCTAGGTCAGCTATTAATACTTCCTCCTCTTGTACATCATCATTGACGTCTTGTTCTGGGACATCTTTAGTCATATTTTCTTGTGGTGGTTCCATGGATTCCTTCTGGTTATGGTCGTCTTCAATTTTGTCGTTAGTATTTTTCCCATTCTTCATTAAGTCTTCACCTATCTGTCTCTGTTCGTTTCTTAATTTCTTGGCATTCCTCAATTCTTCTTCGAATGCTTCCCTCCGTTTACGCTCTTCTTCTCGTCTCTCATTCTGGCGTCTTATTTCCTCTTCCTCCTGCTGTGCAGCTCGACTATAGAACAATTCTTCATTTTGTCTTATCTTATTGTCTCTTAGTTCTCTTTCTACTGCTTCTCTTCTACTACGCTCATCTTCCCATCTCTGGTAATGGTAATTCCTCTTCTCTTCGTTTCGCCATGTTGGTTGGTTATTATACCACCTTGTATTCCGGTCCCTCCTTGTTTGTGGGGTTTCCCATTCGTGGAGTCTTGCAAATCCTTCTTCCCTCTTCCTTCTTAATTGGTCTGACTCCTCTTTTATCCATCTCTTCTCCTCTTCCATTTTGCGATTCAATTCTTCACCATCGATTTTCAATATTCTGTATATTTGGTCCCAGTCTGTTTCCTGGTTATAATAGTCCATTTCTCTCTCCCTTTTCGCTCTATATTTTGTGTTGTATCGATGTGTGCGTGGCATGTTAATTTTTTTGTGTCTACCGGGCTGATATAAAATATAAAAAATATATTTATTTAATATTTTTTAAGCCACACTAGTTGGTGCGCCAATTTATAACCAAACTAAAAGGTTGGTATGTCCTTCTTTCGTAAAGCCCCACGTTGTATGCGTCAATTTATAAGTAAACGAAGATTAGGGGTTTTAAGTTTTAAGGTTTATTATTATTAAGGTTTATTAAAATCAAATTTAAATTACGTTTAAAAGCCACACTGTTGGTCTAGCCTATTTATAGTAAAATGAAAACGTGTGTGTTTACAATTAACTTGAAATGAAATAAAAGTGTTGCTATTTAAAATTATATTCGTGTTTAAAATATTAAAAGTCTCGATAAAACCCAGTTCAATTATGCGTGAAATATTCTTTTGAGATAACTCAATGTTTGGAATAGTTGTTTCTAATTGAAGGTTACTAATGTAGTAAAGTAATTTAAAATGAAACATTCAAAGTTACTCACAGTGTGTTTACAATGGTTTAATTATACTTGTTTAAAAAGAATTCCCTTATATTAAATAAATAAAATAGTGAGGTTGATTATAATTAAATGCTAAATTAGCTTAAGTTGAAACGTAAAGTACAGCAGTTGGTTGCTTGATAATGGTTATCGTCTGGTTGAAACTGGCAGTGAAACTTCTTCTCCAGATTGCAGGTAGTCTGAGTGTGTCACGTCTCGTAATGTCTGGACAATATCATAAACAAAAATATACTTTTACGTACCTGGTCGTGTTTACTAGAAGTTCACTAAACTGTCAACTCAGTTTACAAACACCAACTCACTTTGGTTGCAAGGTTAGATTGCCTTGTTTATTAATTAGTGGGCGCCACACGGATTTATTCAGGGAAAATCCCGTGTAAAACCCACACATAGAATTACTGAATGATTAGAAAATTTAATATAATTGTGTATCACCTTTTGGCAATGCTATTCCAAAATGTTAAACACCACAGAAGGTTGTTTAAGTTTTTTAAAAGAAAATATTTAATTATCCTATAGAAATAAATCAAATCAGGTGATGCTGTTAGTAATGGGTTTTATTTATACCCTCATAGAGAATTCAAAAACAAATATAAAGCAAACATACAAAGTTGTACAATTAAGAGTCAGTTATTATATGCCTTATACAGCTTGCTCAGAACATGAATTATAAATCTGGCTAAGTCCAGATGTTATTTATTTTTAACATTAACACTTATGAAAATCTCAGTTGTGAATTCTTTGAGACACGAAAGAAAACAATTATGCCTACACAATATCCAATAATCTTTTTGATATAAAATTGATCAACAAAGTTTTTAGGTTACTTTCGTAAAGTAAACAAAATAAAAATGATCTGTTGAGAGATCGCGCGTTTCATCAACGCTTGCTTTTTTAGTGACAATATTTATCATGTGAGAACCCTTACAACTAACATATAGCTTAATTCATAATAACAAATTCATATAATAAATTGAGACGTGGTGTAATCTTAAAATGTTTTTGTGTTTTGCGTCAGTACAGACTAGTGTTGAAAAAAGTACAGGTTATGGCGCTCAGGTAAAAATTAGTAATGATTGCACTGTTACCTTCTGAGTTTTAATTATTTAATTAAAACTTATTAATCACTTCAGTAATCGGATTATAGTGATTACTGGGTTTTGGCACTAAACTCGCACAACAACAGAATAATGCAATCCTCTTCTGATTAAAATGGATCGTGAATGATAACAATTAATTATTCCTGTTCATTATTTCCCGCACGAAATTAAAATGATACTGCACTTTATCACTGTTGGTTGCTGTAGATTAACTTGAAGTAGTCGCTTCTTGGTGTTGAACTATTTGTTTCGATGTAATATGTAGATGACGCTAAGAGTTATTAAAAATGTAGAGATGGCGGGCACACGTCTGTGCTATATGCTGGTCAGTAAGAGTCTGCCTCAAAATTCGCTGTTCCGTTCTTATATACCCCCTTCTTTGATCGGTCTTAGGTAAAAATGTTAATTACTAACTAATTTTCTGATTGGCTCTGGCAGGTGTGTCGGTATGACGTATCATTTTTTGGCAGTTGATAACGGTTTTTTCTAACCGTCAAGTGTTGAGGTGACAGCTAGCTGTCATTGTTGTTATTATTCATAAACAGTTTTCTGATGCACATTTTTTAGAATGATGCTAACATCTCTCCCGCACTAAATACAGTTGCGATTGGGTTGATATCATTATCAAATTAAAGATCGTTTTTTCTTCTTTAATTTGATATCACTCGATATCGAATTATTTTCACTTTGACCGACATTGTTATAAAACCAATGTTCGGGTACATCACTTTCACTGTCGTCTGCTTTTTCTGAGTCGCCGATTTTACACTTTTGGTTAATATTGTTTGTGTTCACATATCATTTTATTATGCAAATGTTTATGTGGGAACACCATTAATTCTGTACTGACATTTTTACTGAACATTATATGTACACCTAAACTCTATACATTGTAATGAATGATCCTACTTACTATGACATTTCGTTTTATGCTAACTCGTTCTAATCTACTGTTTAACAATTAAAATTATGATTAAACCTATTGTTTTAATAATGTTTTTTGTTATGTCAGGGCATAACCATTGTTCGGTGTATTTTAATTTACACTTCTGTTAATTCTCAATAGTCAATTTACTGACTAATGTTTGGTCTAAGCGTTGTTAAGACATATCGCCTATATTGGAATTTTGCCTTAATAACACTTATTGGTTCTCAATTCGGTAATTTGTGGAGGTATCTTATTTGTATAAGATTCTCTCTTATAAATAGTTCTTTTTTCTCACAAGTATATTTGATGCTGAAATACATCTTTGTTCTCACTATGTAGCCATTGTTAATTTTAGTTTTGGCATTCATAATTTACTAGTCATTGTCAAATCTATTATCAGCAAAATGCTAATTCTGCTTTCACAGTATTTAACTGCTCATTAATTCATTTTTTATTTACATATAACATTCGGTTTACATCAACTACTGACTGGATTGACAGCTGAATGTAAATTTACTCTGTCCATCAGTTCGTCTCAGTCTTAGTCTAGTTGTAGTGTCAAACAGCCCTTTGGGTTACTGTTTCATGTGGCACTTCTGCTTCATTCTTCTTTCTTGGTTTCTCCTTTCTTGGTTATTTTTACTATTATATTCCTATTTACATGGTTGTTTTGTCCTTATAAAATCTGATAACATACACTTAGGTTAGGTAACATCTTGTGATGTTACAACTGTTGTGAACTGCAGTGCTTCCTGACCTATGACCTGGTCCATGCACTTGACGAACACTGCGGCGGAATTAATGAGGCCAAAAGGTAACCTCTTAAACTGGTAATTCCTTCCGTCGAAGATGAATGCCATGTACTTCCTACTGTGTGGGTGCAGCTCCACCTGCCAGTACCCACATACAGTATCCCAGGTGCTTATATATCTGGTTCCATGAAATTTCTTGAGTATCTCTTCAATCTCTCCCAGTGATGTTCGATCATTAATGATCATCTTATTGATCTCCCGGGCGTCTAAACATATTCTGACTTTACCATTCTTTTTTGGTATGGCGACTATAGGACTCGTATAGGGAGACTGACTGTATTCAATAATGTCCTCCTCCATCATTCTATTTATTTCCGTCCTCACCTCGTTTTTTAGGGAGTAGGCGATTGGATAGGATTTTCTGTGGAAGTCTATGGGCTCTCGAAAGTTGATTTTACATTGGAATCCTTTGACCTTCCCTGGGGTATTTGAGAAAACGTGATGGTATTCTTGATATATGGCTATTAGTTTTTCAGCCTGTTCACCCGTTATCTCTTACTGAGGTCTCTCTCTTTGGAACTTTCTGATTTCTTCGCCTTTTCTTTTCCACAATTCTCCCTCTCCCTCTTCCTCTTCTATGGTAATTGATGGTTGATATGTCTGGCAATAATAGCTTTTTAACCCCTTATGATAATTTAGGGTTAGTTGTGTTGGGTTACTGTTGATTATATTGGCTGACCACACTCCCTTCGCAGAAATAAGCACTACTATTCCCTTCTGCATGTCAATAATTGCTGAGTCTTGTCTCAGTGCGTCGCATCCAATCAACATGTTAAATGGTAATCCATTTGCGACAAGGAAAATAATAGGTATTATTGTGTTCTGACTGGTTAGCTCTAAAAGAGACCTGTTTTCTGATGGTCTTATTTTGTTTGCCTGTGGCACCAATTATGACAATATTATTTATAGGTAAAGTCGGGATAGGTATATTGGAGTTGGCCTGGATCCGCTCCAATTCAGGTTGGTTTATGAGAGATATATTTGACCCAGTATCGATCATTATGATAGTGTTGATTCCATTAATAACGGCCTTTATATGCACTATTTCACTATTTGTTGTTGACAATGGGTTGTCCTCCTCCTCCAGAAGTTCTTCCCTGATGTCCTTTAAATAATTGGTTGATATTATTGTTATCTTCTTTTCACTTTCCGTCGTGGTTTGTCGATTTAACCCAAGTGATTGGTCATGTGAAGGGTCCTGGTGGTTTCTCACTGACCTTTTTAGTTTAAAGGTTGCTGGGAACCACTGGCCAGACTATTCACTTGGTCTGCCATTTCATTGGTCGAGGTTGATTGATCACTTATGTGATTCCTCGGCGCTTCTATTGTTCTTGTTCCTGTAGTTTGCTGGTTGTCATATTGGGAATTGTGGTACACTGTGCTGGTTCTCGTAATGGGACAATATCGCCGATGGTTGTTCTGTCTCCGCCCGCTGATAAAATTGACTTGGCGCCTCATGTCGCCCCTATTTTGGTTACTCCCGTTTCCCCTGTTATATTGGTAATTCGGGCCGTATCGGTTGCCATAGTAATTGTGATTATTCGGGTTACCATTTGAATTTCTAACTTGTTCTATTCCCCTGTTGTTATTATGGGGTGCGCTAGGGTTTTGTGTATTTCTGTTATTTGGTTGGTTCCCCTGGTTGTAACTCGGATGATCTCTGTTGCTTGGTTGGTTACCTTGATTGTAGTTGGGTTGATTCCGATGGAATGGTTGGTCCCCTGGGTAACTGTTTGGGTTTCGGTTCATCATGTTCCAGTTGTTGTTCTGGGTATTACTGTAGGGCAAGTTGTAGCTTGGCACATTGTAATTTTCATTTCCCCGGTTGTACTTTTGGTTGATCATACGATTCTTCTTATACTGGCTATCGTTTTCATGGTCTTCCAGCAAGTTGGCCATTCCCTGTATGGTCTTTATTTGTCCCTGTCTCCTGGCCCTCTGTATGGCGTCTTCATAGTGATATCCCAGTTGAATGACTAGGGACTCTTCGGGTATCTTTGGTTCAAGGTTTCGAGCTAGACAGACCTTTCCCAAGAAGTATGATGTTAGTGTATGCCCAGCCTGTGGCTCATATCTTCCGTTGCTTATGTCATTCCTAACCACATTTTGGGTCGATTCTGACCAGTATTTTTCACGGAACAATGTTTTGAACTCTTGTGTACAGCTGATTTCTGGTCGTGTGGCTGTCACCAATTGTCATTCGTGTCTCGAAACATCTCATCGATGAGACTTCTCACCGTTGTCCATCTGGTATCTCTATTCCCTCTATGATCTCCTCCACCCTTTTCAGAATTCTATGGGGTTTCTTCGATAACTCTTAAAGTTGATCACTTCCCTATTTTCGTTCGTAAAAATGTGAGTGCTACTGCAAGGCTTCTCCCTCAAAGTGTCTAGTTCCTCTTGCATCTGTTTCTCCTTCTGACTGATTTCTCTAATTTTTTCTTTATTTTCTTGCGTTTTCTCGTCAATCTTGTTGATAGTGGTATATACCCTTTCAACGCGTTCGCTGACAGTCTGGATTTCCTTGTGCCTCTCCTTCAGCTCCTGAAGCACCTCCTGTTTATTTTTGCTACACTCATCGGTGGTGGTCTTCTGTATTTCTTGGATCCTGAGAATTCCTTCCTCTTGGACGTGATTTATTTTTTCAGTCAGCTCTTCCTGGACGTGTATTACTGTTTCGTTCGTCTCAGTGATAGTCTGTTTGATTTCATTTTTGCACTCCGCCAACTGTTGCCTCCGTTCATCCTTTGATTTCTCACCTTCTTCCTTCAATTGTTTTTGGAGTGTTTCACAGTTGTTTTCAATCTTGTCATTTAACACTTCAAGATCCTTTTTTATTTGTCTCTTCAACTCCTCACTCTTCTTTTCTAACGCCTATCGGTTGTTTTCATTCAAGTGTGTAGTGTTTACATTGCCATACTCTTTTGTTATAGTCAAATAATTTATAATACAACTGCGCAATTTAATCATAATATCATAGTTAATATATGCAGTGTTCTTCATCGGTGAAACGGGGCGATGTCATTTTTATATTGTCAAATGCAACTCTAATTATCTCATTGACATAGTGTGCTGAATACAGAAATAATTAAAAAAACAAGAAACTTGTTTATTATTCTGACCAGTGGCGAAGCTAGTAGTTAATGAATGGGTAGGCAAAAATCTTATCTTAAATTTTTTTTAAGGAATCACTAAAAGGATGGTGGTTCAAATCGGACGCTGAGGTAGAGTTTGGTGTAAGCGAATAGTTCCACAAACAGCCGTAAGAATTTTACTAGCAGGGAATCTACAGGTTGGTGCAACAGTGGAACTCATGTCTTAATGTTAATGGAGACTTTTTTTTAAATCGTTGAATAAAAAATGCTTTACAGCTCTGTACATGTTTCTATTGAACAATCCTTGAATTAGTCATACACAATAATACATCTGATTGAACTTCATATTTTTAAACTTGATTAGTTTCTATATATATATGTTTAATGTTACAAATAATTGAAATAACAATCTTGATCATCTGTTAGTTCAGCGGAATAACAGGGACACTTTTAATAACCGCATAAAATAAACACACTTATAAATAACACAGCGCACTTTAAACTTGAATGTTTGGACCACAGAAGTGAGGCATGCCTCAACGCTCTATGTGTACAGCACGGGACAATCCCCCCTCCCTTCACTTCCGTATCACTCCAGCACATTGCTTACATACGATGTACACAAAAAACGCTGAGGCAAGTTCAGGTTGCCTCATTCGCTTTAAACGAGCTATGCCGATTCTCACCTGTCACCATCTAGCGGTCGCTCAGTAAAGCACGTTTGGGCCTAATAAATTCGACAGTCGCGGTAACAATGTATAATCTTTACGTTATGTAGTTCATACGTATTTATAATTTTTATTCTACAGAATTTTTTAGGGTAGGCATTGCCTCCATGTAACTTCGCCACTGATTCTGACCTGCCTCTCTGCTTGAGTTGGGTATTAGGGTATTCAACGAGAGTGTAAAACTATCAGTTAGTAACAAAAACTGATCTAATAAATTGATTTACCTCCGTCTTGTGGCTGCCTGATGATTCTTCTTAACACTTAAGCGTTTCGGAACCTAAGGTTCCATCTTCAGAGTGTAAAAGTTTTTAAATCGGTCTAAAAGACGTCGTTAATCAATAAACATAATAAAAATAAAATTGCATGAACACACATAATAAAAATAAAATTGCATCCGCACACGCGGGTCTTTGAGTGTGCACTCTACGATGGTTCTGTAGTCGTATCGTCTTATCTACCCGCGACGTTGCCTTCACTTATATTCACCGCGCCCACAAATCTATCATACAAATCATGCGATTTGAAACCCAATTGGTCGTTCAATACATTACTTTGGTTGGTTTTGAAGGCCTTGTATATTTCGAATTCTTCCGCTGCGTTCATGTAACGTCCTTTATTGCACACATATAATGGTATGAAGTTGCTATCGAAGTCGGTGTATTTGTGATTATATGTCATTACATGCTTAGCATAGTTAGACCTGTGTTTAAATTACTTTTAGGCAGATGTTCTTGAAATCTCTCTTTGAAGGCCCTGCCTGTCTGACCGATATAGAACATATCACAGTCATCACAGATCATTTTATATACGCCCGTTCTTCTCTCCATAGGTCTATGTGCGGTGTTTCTTAAGAATTTATGGACGTTATTATTAGTGCGGAACGTTACATGGATGTTGTGTTTAATGAAGGCATTTTTTAAAATCATGGGTAAATTGTTGGTGTATTCAACGGAGATGTACTTCATGTTGGTCTTATCGAGACATGGTTTTTTGGTCTTATACTTATGTTTATGTATTAACCGTTCTATTAACGAGCTGTGGTATCCATTCGCCACCGCTATACGTTTAATTATGTTTACTTCTTCAGCGTAATCTAACGGATCCAGAGGTACAATATGTAACCGATGTATAAGGCTATTAAAAGCTGCCATTTTTTGTGATTTAGGATGGTAGGAATCAGCGTGTATAACACCATCTGTTGCAGTGGGTTTCCTGAATATTTTGTACCGAAATTTATTATTTTGTTTTATTAATGTTAAGTCTAGAAAATTAATTTCATTATTCGACTCTATTTCAACTGTAAACTGTATGTTTGTATTGATATTATTAATGTAATTCAGTACCGTGTGTATTTGTCTCGTGGTACCGTCGAAAATGACAAAGGTATCGTCAACATAGATTTTGTAAAATTTTATCTTGTTATGTAATTTGTTGTTTGTTGAAAGCAAGTACTCATTCTCGTAATAGTTAAGATATATTTGTCCGCCAACAATCCAGATAGAGGTGATCCCATAGCCAGGCCCTCTTCTTGAATAAAATATCTATTATCGAATGTAAAATAATTCTGCTTTAGTATAACCTCAAGAAGAAATAATAACTCATATATTTCTTGTGAACTCAAATTACCGGTTTTCTCCAAATTAATTTTCAGAATGTTCATAGTTGCTTGTGTTGGTACACTAGTGTACAGGTTAGTTATATCAAACGACACAAATTTGTGCTGGCTACTAATATTCATGTCTTTAGTTAGATTTACCAACTCAATACTATTTTATATGCAATGATTATTATCTAAAACTACGTTGTTTTTTATTATATTGACCAGTTTCTTCGAAATTTTATACCCTGGTGCCGTGGTGTAATTTATAAGTGGCCTTATTGGAGTGTCGGGTTTATGAATTTTAGGTAGTCCGTTGAATTGAGGGGCATATGCTGTCATAGGTTTAGATGGCGGCGCGTGGCTTCACTAAAGAGATTTGTGCACTTATTAATTGCATTATTAAGGTGTTTCATGTAGGCCTATTTCTGAGTAGGATCTGTATCTATAGATTTTATATTGTTGTTATTGATAAAATTATATACTTTTTGGTAGTATATGTCTCTATGCATGATAACCAAGGTATCGCCTTTGTCGGATTTTGCGACTATTGTATTCTGTTCTATTATTTTATTGTTAATCTGTTTTAAAACTCTTATGTCGTTTGCATATTTTAGCTTAAGGTTATTCGGTGATGACATAATATTATTATTATTTGTTCTGAGGGACCTACCTATTCTGTTGTTGATCGAAACTCTTAATTCATTCTGTGATTTCAAATCTGGTACGCTTTTTATAGCCGCTTCAGTATGTATCATTTCACGCATTGCGTGATTTTTAGTCAAGTCAGGCAAATTATATTTGAACCCCTTGTTGAGTAAATTCAATTCTACCGAGTCGAAAACAATGTCTGTTAGGTTTGAAACGCGTTTGTAAAATTTGTGTTTACATTCTGTAATCATGTCGTCACGTTGATAACTGGTTAAGGTAGTTAATTTCTTATTGTGTCTATGAATATAATCTTTCTGATGCGCTCATTGATATAACTCATTACACTGTGCATAAGTACTGGATGTATCTTGTTCAACAATTCTAAATGCAATTTATACAATGCTGTGTTAAGTCTGATCTTTTTATTATTATTGTTTAATCTCCTCTTTTACCCATGCTATCTCGGCTATATGTTTAACTTTATTTGCGATTCTTGAAGTGCCGTTTATGCGTATAGTGCAGTATTTAGGCGTAACATTAAATTGGATGCACTGTCTATTATATCCGATGTGCAGGTTTGTTTTCAGCAATTTACTCTTAATGTTTATGAATTTTTATACCGTAGTTGCTTGACTAGCCTCTAATTTTAAAACCATGACTATAGACTACAGAACCATCAGTATGTCGCAACCGATCGTAGAGTGCGCACTCAAAGACCCGCGTGTGCGGATGCAATTTTATTTTTATTATGTGTGTTCATGCAATTTTATTTTTATTATGTTTATTGATTAACGACGTCTTTCAGACCGATTAAAAAACTTTTACACTCTGAAGATGGAACCTTAGGTTCCGAAACGCCTAAATGTTAAGAAGAATCATCAGGCAGCCACAAGACGGAGGTAAATCAATGTATTATATTATATAGTGGCTCGGATACCGTGAACATGGTTTTAAAAAAACTGATCGTTGCGTCAACTGACGAGATAGGATTCTTAAAGGTAATACCCATAGGGTATGAAATTGTATGAAGTGTTTTACCATCCTTACAATTTTAATCAACACAACAACTGGGGCTCTAGCCTGGGAGGGGACGGAGCTGAATACCCCTGCGTGTTAGGGTGCCCAGAGTAACTCTTCCGATGACTGCAACAATCCTACTCTCTCAAGGGCGTTAAGTTTTCCAAGGTCGAGTGGTAATGGATGGGTATGCTCTCACTGTTTTGTAGCTAGGTGGAGAAGATTTCAGCAAGTGAGTTACTCAGCCGATCGTTTTGTGGTTTAGTCTAGTGCCGTGAGCCAATGGTGACGCGTCCGAGTAACAGCCTGGATACTATTCATTGTGTGTGGTCTCCAAGTTGCATTAACTAATTGAGATAATAGGTAGATACCTGATTATATTGTCCTTCATGCAACTTCAGTCGTTAGGTACGACGCGTTTCAGGCTCACAGTCCTATCTTCAGGAGAAAATCACTCGAGGTGAGCTCGTCAGTACAAAACAATTAACACGCACATAAAAACACTGAGTTCATTATATACTCGTATCTCGTGAGAACACGATACGCGTCGTCGAGAAAATAAAAGTGTACACTTTTGTGAGTTTCTCCTGAAGATGGGACTGTGAGCCCGAAGCGCGTCGTGCCTAACGACTGAAGTTGTATGAAGGACAATATAACCAGGTATCTACCTATTATCTAAATTACCCTGGATACCTTCCGGTACATTGTAGGACCGGTTGGTCAGCGCTGCTGCCTCCGATGCGCCCCTCTTGACCGCTCAGCGGTGGTCTGCCACACAACAGCTCGTGTATCCGGGGCGGGCGCCTCATGAAAGAAGGCTATTGCACAGCTGACATGATACAACCCCGCCGAGGCCACGAGTGCCTAAGACAGCCATTCAGGACAGTTCGGGTTCGCAGTAATGTTTAGTGGGATTTTGTGGGTGGTATTGGCTACCTCAGGAGGAAGACTCTACGTAGGAGACTAGGGGGGTCGTCCAGCAGAGTCGGGGTCGTTTTACGAAAAGGCATGGGACCTTCGTCTCTGGCCAGGTGTGAGTGGGATGAGTCTACCGCCGCGCGGATAAACGGTCACAGGAAGTCTGAAGACGTACTTTTTCACCGTTGACAGACAGAGACCCGTCCAGTTGATGGCTCGGTTGAAAACAAACCAGGACGAGTTGGACAGGATTCGGACGGAACTGTTCCAGTTTGCGTTTGGGACTGTTGGAGAGAAGTGGCGACCACGCTGGGGTTGCGTATGTGAGTACTGCTCTGCAGCAGGTATAGGGCAGTGGTGTGGCACGGGTACATAACACCTGTTGCCGGTTGTGATAGGCCTAAAACTTAACCTAAAATTTAATTTGAATTTTTTCTATTACCAAGTGTTCTTTTTAGGGCCAAAATATTTTTTAAGAGTATTTTCTATCATTCGCTGGCAGAAGAAGAGGGTCCAGGTTCAACGGGATCTGACTCCATTATACTTACGCAGAATAAATCAGAACACAAACAGTCGAATTAAAAACAATAAAGACAAACAGAGAAACGCATAACTAAACGAACAAAACACAAATAGGTAGGCAGTATGTGCTGCACGTTGGTTCCGAAACGAACATAGCTGCTAAGTGAGCGTTTTGTCGGTTCATACAGCGGCAACACATTGGGTGGACGAATGTGTCCCCCTCACCGCTATTTGTACAGTAACAACTACTACGAGGTCAATGACCGTACGCAGTAACACACTGCCGATGTCTAAACCGGCAACACAAGACTGTGCAAGTGCCCAGCAGTTCGAAAGGAATACTACGCTTTTCTGGTAGGACTGGAGTACTTTCTAATATCTTCGCTTTGGTGGTTACCAATATTTTAAAAACCAAAATGGCCGACATGTCGTTGATCGGATTTTACAAAGCGGTAAGTAGTGTGATTTTACCGACTGTATCTAAACCAACGAAGAAATAACTGATGAAAATCAGCTAGTCGAAACAACAGTTGGTCAGAACACACCTGCCCGACACCTTGCAGCAGTTCAATTTTTAATACTGACACCAACTACTTGGGACGTCATTCGCACAACTGGTCGGAGTCCACAGATCAGGGGACACGCTAAGCTATTGCCAATTAATAATGTATCTTGCATTGACACACATCTTGTACAAACAGTAAAGATAGATATAAGACGTAGTCTGCACTTGCACCCCACCACAGTGAACGTCCGATAAGTTTGTTACCCGACTAGTTGTCGCGTTGAATGATTTGTTTCGGTGTTTTGGTAACCTTCTAATACTGGAGTAGGTTACACTATATAAGGTTACCCTCTCTATCGTAACGATCATGTAATGTACTCTAACGATGTAACGTAAACCAACGTAACGATTGACGTAGAGACATGTAATGTAACGATCATGTACTCATGACTCTAAGTAACGGACGAAGGCAGTTTAATAGAAGACAGGCCGCGATTTGGAGGGAAAGAACGATTAATATTTGGTTTTTTGAAGTTAGCTTTTTTGCAAGATCGGGTAGTTAGCCCTATATGTTAACCCCCAAACCAGGGGCAGGGATTTTATGTCAGAGTACCTTCTCCTAAACGGGTTGCTTTCTGCACAGCTGAAGAATCCAAACGCCCAGTTACGGGAGCCATTCACCCCTTATGTGGCTACCCATCGTTTCGGACGACTAGCCTTCGGGCGGTTGAGCCTATCGACCATGCCGTGCTCCTGTGGACTATGCCTTACGGGAGCCATTCGCCCTAATGTGGCTACCCATCGTTTCGGACGACTAGCCTTCGGGCGGTTGAGCCTATCGACCATGCCGTGCTCCTGTGTACTATGCCTTACGGAAGCCATTCGCCCTAATGTGGCTACCCATCGTTTCGGACGACTAGCCTTCGGGCGGTTGAGCCTAGCGACCATGCCATGCTCCTGTGGACTATGCCTTACGGAAGCCATTCGCCCTAATGTGGCTACCCATCGTTTCGGACGACTAGCCTTCGGGCGGTTGAGCCTATCGACCATGCCGTGCTCCTGTGGACTATGCCTTACGGAAGCCATTCGCCCTAATGTGGCTACCCATCGTTTCGGACGACTAGCCTTCGGGCGGTTGAGCCTAGCGACCATGCCATGCTCCTGTGGACTATGCCTTACGGAAGCCATTCGCCCTAATGTGGCTACCCATCGTTTCGGACGACTAGCCTTCGGGCGGTTGAGCCTATCGACCATGCCATGCTCCTGTGGACTATGCCTTACGGGAGCCATTCGCCCTAATGTGGCTACCCATCGTTTCGGACGACTAGCCTTCGGGCGGTTGAGCCTATCGACCATGCCATGCTCCTGTGGACTATGCCTTACGGAAGTCATTCGCCCTAATGTGGCTACCCATCGTTTCGGACGACTAGCCTTCGGGCGGTTGAGCCTAGCGACCATGCCATGCTCCTGTGGACTATGCCTTACGGAAGCCATTCGCCCTAATGTGGCTACCCATCGTTTCGGACGACTAGCCTTCGGGCGGTTGAGCCTAGCGACCATGCCATGCTCCTGTGGACTATGCCTTACGGAAGCCATTCGCCCTAATGTGGCTACCCATCGTTTCGGACGACTAGCCTTCGGGCGGTTGAGCCTAGCGACCATGCCATGCTCCTGTGGACTATGTCTTACGGAAGCCATTCGCCCTAATGTGGCTACCCATCGTTTCGGACGACTAGCCTTCGGGCGGTTGAGCCTATCGACCATGCCATGCTCCTGTGGACTATGCCTTACGGGAGCCATTCGCCCTAATGTGGCTACCCATCGTTTCGGACGACTAGCCTTCGGGCGGTTGAGCCTATCGACCATGCCATGCTCCTGTGGACTATGCCTTACGGAAGCCATTCGCCCTAATGTGGCTACCCATCGTTTCGGACGACTAGCCTTCGGGCGGTTGAGCCTAGCGTCCATGCCATGCTCCTGTGGACTATGCCTTACGGAAGCCATTCGCCCTAATGTGGCTACCCATCGTTTCGGACGACTAGCCTTCGGGCGGTTGAGCCTAGCGACCATGCCATGCTCCTGTGGACTATGCCTTACGGAAGCGCGCCTCAGACCTGACGACTGGCTGGAGCATGCACAGAGGTGTCCCCACGTCATTCATGTTATCATGTATTCGTGGACCGCTCCCTAACACCTTGTGCCGAGCAAACGACCGCGATGCACTGTTGGGACCTGGCGTTCATCAGGCTCCGGCTTGGACGACGCAAACAAACCAGGGCGCGAGGCGCCCTGTGTATCTTCTGTGTAAGGAATCCTATCTACTCCACCTGTTGGTCCGAGGGCGATGTGATATTTTATTTCCCACCAACCGCCGATATAATTGGATACAGACCGGCGAGACCATCCCCTGGGCTGCCACCTGGGTGGCGTCTTCAGTGGATTATAGGCTCCCCCGAAGAAGAAGTATAGTCATGTACAGCGGTAAGGAACTGTTGCCCTTAAAATGAAGAACAGTAGTGAGGTGGCCTGCGGAAAGTTTACGACTTTACAGGATTACCAACGACCGAATTCAGGAGACAATGACGGTGTCAAATTCAATAGTAGATAACATCAAGACGAAACAGTTAACACGGCACGGCCATGCGGCGTATGCCAGAGAAAGCCTCAGTAAACGCGTGAAGGGAAAGACCAAGAACAGGTGGAGAAATGGATACGGTAAGGGGATGGAAGAAAGAGGACTAAAGTATTGAGGGATCGACAAGAATGGTGACTGGGCTATGACCATTAGGAACCGTTTGTATATGGACAATTAATGTCTATGGAAATAAGTCAGTGAAGATAAAGAAGAAGCAGATAAAAGTAATTTAATACAATGGGTACATAATTATTATGCAATTATTCTCCACAATAAACCAACGTGATACGGTGTTGTTTCTCATACCACGTATCCATCCAGACTGCGAGCCCTGTGCGCCGAGTCTCGCCAGCACTTAACGATAATTAAGACAACGCGATAAAGTTTTTCCGATTCTTCTTTTCACAATCGAACGGTGCCGGTTTTCGATTAAACTTATTTCTGTTATTTCGTTTTTACGTTCGCGCAGGAGAACTGTAAAAAGTCACTTCTGCCCGAAGAGACAAGAAAGCAATTCGCAAAATAAGATTTCTGTGCTTGGAAATTTTTCATTGTCCCGACCGAATGAAGTGAGGCAGTGACTGTTGTAATCACACTTATTGAAAAATCCACTTTGAATAATTTAAGAATATAAAGTGTCGCGAACGGAGGAATGAGGTGTGCTTCTTCCATTGTAAGTAACTCGAGGTGAGGTGAAGGAGAAAATTTATAGAATAAAATTACGATAGAAGCTCTACCGAAAAGGGTGGAGGGGGGACGAAACGGAATTGACTGGGAGAGTTTTTATTCTTTGATAAGAGTTTTTGCTATAAGATTTAGTTACTCAGACAAACACAAAATAGGCTTCTATACAAAAATCGATAAGCCATTTTTACTTCGAGTTTTTACAGTTATAATTTATAATATTACTTAATATTCTGTCTTGCCCCCTTCCTTCCATATCCGTGACTAGGAGAGGATAGGCGGTTACGTTCCCCCACATGCCCACTGGCAACGAGCTGAGGGGCGCCAGAAACGACCGTTTTTTTTACATACTAAGTGACCTAGGAGTTTGCTATGTGTGATCGTCGAGTTCTAAAGCTCAGTGGACTTCCTAGTGGATCTTAAAATGCACGAACTGAAGAAAAAGACGTGAGAGTGGGCGTTGTAATTTATCAATTAAAATTTAATAAAATAGTTTAAAATTGTTTTCGTTTATTTAGAAAATGTTGAGCCAAAGAGTCAAGATTATAAGACAGAAATAAGAGTCAAGATTATAAGGCAGAAATTTTAAAAAAATTATGGAAATTAATTGAGTAAAGTTAAGGGAATGGAATTATACCGTATCACTTGACTGTTCAAAAGAGTATTAGGATTGCAAGATATGTTGACGGAGAGGCGATTTAAAGATATTCATATTAATGAATAGCGAAAGAGGAAGTTAATGAGAAGGAAAGGCTGCTGTGTGGCAAAATTAATAAGAATTTAAGGAAAAGGTTGGCCAAATGTTATGTGTGGAGCGTTGCTTTATGTGGTGCAGAGACATGAACACTGAGGAAAGAGGATGAGAAAAGATTAGAAACATTTGAGATGTGGGTTTGGCGAGCAATGGAAAAAGTGAGGTGCGTTGATAAAGTAAGGAATGATGAAGTTTTAAGAAGAATAGGGGAAGAGGGAAGAATCCTGAAGGTAATAGAAAATAGGAAAAGGAAGTGGTTAGGTCATTGTTTAAGAAGAGACTGCTTCCTTACAACTGCCATGGAGGGTGTCACAGAAGGAGAAAAAAGAAGTGGGCGTAGAAGAATTAAGTTAATAGATAGCATCCAAATCAGATGGTGTTACGAAGAAACGAAAAGACTGGCATGCGATAGGACAGCTTGGAGAGCTTTTACCATTTGAAGACCTGCCTTAGGGCAGAACACCAAATAATAATATTAATGAAAACTATTTCCACAGCTTCAACTGTCAAAAACGCATAAAAAATAACAAACTACTCGCCAAAATATGTTTTTCATAACCTAATTGTGTGGGGGTTGGAATCTATTTGTTTGAGACGAAACGGACGTGGTTAGCTTACGGGAAACGATTTGACAGGTCTACAAAAGCACTGATCTGATTTTGTTTTATTCTTTATTATTTAACGAAAAATATGGAGCGTTAATACACTTAAATTGTAAAACGTTTTGGAAAATAACACGCGGAATACAACACGGAGGAGTTAGGATTTGAGAAATGTAGAGATCAAAGAATACAAAATTTATTATACTGTAAATTTGAAATCTTCCCTGCTGTATGGGGGAAGTACCAGAGCGATCCTTACTTTCCTAACAGTAGATCAGTAGACCTAAACATTTTCCAACCCGTTTACGCTTTATGATATCACTGAGCGTGTTTAGAATATTTAACAAGCCGACCATACAGAGAAGAAATGAATGACATTTATAATTCATTCCTTCAAAATTTCTTTAGATAATGAGTTATATGTTGTTATTTATTTACCTATTTTAATTTATTTATACGATATATAGGCGGAATTTTGTTTTTGACGTCTTCTTACGGTATGGACCGCGTAGAAAATGTCTTGTGCGACATGGTTTCACCCATATTACAGTGAGTATCCTCAGGTCTATGTGACGATGAGACTGGCAAATAGACTCAGTTATACTGTAGTGTAGAAGTAGCTGTGGGTGGTCCGGTGAGTAGACCCTGCCCTGTAGGTTTTACACTGCTTGCATTATTTGTGTGCTCAGTCAACTCCCGTACAGTCAAGTCAGAAAGTAAAGGATACCAAGTCGTGCTGAACGTTACTGCCTCTCTATTGATGTTATCTTTGTGTTTATTAATTTCTATAGCTTTTAGCACTATTCTGTCATAATACCTATTGCACGATTTTAACAGACGCGTCTTCGAAGTTTATCATGTGATTGGTTGTAGGTGACTGCTCAGCAACTGCCGACTTTTCAGCTGCTAAGTTCTTCGTATGTCTGACATGTTCTTGGACCGACCCTTGTAGAAATCAGGCGGCTCGTCTGGCCAATAGATCTTTCCGCAGCTACACGGAATTTTGTAAATACCTTCAGTGTTGTTTAACATTCGTTAAACATTCGTTTGACATTCGTTTTGTACTGACATATTCGGTATGTCTTTGATTAGTTTTAAAAATTGTTCCAGCTTCTTATGTGGTTGAAAAGTTGTTTTAATACCATATTTCCTCAACGTATTGCTAATTTTTGTGTGTGGTACCTTTAATCTATGGTAAGAATGCTCTATGGTTATTACCTTCTGCTGTAGGTGTCTATAAAGAGTTTTCAGTCTTTTTAATGCTTTTCGTATAGTATTTGTGTTATAGCTGTTCCTCTCAAGAGCGTCCGTTTGGCAAAAGAGAAAAAAGACGCCGGCCGCGAAGCCTACGATATATATATGACAATACAGACGAAATTTTGTTTATTTTAAAGAAAATTCTCGTCACTTGTATTTTGCAATAACAAAATACCAAAAGGCGTTGTGTACCTTCAATAAAATTTGTATAAAGATACAGCTAAAATTGCCTATATGTGTAAATGAATTAATAATTATATATTAACTATAATAATAAATTTTTCAGTGAAGGGTTTGTGAGGATCGGTCAAAAATAACACAAATTTTAACTTATTTGACCAGTTATAAATAAATAACTTATTTAATAACAACTTATTTATTAAGTTTATATTTTATAAATATTTTATATTTATATTTTATAAATAAATAACTTATAATAATTAACTTATTTAACCAGTTGTGTGTTTGGCGTCAGCAACAATTGTCCTGATGATGACAATAAACATTGTCGAAACGTCGACACAAATAAGTTAAAATTTGTGTTATTTTTGGCCGATCCTCACAAACCCTTCACTGAAAAATTCATTGATTGACAGTCACTACGAATTTAAGGATATAATAATAAAAATTATGTACTACCCTAATTATGTTATATTATTATTATATACATAATAATAATAATAATAATTGGTTGTAAACACCAATTTCCTTCAAGAAGTTAACGGTCACTTCACAGTTCTCTCTACTTATAGTAACTGTCTCATACTTGCCCCTCACAGATAAGATTCAAACACGTAAATTTTATAATACAAATATGTTGTACAGTAGTGTGCAAATTAATGAGAACACGCTTGATTTTAATTCATTTTTAATAACGCATACAGAATTAATAAAATATTATACATCTATTATGAAATATGTCTACCTCTGGTTTGAATAACTAGTTATACACGTTTTGGCATAGATTGGATTAATTTCTGACACATCATTTTCACTTCAGCGTGTTTGAACCATAAATTGATTAACGAAGAAATCATGGTTTCTTTGCTTGTGTAGTTCATTTTGCGCATTCTTCCTTTAAGGATAGCCCATAAGTTTTCAATCGGATTGAGGTCCAGTGAATTTCCTGGCCAGTCTAAAAGCTTAACATTATGTTCTTGAAAAAATTGTGTGACTTTTCGCGACTTATGGCAGGGAGCATGATCTTGTTGAAAAATGCCGTTTCTCTCTGGCCACTTGCCACTGAAAGCAAGGATCACTTGTCTTCTAACAACCTCAATGTACCTGTCGGAATTATCATTCCATCAACTGTAACAAGTGGGCCTGGCCCATGAATGGAAAAACAACCCCAAAACATTTTCTTAGTCGGGTATTTTACACTTTGATCAATGTGTTTAGGAGAAGGTTTCTCACTGTGTGATTTCCTAACGTAGCGTGACCGTTGACCCTGTACAATAAAGTGGGTTTCATCTGAGAACAGGACATTTTCTCTATCTTTTTTATTCCATTTCTTATATTTTTTGGCTCAAGATAATCTTTTTTCATCATTGGGATGGTTAAAAGCTGTTTCTTCTGAGGACGAACAGCCTTACGCCCAGCATCCAGTAGCCTGTGCCGAACAGTAGAGTCATAAATGTGAACACCTTGACTGTGCTAAGTCTTTTTGTAGATCAAAACTTGTCAGCCTAGGGGTTTCCTTTGATTTTCTTAGCAAAATTGAGTCATCCCTGTCAGATGTTTTGCGTTTTCTTCCACATTTTCCTTTTCGCTGAGGTGAAACACTGCCAGTCTCTTTAAACTGTTTAATAATTAAGTTGACAGCTCCCAAACTAACTTCACATAGTCTAGCAATGCCCATTTGGGTCATATTAGTGTGTTCATTCAATGTGACAATCTTGCTTCTTTTCTTTGGAGTGAGAGCCATAGCTAACATTTAATAAAACAGGATTTAACACGGTTCACAGGATTAAAGTTTCACAGAAACAACCGATAACACATTATTAACCACAAACAACAAAGGAAATGAGGTTAGGAAACAGCTGAGAACAAATGAAAGTAAATATCAGCTGTAAATCTGGGCTGCCAAACTCTTAAAGTCAAGTTATGTGAAAATTGCCTCTTGTTCACATTAATTTGCACACTACTGTACTTACTACATTAAAATTTTCGCATCGGTCGCGATTCACCGTTTTTTTTGTGGGCGGTGCGCACTGACCACGGTCCAGATGAATAATAATTTAGGTCAAGAGTAACCGATCTTCTTGAGCAGAGACTTTAGAAGGCCGTCTTTTTAAGAAGACCTAACGCAACCTTCTCGATTTTCCACTAAAGCGTTGTAAAGTTTTCGACTATAACACTGGACTCGAGACACCCCCTCCCCTTGGACTACAACAATCGAGACGACTTAATCACGCTAATGTTTAAAAAATCATAGTGAGCTTGAGCTACACTAAGAAGAGAAAGAGGAAGAGAAGGAGAGGGAGAGAGAGAGCTAAATGTTCTCCCCACCTTCAGGTGAACAATGGCGAGTTACTGGTCTCCCATCGTTATTGTTGTATTCACTTCCGGAAAATGACTTTGGCATTATTATTATTAGGAATAATACTTTGAGCGCGCGTGGATATTAATAAGCGAAGTGACCACTGTTCTGGTTAAACGAAAAGACAATGGTTTCATTGTTTGGGGGATGGGGGCGGGGGATGTCGACCGACCGCAACCGCTCACTGACGTTATGAAAAGAACCAAGTATTGTGAGATAAAATAACATCTATACAACGGTGTTGTGTGTGCGCGAGCGAGCGCCCAGCGTACGCACACCGCCCGCCCAAACCACTAGCACTAATCAAGCCCGGACAGTCATTCTTTTGTTTAGACAGCAGGTTCGCATGAGTAAATTTCTCTGCTCGCCTCGATGAATCCCGGGCAATGAGTGTGGGATTAGACATCACTATTGCACTACCAGTCAACACATTGTCCAACACAAAACGGATTCGCTAGCTTTAATTAACCGTCATCTTCTTCATCATCATCCTCGGAGAACAGTGTTTTACATTATTAAAAAGAAAAAGAAAACAAAGACAAGAGTTCGAACACAAACGTTTGGAGGGACTGAAAAAAATATGCATCGGGTTTTGTAGATTTTGTTTGTGACTAAAGAGGTTTTTCCTTCCACACATAGGCATAACTTGGGAGGGGCAGGGGGGGCACTTGCCCCCCAATGTTCCGAACATTATAAAATTTTGTTTCCAGTTGTTTGCAAATAAAAACTAAACAAAACAAAACATTAAAACTTCCCTCGAACTAGGCCTTTCGGTTTCGCAACCATATCAAGTTCTTACTACAACATTACTACAACTACAATGGTTACGAAACCGAAAGGCCTCGTTCGTGGGAAAATTGTACATAGCAGAAAAGCAACAAAATACGACAAAGTTGTTGAATGAAGACTGCTAACACAGATGAAATAGCTGAAAACATTAAATGATGAAAATGGTTTACTGTAGCCAAACAATCTGCAGCCTTTATTTCTTTCGTCACGTAATCACATTGACCTCCGTATAGTTTTCACACCTTTCCAACGCTTCATCATTTTACTACGGTAAAAGTCCGCTGCCTGTGTCTTGAATCAGTCGGTAACACCGCGTTTCATTCGGAGTCATTTTCGAACCGTGTTCCGTTCGCCGTCATTTTCGATTCATTTTTGTAGCATATCCAGGTTTTATCTTAATTATTTGTTCAAACAGGACATACCATTCATTTTCAAAACGTGACAAATATTTGATAATATTGTTAAGACAATTATTACGGAACGCTCTCGAAAAGTTGAGAGCGTCTTCAACCCGTTTCTCGGCTAGCCGAGCAGGTGCAGTGTTTGTGTTAAAGCTGCGCAGTCAAGTACCCTCTAGACGGTTCGAGTCTTTGTCAACTACGAAAATTATGCTGGCACACCGCCAAAAGAATTGAACATTATTCTGGAACATCTGCAGGCTATGTATAAAGAACAGCGGCCGGCTTAGTTAATTAGTTACAGTTGGAGATTTATTCAGTGCGGATCAAGTGGTTGTTGTGAAAAGTGATTACTGTATTATAATTAGTGCAGAACTCTTAATAGTTGACATTATATTGCGTGTGGACAAATTTAACTTGAATTACTGTATGAGAGAATCTTGTTGATTTCAAATTTTTATTTTTGAGTAATGGAAGCTGATTTCATTGGTGTCTGTATTTTGTTTCCACTGTAGGCCTACCATATAACGATATCTGAGACCGCCGTAACAATATGAAGTCAGACGTATTCACTTCCGCCTGTGTGTATGGTTGATTATCATTTTCTGTACATATTATTTTTTAACCAAGTTTCTCTGTTTCTCTGTGTGAATCGTGAAGTATTATTGATCGTGAAATGTTAACAAATCGAATAGACAATTTCATAGATTTTCGCGTTCTCTTATTCCGCTAAACCGTCTGTCATCGCTGATGCAGGGCCACTACGTTCTTCGTCGCGAATATTCGTTTGTCCTTTCCTAAACAAACGAGATCATTGCCTAACTCTACTCAGGGGTGAACCTAGGGAGGATATGAGGGATATATCCCCCCCCGAAAATCTAAAAAATTAAAAAATGTTGGAGAAAACATTTAAAATTGGTGTATTTTTGAAATGTAATTAATTGACTTCCAAGTTTTGTCAGTTAAAAAAAATAACCTGTTTAGGTCATTGACAAGTTTAAATAATTATAAAAATAACCTGTTCAGGTCACTGACAAGTTTAAATAATCTACAATAATAGGCCTTACACTAAATAATAAATATAACAAATGTTGAAAGAAATGGTGAAAAATGAAAAGAAGTCGACTTGAAAGAGAATAGGAGGACACGATTTTCCGGTGGTCACAAGCTACTTGAACATATGATTCACGTGACGACATGCTTTACACTAGGCTTGAGCCATGTCAGCTGATTTATTTAATTCCACAATGAAGGAACTGTTTGTTTTTACCCACTAGTTGGCCGTAAACGGAAACCTATAAAAAAGACAGGCCATGGCCGTACGACGATTTTAAGTCACGTGACGTGAAGGAGTCGAACAGTTTCACTGTTATCCTACGTACTCGTGTAATTAACGCGCTTTATTTGACCAAATTTACTTAAATATTACGGATTTTAAAAAATGAACATGAAATAAATTTACAATGAAACATATATAATCCACATACTTTTTAAAATATCAAGAAAGATAAACAAAAACACTTATTTAAAACAAATATAGTAATATTTATTTATTTGTTTTTTTTTACCTTTCTTTCTTTTTCTATTTTTCCTATTATATTTTGTTTTAATAAAATTATTTAACATTATTTTACGTGCTGTAAAATTTATATCCACAACCCTGTTAATATATGTATATGCACAGCACTTTTTACACATGATGTTAACCTTTACTTTCTTAATTTTAACGTTCTCTTTAAAGTATTTGTGTTCCACAGAAAGGTATTCTTTGGCTTCCAAGACATACTGGAACCATATCTGATGTATGTTTTTAACATATTTTAACGAAATTAGTGAACTACAGCTATTATTTGCCCATTAGTTTTAATTTGTTGGTACGTTTTTCATTATAGTATGAGAAAAACAATACTCTAAGAAACGATATGTGGTTGAAAAAATCCCCTTCTCCGAAATGAAATCGTAGGTTCGCTCCTGACCTCAATGTCATTCATAATGCTTGGGCTATGCGTCTGACAAACGTTTTCTCCGAGTTTCAAGACCACTGACGTTTTTTCTTTCATCTTGCATAAGGAAATGGAAGTACGGTGATCGCGAAAAAAATCGTGCCAGAATCGTGATTCTGATTGTACTACCCTCAAAACATGAAGAAAAGTCATTTTCAGAAAAGTGTCTCTGGGTGTAGAATTTTGTCTATGGCGAACGATAATTTCCGCAAATTCAAACAGAATCAAATTATGTTTTGCATATGTGCCCGAGTTGTAGAAGATTCAAGGTCTACTGATTTTGGTAAAGATCGATGGGGGGGGGGGTAGTTTACCTGCAACGTTTTTTCGTTTTAACAAGAGTAAAATACTTAAAAATTCATTTAAACTTTTTCAAACAATGGTAATTGTTAAAAATAAAATAATTTTGTTGCTAGGCAACCAGGTTGTTTGGATAGGAGGGAGGGGTAGTTTACCTGCATTGTGTTGTGTTTTAACAAGAGTAAAGTACTTAATTTTAATAAATAAGTGCCCCCAAAATAAAGTCACATTAATCCACTATAAAATGGTAAATGAGATAATTATAAATGGAGTGTGTAGTTGAATGAGGAGGGGTTGATTTTTTGAAAATTGCTGTGCTGAAATCAAGTAAAGTGCGAATATTTAATTTTGAAGGATAAGATACCTTAGAACTTACACGATAAAACTATTACTATGAAAGTGTAAATATCAATAATGGTGGGGATCGGTTGATGAGGAGGGATGATCTGCGTAGTTCAGTTTCTTTATAAGAATAAAGTACCTAATTCTTATAGATAAAGTGACTTGAAAATAACATATATTAAACGACTACCCCATAATAACAAAAATATCTATAAATACTGAAAACAGTTTGAGGTTGGACGATATTTTTTTAGAAATTATCGAACCGAATTTAAGTAAATGATTTTAAATATAAATCTTAGAACATGGATGTCACGTATGGTTCTCCATACCGATATTTTCACAACAGAAACATATCACTTTGTTGAGGGGATTATTTATCGTGGCACTCGTTGTAAACCGCTCACACACCACAACAGTAGTGTTACAATTTTTACTTCCATGTTCCATAAGGAAATGGAAGTATGGTGATGGCAAAAAAAATCGTGGTCGAGATTATTGCAGATTCTGATTGTACTACCCTCAAAACATGAAAAAAAGTCAGTTTTCGAAAAGTGTCTCTGTGTGTGTCTGTCTGTCTATAGATTTTTTTCTTATGGCAAACGATAACAGCCGCAAATTCAAACAGAACCAAATAATTGTTTGCATACAGCCCTGATTTGTAGAGTACTCAAGACGTATTGTTTTTGGTGAAAATCGGTGAACGGAAAGGGGTAGTTTACCTGCAACATTTTTTTTAATCAAGGGTAACTTTTTTCTATGGCAAACGATAACAGCCGCAAATTCAAACATAATCAAATAATGTTTCTCATACAGCCCTGAATTGGATAGTTCTCAAGGCCTATTGTTTTGGTGAAGATCGGTTAAGGGAAAGGGGTAGTTTACCAGCAACGTTTTTTGTTTTAACAAGGGTATTTTCTATGGCAAACGATAACAGCCTCAAATTCAAACAGAATCAAATAATGTTTTGCATACAGCACTGAATTGTAGAGTTCTCAAGACCTATTGTTTTTTGTTGAAGATCGGTTTAGGGAAAGGGGTAGTTTACCTGCAACATTTTATGTTTTAACAACGGTAATTTTTTTTATGACGAATGACAACTGCCGCACATTCAAAGAAAATCAAATATTGTTTTGCATACATTCATCAATTATAAAATACTGAAGGCTTGTTGATTTTGGTGAAGATCGGTTAAGGGAAAGGGGTAGTTTACCTGCCACATTTTATGTTTTAAGAAGAGTAATTGTTTCTATGACGAACGATAACTGCCGCACATTTAAACAGAATCAAATAATTTTGTGCATACTTTCCTCAATTGTAGATAGCTCAAGGTCTGTTGATTTTGTTGAAGATCGGTTAACGGAAAGAGGTAGTTTACCTGCAACATTTTATGTTGTAACAAGAGAACGTTTTCCATGAATTACGATAACTGCCGTAAATTCAAATAGAATCAAATAATTTTTTACATATATTCCAGAGTTGTAGAGGACTCATGGCCTATTGATTTTGGTGAAGATCGGTTAAGGAAAAGGGGTAGTTTACTTGCCACTTTTAATGATTTAACAAGAATAATTGTTTCTAAGGCAAACGATAACTGCCACATATTCAAACAGAATCAAAAAATGTTCGCATGCAGCCCTGAATTGTAGAGTTCTCAAGACCTGTTGTTTTTGGTGAACATCGGTTATGGGAAAAGGGTAGTTTACTAGCAACGTTTTTTTTTTCAAGGGTAATTTTTTCTATGGCAAACGATAACAGCCGCAAATTCAAACAGAATTAAATAATGTTTTGCATGCATCCCTGAATTTTAGACGACTCAAGACATATTGATTTTGGTGAAGATCAGTTAAGGAGAAAGGGGTAGTTTACCTGCAACGTTTTATGTGATAACAAGGGTAATTTTTTCTATGACGAACGATAACTGCCGTAAATTCAAACATAATCAAATAATGTTTTGTATACGTCCCTAGTTTGTAGAGACTCAAGGTTTTGTGATTTTTGTGAAGATCGGTCAAGAAGAAGGGGTAGTTTACCGGCAACGTTTTATTTTTTTGTATGTGTACTACGTTATCGGCAACAAAGAAGTAGTTTAGTGTTAAAATTCCTTCCTGGGCTGTTTGGGCACAGGACAATGTTTTCTCCAAACCAGACGTTTCGGCAGTGCCATCGACTGTCATCATCAGTGAAAATCGAGTGCGATAACGTGAGGTGGTATACGTTAGTGACCACATACACTGTACTGTGGTTAAGGCTGAATCAATAAGTAGAAAGAAGTAGTTTCTATGGAAATATTTCTTTTCGACTATGATTTTAAATATAAATCTTAGAACATGGAAGTAATGTGTGGTTCTCCATACCGATATTTTACTTCCATGTTCCATAAAGAAATGGAAGTATGGTCATGGCGAAAAAAATCGTGTTCGAGATAATGGCTGACTCTGATTATACTACCCTCAAAACATGAAAAAAAGTCATTTTTCGAAAAGTGTCAATGTGTCTGTCTGTCTATCTATCTGTGTGTAGAATTTTTCTATGGCAAACGATAACTGCCGCAAATTCAAACAGAATAAAATAATGTTTTGCGTACGTACCTGAATTGTAGAGCATTCAAGGTCTACTGATTTTGGTGAAGATCGGTTAAGGAGAAGGGTAGTTTACCTGCAACGTGTTATGTTTTAACAAGAGTAATTTTTTACTTCCATGTTCCTTAAGGAAATGGAAGTATGGTGAAGGCAAAAAAAATCGTTTTCGAGATTATTGCAGATTCTGATTGTACTACACTCAAAACATGAGAAAAAGTCGTTTTTCGAAAAGTGTCTGTGTGTCTGTCTGTCTGTGTGTCTATCTGTCTATAGATTTGTTTTCTGTGGCAAACGATAACAGCCGCAAATTCAACAGAATCAAATAAATTTTTGCATACAGCCCTGATTGGTAGAGTACTCACGACCTATTGGTTTTGGTGAAGATCGGTTTGAGGGAAAGGGGTAGTTTACCGGGAACGGTTTTTTTTATCAAGGGTAATTTTTTTTTTGGCAAACGATAACAACCGCAAATTTAAACAGAATTAAATAATGTTTCGCATACAGCTCTGAATTGTAGAGTTCTCAAGACCTATTGATTTTGGTGAAGATCGGTTAAGGGGAACGGGTAGTTTACCTGCACGTTTTATGTTTTAACAAGGGTATTTTCTATGGCAAACGATAACAGCCGCAAATTCAAACAGAATCAAAAGATTATTTGCGTACAGCCCTATATTGTAGAGTTCTCAAGACTTATTGTTTATGGTAAAGATCGATTAAGGGAAAGGGGTAGTTTACCTGCAACCTTTTTTTTCAACAAGGGTATTTTCTATGGCAAACGATAACAGCCGCAAATTCAAACAGAATCAAATAATTTTTTGCATACAGTCCTGATTTGTAGAGTACTCAAGATGTGTTGTTTTTGGTGAAGATCGGTTAAGGAAAAGGGGTAGTTTACCTGCAACGTTTTTTTATCAAGGGTAATTTTCTATGGCAAACGATAACAGCCGCAAATTCAAACAGAATCAAATAATTTTTTGCATACCTCCCTGAATTGTAGAGATCTCAAGGACTTTCGATTTTGGTGAAGATCGGTTAAGGGGAAGGGGTAGTTTACCTGCAACCTTTTACGTTTTAACAACAGTAAAGTACTTGAAAATTCATTTAAACTTTTTGAAACAATGGTAATTGTTAAAAATAAAATAATTTTGTTGCCAGGCAATAAAATTATAATTTTTTCATTTTAATGTAAATTATGTATGAGTTAATATACATGTATAAAATAATATATCGTTCGTGGCAGGCAAGCATATCTCAGTTATGTAATTTTTTCGTTTCCATTTTATTATTATGACTACCGCAATAAAAAGGCAGGGAACACACACACACACACACACACACACACACACACACACACACACACACACACACACACACACACACACACACACACACACACACACACACACACACACACACACACACACACACACACACACACACACACACACACACACACACACACACACACACACACACACACACACACACACACACACACACACACACACACACACACACACACACACACACACACACACACACACACACAATTCGCGTTATTTCTGGCCTCACTCGTGTTTATTTTCTTACATTTGCACGCTTTTTAAATGGTAAGTGCCGAAACCCATACCAACATAACGCGTGCAAGCCGAAAAAGTGTCCAGCGTGGATAGCGATTTGCTTCCTGTGGATCGCTGGGCAGTGTAACTGCACGTGTTTACAGAGGAATGATTCATAGACAGACTTTTCGTCTTTAGGGAATGAACCCTCTGCAAGATCCTGAGGGTCCATGAGTGACTTCGGAGCGCTCCTTCTTTTTCGCGTGTTTGTTCTGTGAAACATATACTGTAGATTCGCAGCTTGATAGGAACGCTGCAACTAGGAACACGGTAGCAACCCTCAATAGGAAATGTTGAAAATTTTTGTCCACGGTGTACCCTCATACACACTAAACCTGCTCTGATGTTTTAATTACGGACATCATAATATTAAAACTTTGGAAACTTGAGCACTACTTAATGGAGATCAAACATTAACTTATACAAGCCATTAATTTTATGCAATTTTTTATATATATTGTACAACGTTATCGGCAATAAAGAAGTAGTTTTTGTTAAAATTCCTTCCCGGGATGTTTGGCCGTAGTCCAATGTTTTCTAGAAAACCAGACGTTTCGGCAGTGCCATCGACTTCCATTATCAGTGAAAATCGAGTGCGATAACGTGAGGTGGTATACGTTAGTGACCATAGTACTGTGGTTGAGGCTGAAGCAGTAAGTAGAAAGAAGTAGTTTCTGTAGTAATATTTCATTTCGAAAATGATTTTAAATATAAATCTTAGAACATGGAAGTCATGTATGGTTCTCCATACCGATATTTTTTCTATGACGAACGATAACTGCCGTAAATACAAACAGAATTAAATAATGTTTTGCATGCATCCCTGAATTGTAAAGGACTCAAGACATATTGATTTTGGTGAAGATCAGTTAAGGAGAAAGGGGTAGTTTACCTGTAACGTTTTATGTGATAACAAGAGTAAAGTACCGTACTTAATTTTGAGAAATGAAGTATCCTGAAAAGAAGATCATAATAATCCCTGTAGAAAGGTAGATGAAATATCTACGAATGAAAAGGGTAGTTGTAGGGGGAGGGGGTAATATTCTATAAATCGAAATTATAGTTGAAGTGGGAGGTGATAATTTTTTATATGTGTACTACGTTATCGGAAACAAAGAAGTAGTTTGTTGTTAAAATACCTTCCCGGACTGTTTGGCCATGGTCGAATGTTTTCTGCAAAACCAGACGTTTCGGCAATGCTATCGATTGCCATCATCAGTGAAAATCGAGTGCGATAACGTGAGGTGGTATACGTTAGTGACTACAGTACTGTGGTTAAGGCTGAAGCAGTAAGTAGAAAGAAGTAGTTTCTATGGAAATATTTCATTTCAAAAATGATTTTAAATATAAATCTTAGAACATGGAAGTCATGTATGGTTCTCCATACCGATATTTTGTTATGTTATGTTACAATAAGGTGCAAGAACAACCCCACTTCGTTCCCACAGTCGGCGGAAATTTGAGAATGGAGATTATTCAAAAAGCCCGGCCAGCATTTTAATGTTCGCTGCATAGAAAAGAACTATTGTACAATGTGAGGAATCCACATTATGTAATTGAACAAGCCAAGCGAGTTCTCAGTTCGAACTCGACAGTTTGGCATTTGTCTATCTATCTATATCTGTTTGGGGTATGCCTCACGATATCGTTTGAACGATCAACCTATTTTCGTAAAACTAGGAATGTATGTTTTCCCTGCAGAACCCTATTGTTTTCAGGGTCGTATTTACGGGGAGGGAACGTACTAGACCGAGCCTCTCCCAGAAGATCAAAAAGTTGACGAATTTTTTAATTTCTTAATTTTTAGGCTGTTTTATTTTAATTTTTTTCAGCTGTATACGCTAACGTAATACTGACTCTTTCTTAAATATACAAACAGGTTTATTACACAGCATTAGGGCAGACGTTTGAAATATGAAATACAGGAAAGTCAGTGAGTAAGTATCTTTTAACAATGTTTCAATAACCCGTATATTGTGTTATTATCGTTTATTTTAACGGACTGATTTTAGGTTGTCATCACGCGTTTTCAACCCTTTTAAATGTAGTAATGTTGATTAGTTTTAATTTGTTTTTTTCTTTTATGAAAGCCGGCCCGACCCCGGACCTCCCCCAATGCCAAAGTCTAGATACGCCACTGATTGTTTTTGAGATTGATCCCTTAAAAAAATAGGATGGCGGGAGGCAAAAATGATCAACAAATCGTAAAAGCCCATGTGCGGTATAAAATCAAATGAAATTGTAACCAATATCTGAATACAGTGTACAGTTTTGGAAATTTCAAAATTTTTAGACCCCACGGCCAAAAATGGAATAAAAGATTCGAAAAATTGTAAAAGGTCCAGCCGGATGTCGGACTAAAGAGAATTTTAACACAAATCCGATTGTCTGGAATAGAGTTAATTGTGTGATTGTTCTACACTTGTTACTTTACCGAACAAAAAAAAAAAGTAGTAAATGGACTTCGCTCAAAGCAGTGAACGAGTTCTGCAGCCTAGGGAGCATACTAGTTATTAGAGCGTCGCTTAAAATGGAGCATGAAATTATTGTGTACACCTTTGGCTGCCTGGATGACGAAAACTAAATAGCCGAGGTGCCGAACCGCACAAAACGTGACTTAAGAGTCGCTTGCAAAAATGCCATTTGGAATGCCAATTATCGTCCCCTACGGGGGTGTGAGGAAATTATGTGAGAGGGTCAAAATTATGAAAAAATCGCAAAAGCCCATGTGGGGTATCAAATTAAACGGAATTTTTAGCAACGATCTGAATATAATTATTATTTTTGAAAATTAAAAATTTTATTCACATTAATATCTAAATAATGGCTGAAAATATTCATAAAATCGCAAAAGTATGTAGGGTATCAAATTAAAGATAATTTTAATAACACCTGAATGTATTGTTAAGTTTTAGACATTTAAAAAGTTTCGAAACCCAGGGTCCAAAAAGAGATCAGAAATTTTAAAAAATGTTGTAAATCCAGTAGGAATTGTAACCGAAATCCGAATGTTTCGACCTTTTTGTGTTTAATGGATAATTTTGTGCTCTACGATTGCTCTATTACTAAAGACATCGTAGAGTAATAAAGCGAATTTGTAATTTTTCACGTAATTGAAAATTTATCAAATATCGAAATCTATGTAATAATAAATTTACTTCGTTCAAAATAGTGAGCCCACCACCACCAACCTACAGGTTGAGGCGAAGAAGAAGAAGAAGAAGAAGAAGAAGAAGAAGAAGAAGAAGAAGAAGAAGAAGAAGAAGAAGAAGAAGAAGAAGAAGAAGAAGAAGAAGAAGAAGAAGAAGAAGGCCTTTTCCAGTCTTGGCACAACGTTGTATGATGACTTTCCACATCCTGAAACCACCTTTTCCTTAATATAATACCTTTGCCTTTTTCTTGGACGATAAAATGTTGTACCTGTCTTTCTTTTAAGCTTTCTAACCTTCTCATATGAATGACACGTTCCAGCCAACTAATTCTCAAAGACCGAGTTACTTGATTATAACTTTTCACCAAAGCCTCAAGTCCCCTATTCTTCCTCGGTCTACATGCTTCTCGTAAATTCTTACTGGTCCGTAAATTCTTCTAAGTACCTTAAAGCTTAATACCGTTAAACTCTCGAAAATACTTTAAATTATTTATAAAAATTGTGCCATTCGAAGGAACAACTTCACGAGAGGAATCAAATCTACGGTAGTGGCCACTGCCTCCTATCTATTGACGTGAATGATGGTAAAAATTGATTATATTTATGAAGGCTTGTTAACTTTATTAACTAGTCAAGATCGAACAGTAGGTAATGTAGAGTAAAGAATAAAGATCATAATAACAACAACAACAACAATTAAATTCATGCATGTTTATTAGAATCGAAAGTACAACAATTATAAAGTATAAATAATGTAAACAATGATTAATATTTTAATATTACGAAATAAATATATAATAGAAAAAATTAATTTTTTTAGTACAGCATAATATTATTATGCTGTTTTTATACATTTTTTATAAGGATATAAATTAATAATTATAACGTTTTTAATTTTTTTTCTTGCTTTTTGTTGATACAAAAATATTTATCGCGCACAGCGTTGGCGGCATAAGTATTGGCAATTTAAAAACGTTTAAGGGAGAAGCTGGTAATTTGATTACAAAATGGAAACATTGCTCAGACTGCCTGTTTATAGTCACAGTTACTAAAACCTTTTGATTTTTCCTAATAAAAAGTATGACTGAAAACAATATTTATAGTCGATTTGATAGTAAATTTTATTTCCATAAATTTCTGAATTGTCGCTTGGTAAAACTATTCGCAGTCATTGAATAATAAAAACAAGTAACCTACCCGTTTATCGTTTTTTGTTTTGACTATTTAAGTCCTTAAAAATGTACAAAATAGTACGTATAAATATTTTATTTTGCAAGAATATAAATCGATTAATAACGTTGAATGTTTTTCTCAATATAACTTAGACACAATTGTTGTTTAACAAGGACAACTTCAACAGTTTAAAACGAACATTGAACGTTTACAAACATATTCGTAAATCCTAATTTGTTTGCACATATTTAGAGTCACAATGATTAAAACATTTTACTTTTGTGTCAGGAAACAGCACTACTGGTTTCTTCGTTTTCAGCTAACCTTGGTTTTAAAATACTGTATGGATTGTTTGTTTGTTGCTCTTCAGCTATTCGTTAGTTGCCTGGTAAAAAAAACTTTATTGGCGGTCTTCGAATGACAGAAACAAGTATTCACCTATTTTCACTTTTTAAGCCTGTAAAAAATCTACTCGGTAGAATATATCTCAAACGAATATTGCAATCAAACAGGTAGTTATAGTAAGTAGGGACGTGAAGGCAAGAAGAAACGAGCATATAAGGCAGCACGTGCATTTGGTGCCTGAAGTGGCGGTCCTCTGAACCAGTAATGCGATGAATAATTTAAAAACATCACTAACCGCGATAATCCAAAACATATAATACATATAGACTAAATTATAATAAATAGTGTGTATAAAGTTTAAAGGTTTAGATATGATTTTCTTAAGCCACATTACATTTATCGGCGATCCGCTTAGTTTCTCAGCGTCCTCGGACGAGGGACAGTTTGCTACGTGGGTCGTCGGATTCGTTCGACTGGGGGGAGCAGTCGCAGGACTCGGAGCAGGAGCACTGGAATCGGCAACATTCGTCGGAACTGTCGTAATCGGACGAGATTCCCGAGCACTCACTGGAACCGGAGCAGTCCCCGTCAATGCCGGAACAGCTGGAGGAGTCGTAACTGTCAGAGCAGTCGGACGGTGACGGAGAACGGGAGACATTTGCGTTTCGTCCATCTGCAACGCAACAAACTTATATTAACTACACAAAAAATGGCATAATAAATTTACTACTACTACTTAGGCGATTTAACTACGGCTGGCGCCGCCTCTCGCATCCTAGCTTCCACTGGCGCCGTCTAAACAGTCCTGTTCTGTAAGTTCTCTTGCATTCATTGCATCTTCGACGTCCATTTTCCATGAATGTTTAGGTCTTCCTATTTTCCATCTAGAGGGTGGAGTCCATTCCCATACCTTCCTTGACCATCTCTCATCCGACATTCTTTTTAGGTGTCCAAACCAATTCAGTCTTCTTGCTTCTATTGTTTCTATAATGTCAAGGTCGATTCCCATCGCTTGTCTTATCTCCACATTTCTCACTATCTCTAGTCTTGTTAGTCTACAGCACCTCCGCTAGTAATCCATGTCCATAGCTCTTATTATGGATTTATGTCTTTTATTAATTTCCCACAGTTCTGCTCCATACAGCCATATACTTTCGACTATAATTTTATATATTATTCTGATTATATTTTTTTTTGTTTTTCGTGGACTCCAAAGCAGACTGTTTAATTGTTTTGTTGCTGTCTTAGTTTATCCTATTCTTACTTTTATTTCTTGGTTGCTGTCACCATCCGATGTCACTGTTACACCCAAATACTTGAAGTTTTTAATATTTTTTATCACTTTTGTTCCTAGTTTTAGGTCGTGACCTTCATCGCCTATATAAGGTCCTCAGGTTTTGAGGTATTTATTTCGAGACCCCATTTCGCATATTCTTCTGCTAGTTTCCTAAGCGCGTAATAAATTTAATGAATCAAAATCTGTGTACATTAATTTCAACTTTAAATTCTTTATTTCGCTTGTGGGTGTACCCTACATCGGTTACATGATTTGTCAAGTATTCATTAATTAAATACATCGTGGACTGCTAGCTTATAAGCATTGCCTGTGGAAATCAGCGAGTTCCGGCCTCGAGTGTGGTCGGGTATATCCGACGCTATACGACGATCGCGCAATTGCACGCGCCAGCCAGAAAGCCTTGGAGCTGTCGTCTCGGGGATCAGGCAGTGGGTCTACTTCTCGTGTGTGCCTTATTAGGTGTCCCCTATCTTGGTTATTTGCCTCTGATTTCTACAGCTGTTCAGCTGTTCTTTTACTACATGTATTATTCCAATATCGGAGTGCTTAACGAGTGCACGTACGTAGCTCATTAAGTAAGTGTACTTTATTTGCATGCGTTGTAACCAAAGGAGTTTTCCATACTTACCACGTGTTTTATTACAGTCGATAACCCTGGTTAGCGTGGTAGCTCTCTTCGTAACTTCTAGCTTCTTACGAATCCTACATAAACCATTTTATGTAAATTTAAGTAGTAAATAACAAGTTTATTGTCAACAATGAGTGTCAATTGATCAAATTTAAGCTAGACTGTGTAATGTGTGCCTAAGGTGTTTTCATTTTGTATTAGTATTATCTTCACAATACGGGGTAGGCAAGGTGCTGCCTGTTCCGCCTTTAAAGATCCTCCAGGCATCTCTTCCTGGGTCTACCCAACGCCTGTGGTTTGTATTTCCAGACTTGTTTGGCCAGTCTGGAATCTGTCTTTCTTTCTAAGTGTTCTTTTCACCGTTGTTTGTAGTCTTTTAATTTTTCATTCAAATTAAAAACTTGTAACTCTTCTCTTAGGGCCACATTCTTTATATGATCAAGTACAGAACACCTTTTAACTCCTCTTAAGAATGCTAGTAGTAGTAGCAGCAGCAGCAGCAGCAGCAGCAGCAGCAGCAGCAGCAGCAGCAGCAGTAGTAGTAGTAGTAGTAGTAGTAGTAGTAGTAGTAGTACTAGTAGTAGTAGCAGTAGCAGCAGCAGCAGCAGCAGCAGCAGCAGCAGCAGCAGTAGTAGTAGTAGTAGTAGTAGTAGTAGTAGTAGTAGTACTAGTAGTAGTAGCAGTAGCAGCAGCAGCAGCAGCAGTAGTAGTAGTAGTAGTAGTAGTAGTAGTAGTAGCAGCAGCAGCAGCAGCGACAATAGTAGTAGTAGTAGTAGTAGTAGTAGTAGCAGTAGCAGTAGCAGTAGCAGTAGCAGCAGCAGCAGCAGCAGCAGTAGTAGTAGTAGTAGTAGTAGTAGTAGTAGTAGTAGTAGTAGTAGTTGTCATTGGGAACGTTAGTAATGCGAAATAATTTACAAGAACTCAGTATCCATATTGTTGTTTATTTGATCAGCAATATCAGGTAATTTTTTTCTATGGCAAACGATAACAGCCGCAAATTCAAACAGAATCAAATGATGTTTTCCATACAGCCCTGTATTGTAGAGTTCTCAATACCTATTGGTGTTGGTGAAGATCGGTTAAGGGAAAGGGGTAGTTTACCAGCAACATTTTATGTTTTAACAAGGGTAATTTTTTATATGACGAACGATAACTGCCGTAAATTCAAACAGAATCAACTACCTTTTTGCATACCTTTTTGAACTAAATAGAACTCAAGGTCTGTTGATTTTGTTGAAGATCGGTTAAGGGAAAGGGGTAGTTTATCAGCAACGATTTATGTTTTAAAAAGGGTAATTTTTTTATGACGAACGATAACTGCCGAAAATTCAAAGAGAATCAAATAATTTTTTGCACACTTTCCTGAGTTGTAGAGAACTCAAGGTCTGTTGATTTTGGTGAAGATCGGTTAAGGGAAAGGGGTAGTTTACCGGCAACATTTTATGTTGTAACAAGAGAAATGTTTCCATGACGAACGATAACTGCCGCACATTCAAACAGAATCAAATATATTTTTGCATGCATCCCTGAATTGTAGAGGACTGAAAGTCTATTGATTTTCGAGAAGATCGGGTAAGAGAAAGGGGTAGTTTACCAGAAACATTTTATGATTTAACAAGAGTAAAGTACTTAATTTTTATAAATAAAGTATCCTGATAAGAAGCTCATAATAATCCACTGTAGAAACGTAGATGAAATATCTATAAATGAAGAGGTTAGGTGAACGGAGTGGGGGTAATTTTCTATTATTAAAAATTATAGTTGAAGGTGAAGGGGAGAATTTTTTATATGTGTACTACGTTATCGGCAACAAAGAAGTAGTTTTTTGTTAAAATTGCTTCCCGGGCTGTTTAGCCGTAGTCCAATGTTTTCTGCAAAACCAGACTTTTCGGCAGTGCCATCGACTGCCATCATCAGTGAAAATCGAGTGCGAAAACGTGAGGTGGTAAACGTTAGTGACCACAGTACTGTGGTTAATGCTGAAGCAATAAGTAGAAAGACGTAGTTTCTATGGAAATATTTCATTTCGAATATGATTTTAAATATAAATCTTAGAACATGGAAGTCATGTATGGTTTAATTTATAACTGAACGAAAGGAAACAATGCTTATTTAAAAATTCATTTCTACGGACACAAATTATTTTAAAACACTTCATTTGAATAATAATTTCGTTAGTAAATGGGTCTAGCACGATTTTTACTGACGAAATATTAGTAAAAATCGTCATAGACCCATTTATTAACGAAATATTTGCCTGGAATTTGCGTAGGTTCAGTTATTACTTTTTATCCTCTCTACGTACCTGACAGACGGGAGAAAATCATAAAAGAAGAAAAACTATGGCCAATCACAACAAGAAGAACTAATACACAGTAAAGTATCTTCTAAAATTTCTGTGTAAATTAAGAGGCCTACAACATAAAATCAATCACAACAGACAGATATATTATTTTAATTATAGTTACAAAATCAACAGCGTATTAACCTAGAAGGAGGGACTAAGGAGGCAGCGTATTCTACAGACTAACGAGGGATTCCTCTGGTCACAAGGAAACAACTGTTTTCATATATTACTGTTTCACTCGAAGATAACTTCTGGTTTTGTTGGTGATCAAAACACTCTGATGTAACGTCCAGGATCTTGTAATTTGTAATAAAAATAAATATATTGTCTTCTTGGTGTATCAGTGTTCTTTTTCCATTTATTGAATTCACAGTTGCTACTATAAAGAGTTGTAAACAATACAGTTAACTTATGAAGCCTTATATACTAAGTTACCTGGGGAAACAGATGTGTAATTGGACTCAGATTGGTGGACGTGGCGCCTAACAATGATCTAGATAATCTTGGATTCAATTCCCAGACAGCATTATAAAATCGAGATGTATTTGTGAATCCCCTGTGGAAATGAATACCTAGGATATGACAGCATGGGGTAATAATGGGCTGCTGAAGTGTAGTGGTCGTAGCCTGCCCTTCCTGATCACGCAAGCTATTTCAGTAGCACAAGAAGAAAGCCATTATACTAATTTAAGAATGAAACTGAAGCTTCAGTACATGTAAATCAGGGTCTATTAACTCACTGCAGTAATAAAACTATGAAATATGTAAAACACATTTCTCTCAACTCCGCCAATAAAACAGTTGTACACTCTGGTACTTATACGTGTAAATAACTGTTAACCGACAGTTTACTGAAGTTTTTCATTTATTCGAGTCTCTGTCTTTTTACTGGTAGAGTTTTGTCTTAGTTATCTTTATTCATTACTTTTTAAAATGTTTCCTTTTCCACTATGGAGTGTGAAGATAGCTTTACTGTTTTTTTGTGTAGTCACAACACTATTTTTTTTTCAAGTGCACTCGTGATGTGTAATGTCTGTTCTTTGAATGTTCTTCTTCTGATAGTTCCTTTCCGTTTCGGATGTTGGATATCATACAGAATATTTTATCTTTCTGTACTGCTGCACGGAATAAGTCAATTGTATTCATGCCAAACCAGGTCCTTAAATGTCTCAGCCATGATATTCTCGGCCGCCCAACTCCTCTTTTTCCAAGTACTTTTCCCTGTATTATGGAGTGTAATAAGTAAATTCTCTGATCAGTTCTCATGAGATGTCCCAGATACTGAAGCTTTCTTATCATCACTGTGTTAATAACTACCCTTTATTTCTTCATCTTTCTAAGAACTTCAACATTAGTTAGATGTGCTGTCCATGAAATGCTCAGTATTCTACGGTAAAACCACATTTCGAAAGATTCCGTGATGGGTAATGTCTGTTCTTTAAATGTTAAGAAATATTAATTTTGTTAAGTTATAATAAATACATTTTAATAATTTTATTAATTTGCATATGCATTGTGAATATGGCAGGAAAACTTGAATTCCGTACACAACAAAGGTATATATTTTGCGATAAAAAGTATATTTTGTATGGAGGGGTACATTTTTTGTAATTAACTGTGAGGTCTTTTTTTTTGTTTAACTGAGTCATGTTTCGCAATTGTATAGATTTTAATTTGGAGGATGAGGGTTGTATAATTTTCTGTTGTTATTGCAGAAGCGGACACTCCTGGACCTGCTGACATAGCCACATTGGATTCACATCACATGACTTCATATTGACTCCACTGATGACCTCGTCCCATCCCTTCATGTAAGTAGTTGATGTTTTACAGATGCAATTCTGCTGACATTCTCATAGATGTAATGCTTTATATTGTTATTCTGATTTACTGTTTTGGTCATTGAATAGAACTAGTGCAGTTATTTTGTCCCGTAAAAGCTATATTATTGCAGGACCTTGCAACAGTTAGTGGGAGTGCTTATAAAATGCCATATTACTCCTGTTGTATACGAAACTAACAAAAATAGGCCAGACGTGTTGGAGCTGTATTCTATTTGACTGTGTTGAACTTAGTCTTCTGTTTGATGTTTTCCGCCATCTCAAAAGTTATTGACGTATGAATACAGAAGAAATAACAAATGTATGAAATCCTTAAAGAACATATGAGAATAAGAACATGAAAATAGCAAGGCGATAGCAAACCAGCGAGAGGTGTCCTGCCTAGTATAAGCCATCCCCGACTATGCCGTTCGGATACGACGTTAAACTGTAGGTCCGATATACCTGTGAGAGACTACGTAACACACGCACCACGGGTATATGCGGGGAGGGTACAAACCAGTCGAAAGACTGATGACTCCAGGAGGAACGCCCTTGTTGTTTAATGACACTGAGACTAAAGTAACGATATCTTGGACTGCAACGAGTATTACAAAACTTTGTGTTCGCCTGAAACCTAAAAATTATGGAGACTGAGAGTTTATACCACATTTATACCAGCTTTTTACTTTGTTCACTGTTATCAAAAAAATGTAAGACTATCGCTTAAGTTTCAAATCTAAGGAAATGTTTGCCGCCCAAGAGATCTGTCCCATAACGGACACACATGGCTGTCGTTTTCATCTCGGTCAACGTTGACGAAAAATACAAGCAATGGGACCCACAAGAAAATATTAGCAAGATAAGCGAATCAACACATAGGGTAAGTTTACAAGATATGGTAACAGTCCTAGAATTATTGAAGTTTTCATTCTATACGGGACTCCGCAAAACAAAATAAATAAAAATTAAATCAGTAGTATTAATATTTGTATTAGCTATATAACTACCATGAGTTTCCTACGCCAAATTTACACATAAAATTTTTAATACTTTCTGAAAGCCTGCGTGGATTATTTAATATGGTGATACGGATTCTTAGTATTATGATAGTGGTATTTTAGTACGGCGATCTATACCTATATACTATATACCTATATACTATAGTATACCTATATACTATAGTACAACTATTATTACCATATTAATTTTCCAGTTTATAATAGGCGTTTAATGGAATAAAATCAAACTGGGCATATAAATTAATTTACTTAATGCCATTAATTACATGTAATTTTTTTAGAAGAATATAAATAGATTAATAACGTTGAATGTTTTTCTCAAGTTTTCTGATAATTTACACATACAAAAGTTGTTTAACAAGAAAAACTTCAACAGTTTAAAATGGATTTTAAACTGGACTTTTAAAAATGGGACTTTTAAAAATGGGACTTTTAAAAATGGGACTTTTAAAAACATATTTCTAAGTACATAGACTCTAATTTGCTTGTTAAAGTCACAGTGATTAAAACATTTTATTTTGTCTTACGAGACAGCACGACTGCATTCTTCAATTTCAGTTAACCTTAGTTTAAATACTGTAGGGATTGCTTTTCTTGCTCTTTAACTATCGGTCAGTCGCCTCGTAAATCTTAATTGGCAGTCTTCAAGTGACAGAAACAAGTACTCACGTTTTTTGACTTTTTAAGCCTGTACAAAATCTACACAGTAGAATACATCTCAAACAAATATTGCAATCAAACAGGCAGTTATAGAAAGTAGGGACGTGAAAATGAAAAAAGACGCGCAGATAAGACAGCACACACATTTTGCGTGTGTCATAGCAGTTCTAAAAGTAATATTAACCAGTAAGAATACAAATAATTCTAAAAAACCACGAAACGCAACATCACTACACGTATAGACTATATAATAAATAGCGTGCATAAAGTTTAAAGGTGTAGATAAGATTTTCTTAAGCCATATTACATTTATTGGCGATCCGTTTAGCTTCCCTGAGTCCGATGGTTTTCTTGCCCCGGAGGGGTGGCAGTTTGCTGCGTGGGTCGTCGGACTCAGGGGCGCAGTCGGAGCACTCCGAGCAGGAGCATCGCGACCGGCAGGAACACGAGTGACATGAACACGAACAATCGTCGGTACTGCCGTAATCGGACGAGATTCCCGAGCACTTACTGCATCCGGAGCAACCGTTGTCACAATCGGAACAGCTGCAGGAGTGAATGTCGTCGGAGTCGGAGTCGGAGTCGGACGGTGACGGAGAACGGACGACCTTTGCCTTTCGTCCATCTGCAACACAATGAACGTACATTAACTACACCGAAAATGGCGTAATAACCTTAGTAAATCAAAATCTGTGTAGATAAATTTCACTTTAAATGCTTTATTTCGCTTGTGGGTATAGCCTACTTAGGTTACATGATTTTGCAATATAGGTATCCGTGAATCAATAACATCGTTGACGATACAAACATGACCTGCGGAAATCAGCGAGTTCCGGCTTCGGGTTTGGTCTGGTATATCCGGAGTTATACGACGATCGCGCAATTGCACGCGCCATCCAGAGCCGTGTCGTCTCGGGGATCAGACAGTGGTCTCCTCAGATCCCTACGACGTTGGCTGTCAGCCTTGCGTGTCCGTCTTCGTCAGATCCCTACGACGTTGGCTGTCAGCCTTGCGTGTCCGTCTTCGTCAGATCCCTACGACGTTGGCTGTCAGCCTTGCGTGTCCGTCTTCGTCAGATCCCTACGACGTTGGCTGTCAGCCGTGCGTGTCCGTCTTCGTTTTCTACAACACGAAACCGTTTCTCGATGTTGTGAGTACCCGACCAATCTTGATTATTTCCCGACCAGGATGCTCGTCTTCTTCCAACCCCTCTTCGATCTTCACTTTTTCCGTGTAAGATTAATTTTAATAATCCATACTGGTTGTCTCTGAGTAAGTATCCTATATCCTGTAGTACAACTATTATTACCATATTAATTTTCCAGTTTATAATAGGCGTTTGATGGAATAAAATCAAACTGGGCATATAAATTAATTTACTTAATGCCATTAATTACATGTAGGGCAGATATAAAAAAAATAATGGAAAACAGTGAAAACATGGAGACAACGGAAAACACCATCATTGTTTCCTTCATTACAGATATCACACGTGTAAACCATGGTGTCTTGATCAAGTTCCTGCAACTGGCACATTTTATGTCAACTTTAGCAACAAAATGATAACCGAATCCATTTTTTCGCGATTTTGTACTACTGAAAGATATGAAGAAATCCTGCAGGACCGATAATCATCTTCATTAAAATTGATTTTAGGTTGATGCTCTGTAAATTTTAGTAATTCTTAAACGAAAAGAATCACCGTCGTTTAAATGATCTTAGGATCACTGTGGATAACGTTCAGGTAATTCGCAGATGAATCAATTTTACGTTCAATTAGTGTGTCATTAAAAGGTGTAACTGAAGAAGATAGTCGGAAACAATTTTTTCAGAATGGTCCATTGAACAGAAAAGTGCCGAGACCTATTTTAAGTAATTTATAATAAAATTCAATAAAAGCGCTGCAGAGACAAACACAGCAAACACACCAAAACCTCAAAACTTACAACTCGACAAAGATTCTCTTCCACTGAAATATGAAATATTCACAAGCGCACATAAACTGCACAAATGCCGGTGATAGTAGGCAGATACGTTTTGTGAAAATAGTATAAAATTAATCTATCACTGTATTAAGTAGGCCTATATCGCCATATTAGGTCACCTTACCAAACGTGTTTGAATTTTTTTGGCTTTACCTTTTACAGTCATGAAAAATTTTATGACCCTTCGTTAAAGATCTGTTCGCGTTACAACCACAAGATGAAAATGTTCAGCGTTTCATCGTACTACAAATTCAAAAACCTTTCAGTTACGTAGGTACATATTTTACCACATACTTACCGGCTAAATCCGATGCTTCCGTCAACCGCTACGAACCATTCCACTCAGAAACAAATAGACATCTTCGTTTCTTATTCTAACCAATAAATTAATACTTATAAACAGTGGCGAAGCGTGACAAAATAATTTGGGTAGACATAAAAATACCAGCCAAAAGCAACCTCTTACTAAGATTGGTAACGTTCTTAATGAACCAGTAAAACTATGGTAAATAGAGTTAATGCTACCTCTATCAGATAATAGCTAAGTGACTGTCTGAAACACACGCATTTCGTTATATAATTTGGCCTAAACATCAAGGAAAAGCTATTGGTCTCCTTTATGAATCTTAATTAGAAAATATCGCTAGAAAAATATAAATTTTATCACATTTTTTAATGGTGACAAATGACGAAGTCGGATTACTGTAGGCGTTGCACAAACTTTCATATTTTCTTGCAAATGAGTTTTACACGCCGTGTCTCATGTTTTCTTAGTTTTAGCTATGGAATCAACTCCCGAGAGATTGGCGTGGAATTTTGAATCATTCTATGTTTGTTCTTTCATGAAAGACTCTTCCGCTGCCAACAAATTTTACATTTCTGAATAATTACGCTTATTAAGAGATTGCTCATTTTCGTTTTCCTTATGATCCCTAAAAGCTAACTCTTTCCTCCCTAAATAACAAACATCTATCAAACGTCCTACTATCCTTCGATTTCTTGCCACATTTTCATTGTGCTGTACTGCTTAAATTCTAGGTGTTTCGGACAAACAATGTTCAATTTTGTTACTTCCTAGGATGTGAAACATCTCAGAATTTTTTATATGAGTTTTGCTACCACCATTTTTAGCGGCTTTAGCTTCAAAATTTTTATAGTGCCTACTCCAACTTTGCTCCTGTGGTTCCTCTTCATTAAACATCAAACAGTAATAGCAGTACAGAGTTTTGCTTTGCTTACAACCTATACAAAACGTTCTGAAATTTTCTGACAACTTTTCCATCCTTCTGCGACAAATCTAAAAACTCCCGAGATATTTTTAACTTTAGCAATAACTTTACTCTAAATGTAACGTACTGATTTTAACAAAAATTCTAGTGAATCAAAGTTGTCAGAGTTTGTATCAAATACTTCTGCGGTAGAACTGGTATTCGTTCCAACTAGTAGAACGTATTCCAATATCATTCAAATTGTCTTCGTTCAAAGTATTTCATGATCCTGGCTAGTTATCATATAATTGAAAATATTTATTGTTTATAAATAAACTGACAAATAAATAAATAATTAATACGCATATAAACACAGGTAAAAATTAATTTCGCATATAATTAGAAACGTAAAGAACGTATAAAATTAAGTAAAAATCAAAATGTAGAAATAAACAACAAATAAAAAATATTGGAGTCGATGAAATCAATCTTAGAGAGGTCACTCCTGGATGACGCTAACAAACTGCGAAGGAAAAGTACATAATGAAGCATATAAAAGCCGAAGAAAACACACAATGAAACTAAAGTCAACGGAAATTTGAAGGAAATAAAATATTCTAGGACTGGCAGTAGGAATTAGACAGTGGGTAATCATCTGAGGTATTATCGCAGCCTACAGTAGCGAGTTGAGGTCCCTAATAACGAGATCACTATTTTACATGACTCAGGTCTGTTGGTCAGCGTCTTCAAAATATAGTAGTCTCGATAGTTCGAAATTCCGTATAGTTCGAGGTGCCCTACTAGAAAAATATTATGTACTCCGAAAATATTAGTACCAGGAAAAGATCGTCAACTCAAAAAAAAACTCTTGGTTCATTTTACTTCCATGTTCCATAAGGAAATGGAAGTATGGTGATGGCAAAAAAAAAAAATCGTGTTCGAGATAATTGCAGATTCTGATTGTACTACCGTTAAACATGAAAAAAGTCATTTTTCGAAAAGTGTCTGTGTGTCTGTCTGTCTATCTGTGTGTCTGTCTGTCTATCTATGTCTGTAGATTTTTTTTCTATGGCAAACGATAACAGCCGCAAATTCAAACAGAATCAAATAATGTTTTGCACACAGTCCTGAATTGTAGAGTTCTCAAGGCCTATTGTTTTTGGTGAAGATCGGTTAAGGGAAAGGGGTAGTTTACCTGCAACGTTTTATGTTTTAACAAGGGTAATTTTTTCTATGACGAACGATAACTGCCGTAAATTCAAATATATTCAAATAATTTTTTGCATACGTTCCTAAATTGTAAAGAACTGAAGGCCCATTAATTTTGGTGAAGATCGGTTAAGTGAAAGGGGTAGTTTACTTGCCACATTTAATGTTTTAACAAGAGTAATTGTTTCTATGACGAACGATAACTGCCGCACATTCAAACAGAATCAAATAATCTTTTCCATGCATGCCTGAATTGTAGAAGACTCAAGACTTTTGATTTTGGTGAAGATCAGTTAAGGGAAGGGGTAGTTTACCTGCAACTTTTATGTTTTAACAAGGGTAATTTTTTCTATGACGAACGATAACTGCCGTAAATTCAAACAGAATCAAATAATTTTTTACATATGTGCCTGAGTTGTAGAAGACTCAAGGCCTATTGATTTTGGTGAAGATCGGTTACGGGGAAAGGGCAGTTTACCAGAAGCATTTTTTGTTGTAACAAGAGTAAAGTACCTACTTAATTTTGATAAATAAAGTATCCTGATAAGAAGATCTTAATAATCCACTGTAGGAACGTAGATGAAATATCTATAAATGAAGAGGCTAGTTGAACGGGGTGGGGGTAATTTTCTATAAATTAAAATTATAGTTGAAGAGGGAGGGGATAATTTTTATATATGTACTACGTTATCGGCAACAAAGAGTAGTTTGTTGTTAAAATTCCTTCCCGGGCTGTTTGGCCGTAGACCAATGTTTTCTGCAAAACCAGACGTTTCGGCAGTGCCATCGACTTCCATCATCAGTGAAAATCGAGTGCGATAACGTGAGGTGGTATATGTTATTGACCACAGTACTGTGGTTAAGGCTGAAGCAGTAAGTAGAAAGAAGTAGTTTCTATGGAAATATTTCATTTCGAAAATGATTTTAAATATAAATCTTAGAACATGGAAGTCATGTATATGTGGGGATATTTTACTTCCATGTTCCATAAGGAAATGGAGTATGGTCATGGCGAAAAAAATCGTGTTCAAGATATAAAAATCGCTGATTCTGATTGTACTACCCTCAAACATGAAGAAAAGTCATTTTTCGAAAGTGTGTGTGTGTGTGTGTGTGTGTGTGTGTGTGTGTGTGTGTGTGTGTGTGTGTGTCTGTGTACAATTTTTTCTATGGCAAACGATAACAGCCGCAAATTCAAACAGAATCAAATAACTGTTTTGCATACAGCTCTGAATTGTAGAGTACTCAAGGCCTATTGTTTTTGGTGAAGATCGGTTAAGGGAAAGGGGTAGTTTACCTGCAACTTTTATGTTTTAACAAGGGTAATTTTTTCTATGACGAACGATGACTGCCGCATATTCAAACAGAATCAAATAATTTTTTGCATACATCCCTGAATTGTAGAGAACTCGAGGCTTTTTGATTTTGGTGAATATCGGTTAGGGGGAAGGGGTAGTTTACCGGCAACCTTTTACGTTTTAACAAGAGTAAAGTACTTGAAAAATCATTTAAACTTTTTCAAGCAATGGTAATTGTTCAAAATAAAATAATTTTATAAAATTATAATTTTTACTTCCATGTTCCATAAGAAAATGGAAATATGGTCATGGCGAAAAAATCGTGTTCGAGATAATTGCAGATTCTGATTGTACTACCCTCAAAACATGAAAAAAGTCATTGTTCAAAAAGTGTGTGTGTGTCTGTCTGTAGAATTTTTATCTATGGCAAACGATAACAGCCGCAAATTCAAACAGAAACAAATAATTGTTTGCATACGGTCCTGAATTGTAGAGGACTCAAGGACTATTGATTTTGGTGAAGATCGGTTAAGGAAAAGGGGCAGTTTACCTGCAACGTTTTATGTTTTAACAAGAGTAAAGTGCTTAATTTTGATAAATAAAGTATCCTGAAAAGAAGGTCATAATAATCCACTGTAGAAAGGTAGATGAAATATTTATAAATGAAACGGGTAGTTGACGGGGAGGGGGTAATTTTTTTTATAAATTAAAATATTGGTTGATGATGGAGGAAGTAAATTTTATAAGTTTTATATGTGTAATATTAATGACAAGAAAGAAGTAGTTTCTATGGAAACATTTCATTTCACTTTAACAAAATTATATTTTTTAATTTTAATTTAAATCTTATATGAGTGAAAACATATCGTTCCTGGCAGGCAAGCATATCTCAATTATGTAATGTTTACTTTCCTAAAGTTTTATTATTGTGATTACTACAATAAAAATGCAGGCAGGACACACACACACACAATTCGCGTTATTTCTGGCCTCACTCATTTTTATTTTTTTACGTTTTGCACGCTTTTTAAATGGAAAGTGCCGAAACCCACATCAACACAACGTGTACAAGCCGAAAAGGTGTCCAGCGTGGACAGCTATTTGCTTCCTGTGGATCGCTTACCAGTGTAACTGCACGTGTTTACAGAGGAACGGTTCACAGACAGACTTTTCGTCTTTAGGGAGTGAACCCTCTGCAAGATGCTCAGGGTCCATGAGAGACTTCGGAGCGATCCTTCTTTTCCGCGTGTTTGTTCTGTGAAATGTACACTGTAGATTTGCAGCTTTACTATGAGGAACGCTTCATAGGGATTGTTGAATTTTTTTTCCACGGTGTACCCTCATAAACACTAAAACCTGCTCTGATGTTTTGATTACGGACATAATAATATTAAAACTTTGGAGACTTGAGCACTACTTAATGGAGATCAAACATTAACTTATACAAGCCATTAATTGAAGCAATAAATGTTTTAATAAATTAATACAATCTGTGTACTTATTTCTGTTATAATATAAGAATTACAAACTAATATGTGCATGTGTGTATGTATGAAAAATATATAAATATTTTTCTCCTTTGGAAAATTGTTGGCCCCTCCTGGAAAATATTTTGACCTCACTGATGACTAGTTATTTACTAGCCTGTGTGCAATATAGCGTTATGACATGGATCAGAATGGTGGGTGCTAAACAGAAGACACAAACGTATTAAGGAAGAAATGTTTTGCTGAGAAATTTATAATTATACGGGTAAACAGAATCGTCGTTCTGGAACTCAGAAGACGAATGGAAAGAAAGAAAGAAAGGCTTGATGTTAAAAAAGAAAAATGACTAGTTTGTATTAACAGGAAAGACTTTGATAACACTATAGACATCATTCACCCTCGGCCGATAACTCGCAGCGAGAGCCTAAGTTCATTACAAGAATCCGATCGCAGCTCCCTTTGGCCAGCTCTTCGTTCGACCTACAAACATTTTATTCAAAAGTACAGTCCTTCCTCACGAAGGTTGAGGATAGTCTTCACCCACCTGACATGGGGGTACCATTTTAGCTGATACGTAATTTCTTCAGAACTTAAGCATCCACTTAGTTAATACTTAAATGATTTTAAATATAAATTTTAAGACATGGAAGTCATGTATGGTTCTCCATACCGATTTTTTTCATTTTACTTTAAATCATGTATGAGAGAAAATATATCGTTCCTGGCAGGCAAGCATATCTCAATTATGTAATGTTTACTTTCCTAAAGTTTTATTATTGTGATTACTACAATAAAAATGCAGGCAGGACACACACACACAATTCGCGTTATTTCTGGCCTCACTCATTTTTATTTTTTTACGTTTTGCACGCTTTTTAAATGGAAAGTGCCGAAACCCACATCAACACAACGTGTACAAGCCGAAAAGGTGTCCAGCGTGGACAGCTATTTGCTTCCTGTGGATCGCTTACCAGTGTAACTGCACGTGTTTACAGAGGAACGGTTCACAGACAGACTTTTCGTCTTTAGGGAGTGAACCCTCTGCAAGATGCTCAGGGTCCATGAGAGACTTCGGAGCGATCCTTCTTTTCCGCGTGTTTGTTCTGTGAAATGTACACTGTAGATTTGCAGCTTTACTATGAGGAACGTTTCATAGGGATTGTTGAATTTTTTTTCCACGGTGTACCCTCATAAACACTAAAACCTGCTCTGATGTTTTGATTACGGACATAATAATATTAAAACTTTGGAGACTTGAGCACTACTTAATGGAGATCAAACATTAACTTATACAAGCCATTAATTGAAGCAATAAATGTTTTAATAAATTAATACAATCTGTGTACTTATTTCTGTTATAATATAAGAATTACAAACTAATATGTGCATGTGTGTATGTATGAAAAATATATAAATATTTTTCTCCTTTGGAAAATTGTTGGCCCCTCCTGGAAAATATTTTGACCTCACTGATGACTAGTTATTTACTAGCCTGTGTGCAATATAGCGTTATGACATGGATCAGAATGGTGGGTGCTAAACAGAAGACACAAACGTATTAAGGAAGAAATGTTTTGCTGAGAAATTTATAATTATACGGGTAAACAGAATCGTCGTTCTGGAACTCAGAAGACGAATGGAAAGAAAGAAAGAAAGGCTTGATGTTAAAAAAGAAAAATGACTAGTTTGTATTAACAGGAAAGACTTTGATAACACTATAGACATCATTCACCCTCGGCCGATAACTCGCAGCGAGAGCCTAAGTTCATTACAAGAATCCGATCGCAGCTCCCTTTGGCCAGCTCTTCGTTCGACCTACAAACATTTTATTCAAAAGTACAGTCCTTCCTCACGAAGGTTGAGGATAGTCTTCACCCACCTGACATGGGGGTACCATTTTAGCTGATACGTAATTTCTTCAGAACTTAAGCATCCACTTAGTTAATACTTAAATGATTTTAAATATAAATTTTAAGACATGGAAGTCATGTATGGTTCTCCATACCGATTTTTTTCATTTTACTTTAAATCATGTATGAGAGAAAATATATCGTTCCTGGCAGGCAAGCATATCTCAATTATGTAATGTTTACTTTCCTAAAGTTTTATTATTGTGATTACTACAATAAAAATGCAGGCAGGACACACACACACACACACACACACACACACACACACACACACACACACACACACACACAATTCTCGTTATTTCTGGCCTCACTCATGTTTATTTTCTATGGCAAACGATATCTGCCGCAAATTCAAATAAGTTTTTGTATACGTGCCTAAATTGCAGAGGACTCAAGGTCTGTTAATTTTGGTTAAGATCGGTAAAGGGGAAGGGGTAGTTTACCTGCAACATTTTATGTTTTAACAAGAGTAATGAGGAACAAGTCTACGAGGAACGATAACTGCCGTAAATTCAAACAGAATCAATTAATTTTTTGCATGTGCACCTGGTGTACCTGAGTTGTAGAGGGCTCAAGGCCTGTTGATTTTGGTGAAGATCGGTTAAGGGAAAGGGGTAGTTTACCTGCAACGATTTATGTTTTAACAAGAGTAAAATACTTAATTTTGATAAATAAAGTATTCTGAAAAGAAGGTCATAATAATCCACTGTAGAAAGGTAGATCTATAAATGAAAATAATATTTGAAGGGTGAGCGGATAATTTTTTATATGTGTATTACTTTATCGGCAACAAAGAAATGGTTTGTTATTAAAATTCCTTCCCTGGCTGTTTGGCCGTGTTCCAATGTTTTCTGCAAAACTAGACGTTTCGGCAGTGCTATCGACTGCCATCATCAGTGAAAATCGAGTGCGCTAACATGAGGTGGTATACGTTAGTGACCACAGGTACTGAGGTTAAGGCTGAAGAAAGGAGTAGATTCTATGGAAATATTTCATTTCGAAAATGATTTTAAATATAACTCTTAGAACATGGAAGTCATGTATGGATCTCCATACCGATATTTAAAAAGTAAGTTTAATGCAAAGTATTTTGTTTTCAAATATACATAGAGTACAATTTTAATTTTACTGTATGTCATTTTAAATTTGTCATTTTAGTGTGTGCATTTAATTAATAAATTTGTGAGTGTTAACGAAAAACTTGTTGAATTTTTATTTAATCATCATGAATATAACCTAATTAAACGAATGACGATTCGTCGTCGATTTTCCTTTCCGTTTCGCTCATGAATGTTCTCGAAAGCCCGCGCAAATTAATGAACAAAATCCACATACACAGCACAGCAGTTTACAGATTTTGTATAACATTTCTTTTAGATAAATTTCCAGCATACACTTTACATTATCACGCAGAAACTCTCCAGAGTAGAAAGGAAAGTACATTAGGGCTAATTCAGTTGTGGCTTAGGGGCACATCGCAAGGTGCTCAGCGCACCGGCAGAGCGTGGGAGATCTGCTAACGGCAGATAATACCGCCATTTTGCGTAATTCGAGTTTTCGGTAGTTCGAGATTGGTTTGATCCCAGTTACCACGAACTATCGAGACTACTGCATTATTTTATAAATGCATTGTCTGACTTATAAATACATACCACCGCTTTTACTGCTGGACTAAATCTCCATTATAACTTTTTGTTGAAGAAATATTACGTGTTACTCTAATAATTTTACAGTATCAAGGAATTTAGCCTTGGTAGCTAAACTAACATACTCATTTGCATATACTATAATTACAAATCCTTTAAATGTATACTTAGTTTACTATACTTTTACTACACATCCGATATCCGGGGGGGGGGGGCTACAGCCCAGCATTAAGCTTGGTCCATGACAATTTATTGCCATCTGTTGTTATGCGGATACTAAACACACCTCTTTCCATACAAAACAACAGTCATAAAATTTCCCCGAAATGGAAAACATCCAGAAGGCTGATACGTTTCTGGACGTTTGGAAGCTAATGAAAGCTGATAATTTTAAATATCTTGCCTAGTTAATATAGTTAACTGATCTTCATAAAAATAATCAGCGTTTACCATCATTCAAGAGAATAGGTACAGGAGGCATTGGCCACTTCGTTATACTACCATAGACTTGATTCCCATTCGAATCCACGAGTCGCGCAACTTTCCTAAATATTTTAAGGTATTTTGGAAAATTTATCGATATTAAGCTTTAAAGTACTTGGAAGAATTTATTGACCAGTATAAATTTACGGAAAGTAGTTGGTCGAGGAAGAATAGGGAACTTGTGGTTTTGACGAAAAACAGAATTATAGAAAGTACCTGGATTCTTTGAGAATTAGTTGGCTACAAAGTGTCTGTCAAAGGAGAAGGTTAGAGTGCACAAAACAGTAAGTTGTACAATATTTTATTCCCCAAGGAAAACGCAAATACCAAGGGAAATGTAGCTGCAGGATGTGGAAGATGATCACAAAACATTTTATGCACACATCAGATGGGAGATGTACCAGTAATATAAAACGCAGAATTCCACAACCAAGAGTAACAGTTTTTAAGTAAAATCCTCTTCTGGCGTCCAGAAACGTGTCCTTGGAAGCCAAGAAGAAATTCGTAAAAGGTTTTATTTGGAACATATACACATACGGCTTAAAATCTTAAGGAAAATATCCCTAAGGAAATATAGAGGGGCTTCAAATAATTTCACCAAGGAAGAAATTGCAACCTATGGTTTGAGGAGGAGAAGAAGACCTCTTCCCAGTCCTAATAAAACGTTTTGTGATCATCTTCCACTTCCTGCAGATACCTTTCCCTTGGTATTCGCGTTTTTCTTGAACAATAAAATATTGTACCAGTCATCGTTTTAAGCATTCTAATGTTCTCCTTTGTCTGACACTCCGTAGCCAACGAATTCTCAAAGACTCCAGGTACTTTCTATAACTTTGTTTTTCGTCAGAACCACAAGTTCCCTATTCTTCCTCGACTACTGGTCCATAAATTATTACAAGTATCTTAAAGTTTAATATCGATAAATTTTCAAGAACACCCTATAGTATTTAGAAAAGTTGAGCTACTCGTAGAAACATCTTTGCTGAGGAATCAAGTCTACGGTAGTATAACGAAGTGGCCAATGCCTCCTGTATCTATTCTCTTGAATGATGGTAAACGCTGATTATTTTTGTGAAGATCTGTTAATTATATTAACTAGTCAAGATCGAACAGTAGGTAAAGCAGAGGAAAGAATAAAGATGACAATAATAACGACAACAATAAAATTCATGCATGTTTATTAGAATCGAACGTACAAAAATTTAATTATAACCATTAATAACCATAAATAATAATTAATATTTTAACATTTTGAAATAAATATGTAATAAAAATAGTTATTTTTTTAGCACAGCACAATATTATTATGCTGTTTTTACACTTTTTTATATAAATTGATAATTATAACTTTTTTAATAATTTTGTTCTTACTATTTTTTTTATACAAAAATATATACCGCGCATAGCGTTCGCGGCATAAATATTGGCAATTTAAAACGTTTAAGGAAGAAGCTGGTAATTTTATTACAAAATGAAAACATTTTTCAGACTGTCTGTTTAGAGTCACAGTTACTAAAACTTTTTGATTTTTAATAATAAAATTGGCTTAATAATTTTATCTGGCACAATTTCAGTTAACCGTGGATGTAAATACTGTAGGGATTGATTTTCTTGCTCTTTAACTATCGGTCAGTTGCCTGGTAAATCTTAATTAGCGGTCTTCAAGTGACAGAAATAAGTACTCACGTTCGTTGACCTTTTTAATGACTGAAAACAATATATGATATTCGATATGGTAGTAAATTTTATTTCCGTAAATTTCTGACTTTTCGCTCGATAAAAACGTTATTCTCTGTCTTCAAGTAATAAAAACAAGGAGCCTAACCGCTTATCGTTTTATTTTATTTTATTTTTTTTTACTTCTCAAGTCCCTAAAAATGTACAAAACAGTATCTATACAGGGAATAAATATTTAATTTTTTTAGAAGAATATAAATAGATTAATAACGTTGAATGTTTTTCTCAAGTTTTCTGATAACTTACACATACAAAAGTTGTTTAACAAGAAAAACTTCAACAGTTTAAAATGGATTTTAAACTGGACTTTTAAAAATGGGACTTTTAAAAACATATTTCTAAGTACATAGACTCTAATTTGCTTGTTAAAGTCACAGTGATTAAAACATTTTATTTTGTCTTACGAGACAGCACGACTGCATTCTTCAATTTCAGTTAACCTTAGTTTTAAATACTGTAGGGATTGCTTTTCTTGCTCTTTAACTATCGGTCAGTCGCCTCGTAAATCTTAATTGGCAGTCTTCAAGTGACAGAAACAAGTACTCACGTTTTTTGACTTTTTAAGCCTGTACAAAATCTACACAGTAGAATACATCTCAAACAAATATTGCAATCAAACAGGCAGTTATAGAAAGTAGGGACGTGAAAATGAAAAAAGACGCGCAGATAAGACAGCACACACATTTTGCGTGTGTCATAGCAGTTCTAAAAGTAATATTAACCAGTAAGAATACAAATAATTCTAAAAAACCACGAAACGCAACATCACTACACGTATAGACTATATAATAAATAGCGTGCATAAAGTTTAAAGGTGTAGATAAGATTTTCTTAAGCCATATTACATTTATTGGCGATCCGTTTAGCTTCCCTGCGTCCGATGGTTTTCTTGCCCCGGAGGGGTGGCAGTTTGCTGCGTGGGTCGTCGGACTCGGGGGCGCAGTCGGAGCACTCCGAGCAGGAGCATCGCGACCGGCAGGAACACGAGTGACATGAACACGAACAATCGTCGGTACTGCCGTAATCGGACGAGATTCCCGAGCACTCACTGCATCCGGAGCAACCGTTGTCACAATCGGAACAGCTGCAGGAGTGACTGTCGTCGGAGTCGGAGTCGGAGTCGGACGGTGACGGAGAACGGACGACCTTTGCCTTTCGTCCATCTGCAACACAATGAACGTACATTAACTACACCGAAAATGGCGTAATAACCTTAGTAAATCAAAATCTGTGTAGATAAATTTCACTTTAAATGCTTTATTTCGCTTGTGGGTATAGCCTACTTAGGTTACATGATTTTGCAATATAGGTATCCGTGAATCAATAACATCGTTGACGATACAAACGTGACCTGCGGAAATCAGCGAGTTCCGGCTTCGGGTTTGGTCTGGTATATCCGGACTTATACGACGATCGCGCAATTGCACGCACCATCCAGAGCCGTGTCGTCTCGGGGATCAGACAGTGGTCTCCTCAGATCCCTACAACGTTGGCTGTCAGCCTTGCGTGTCCGTCTTCGTCAGATCCCTACGACGTTGGCTGTCAGCCTTGCGTGTCCGTCTTCGTCAGATCCCTACGACGTTGGCTGTCAGCCTTGCGTGTCCGTCTTCGTCAGATCCCTACGACGTTGGCTGTCAGCCTTGCGTGTCCGTCTCCTCAGATCCCTACGACGTTGGCTGTCAGCCTTGCGTGTCCGTCTTCGTCAGATCCCTACGACGTTGGCTGTCAGCCTTGCGTGTCCGTCTTCGTTTTCTACAACACGAAACCGTTTCTCGATGTTGTGAGTACCCGACCAACCTTGATTATTTCCCGACCAGGATGCTCGTCTTCTTCCAACCCCTCTTCGATCTTCACTTTTTCCGTGTAAGATTAATTTTAATAATCCATACTGGTTGCCTCTGAGTAAGTATCCTATACAAGACAATTTCCTCCATTTAACTGTTGTTATAAGTTTTCGTCTAACCTTGGCTCTCTGAAAAACTTTGTCATTGGGTTTCCGTGTTGTCCATGGAATATGAAGCATTCTTTTCTAAAGCTACATTTCAACATTTCAAAGGTTTCAATTCGGCTAAATATTGCAGAATATAACACTATATAATTACTATTATAATATGAGAACGGAAGTCTGTACGAAAAATAGACATTACTTTAGACTAGACTTCAGAGCAAATGCAGCACTTAAATATCATCCTTTGTCTCAGCTTCAAATTCAGATTGTTATTACAAAACAAAGATTTTATCTTAGAGAAGTACTAAAAGTATAAAAGTAGGGCTTAGAGATAATTCACAAAAAACAAAGTCTGCCTTGCCTGTTCAAGCTGATATATCTCATGTGAACTTGGATAATAAATGAAGAAATACAGCCATGTGGCAATATGCGTGTTTAGGAGTCATTTTTTATGTGACTGGTCTTGACGATAGGGAGATTACAAGACGTATACTCCAAGCCAGTAAAATAGTTAGATGTCTCAGCAGAATTTGGTGGAGTAAGGACATTGGTAAAAAGAGAAAATGTAATATTTACGATGCATTAGTTAAGAGTAGCATTCTGTATGGAGCACACACTTGGCTCGTCAACGAGCGAAATAAAAAAAAATTAGAGGCAGTGGAGGCGGATGTGCTCCTGAAAGCCCTAAGAATTTCTATACGTAACAGAATTTCAGATAAAGAAATTAGAAAAAAGATGGATATTGAGGGAACTTTGTTTCAGGATGTTGAAAGAAATCAGTTGATTTGATACGGCTACGTCCAGAGTATGGGGGATGAAAGACTTCCAAAGAAGCTAATGCAGTGGGTTCCTCCCTGTCGTCGAGGAAGGCAAGAAAATCCTGGATATTAAGAGCCGTGGCTGCACGAGATCTTTGGGATGGAACGTGGAATGATTGTATCTAGTGGATGTTAAGCATCTAACAATGACGAAGGATGTTTTAAAACCGATTCATCTATATAGGTATAGATTTTATCTTGAGAAAGATTGTTCTTGGTACTTCTATTCTTTGTCAGGATCCAGTTGGCTGCTGGGTTAGTAGGAGTCCAGACATTTCAATGATCATTGCAGCTTGGAGTTCAAGACGTGTCTAACGATAAAAAACGATATGCTACCGAGCATGACGTCCTAATGCATGAGTAAGTTAATTTCGAAGCTGATTGATTTCTTGATAACCGGAGTCCAATCAGAAAGTCATGAGAACAGATCCGTTGGGACTTGGTGTTCAGTGTAGTACGTTAGGTGTTAGGTATAACTTTAGAACGGCGTTGAGTGAACTATTGACATAAGAATTTATTATTACTTTAGAAATGAGTCCGTCAGTCTATGATTAGCATATTAAAATAATACCAAAATTCACCGATATTTTCTTTCCACTTCAGGCACACTGGCTAGTCCGCCTTCGACAAGATAATCTTTATCTTGGTCACCTGACGTCTCGTTTACCCCGTGGTTGTCTGTTCATTATGACTTTTGGTAGACTGAACTTTATCGATGTGTTACTTCCACTTTGACATCCACTTCCATATCTGTCTTATTGTCTGAATTTGAGTTTAACTGACAGGCCTCAGACATCACAGAAAAACTGTTAATGGACGTTTCGGCCATTCAAACAATCGACAGCCGTCTTCAGACTAAATATAAACTTCTTCTTCTTCTATTCAAGGATTGCGTTATGTAAACCTGTTCCGGCACCCATCTCATTCTCGGCCGATCCACGTCTCCTCTACCAATGGCTTTATAGTTCAGTGCCACTTTCGGCAATCGATCCTCTGACATCCTTTGCAGACGATCCCACCATCGTCTTCTGTAAATTGAAATAATTTCATTTATGTCCTTTACTTCGAGTTCTGATCTGATATCCCATTCCTTATTCTATCTTGCAACGTACAGTTTAAAGTATCTCGAAGAAACTGCATTTCAGCATTATGAATCTTGCCGCATTCCTTTTTTTGTCATAACCCTCGCCTTACTCGCATAAATCAATGTGGGTACTGCAATTGTCTTATAAAATTTAATCCTTGTGCTGTGTCTTGTTTTATTTCTAAGATTTCTATGTATCGTACTACAAATATTCCTAAATTTATTTATCTTCTCTCTTATATCATATTCAGATTTATAGCTTAGTGCACAGCCGAGATATCTGAAACAGCTTACTTGTTCTAAAGTGCTGTTGTTTATAACTATCGTAGTCTTCACTGGACATTTACCTTTAAAGGCCATAGTTTTGGTCTTTCTTACTGAAATTGTCAGTGAGTAGGCCTACTCTCTTGCCACTTCTTGTAATTGAAACATACCTCTTTGTAAATTATCCTCATTTCCTTGAATAAGAACTATGTCATCCGCATATAGCAGGGAACCCATACAAATTGATTTGTTAAGCTGTATTCCCGAAGTCACTCTGGATTTCCATGCTCTCAACATGTCGTCAAAGTATATATAAAACAAGGTTGGGGAAACACAGCATCCCTGCCTAACTCCCTTATTTATTGGAATATCACCTGGGAGCCTACCACTCAGATCCAGGACTACAGATGTACTTTTGTAAAGGATCTTAATTGAATTTATTAAATGCCGTGGATATCCTCTTCCATCCATAATATTCCATAACTTTTGGAGAGCTAAATTATCAAATTCTTTTTCCAGATCAACAAAAGCGATATGCGTTTTCTGGTTATATTCCCGCCATTAAACTAATACATGTAAAGAAATAAATAATACTCCATCTACCAGCGATAGAGAGTCAACAAAATGATAACAACAAAAATTCACATAATATATAATCAGAAGATAAAATAATACAAACAAATACTTACTACGGAAAAACACACAACACTCACAATTCATTAATTTACTGTTAGTCTCGGTTACTAGCTTTAATATGAAATATAAGAAGACATAACTGTTGTACGTACTTTTCGGCGTTTTCTTAGTTTCACGTTCCTTTTTGGCCGGTTTCTTTTTTTCCGCGGGCTTTGTTGGTTTCTTTACCTTCCCTTCTTTCGATTTTTTGGCGCGGGGCTTGTCCTCATCGACTGCTTGAGTTGCTTTAGCGATCTTCTTCTTGCTAACCTTCTTGGTAGGTTTTTGACGCTTCTCTGTTTTGGATGTGACTGATGCTGTGGTGGCCGTAGACAGACCGGACTCCGAAGAGGATCTTATCTCTAATTTCTGTATGAAACAACAAGCAATAAGCACGTTATGGACGTTTGATAGTGGAATAGGTCAAATCCGACCTAATTGTGACCGAGCACGTTCGGACTGTAAAACAGTATCAGATTATAAATACGTGAGACTACCGCGCATGTTAACGGATAACAGCGTTCTAATGTTCATTAACACGCTTATTTTTCTACCCATATTAATCGTAATTTTTATTCCAGTCATGTTATTGTTCAAGAGATTTAATCATGTATTTTTAAAGTTATACATTTTTTTCGCTAAGTTAGTCTTCCAGAAAACAAGAAAGATTTAGAAAAAAGTTTTGAACGGTATGAAAAAATTGGTCACTCTACAATTGACACTTTGTTTTTGCGGACGATCAGGCTATTCTGTCGGAATCTGAAAACAGATTGAAGATGGGTATATATTTGTTAAATCGAATCTGCAAAGACTGGATTGCAAATATCTACACTTTCGATGGCTTTTCGTGGAACTGATCCGTACGGGCAAAAATTGTTATACACGGTACTGTCCTGGAAGAAGTTAGCAATTTTGAATACCTGGGCTACAGGGTGTCTTATAATGCAAGCAACGACGTGGTGAATAAGTTGCATACGTTCAACCTTATGTGCGGGACCATTAGGCGAACCCTTAAGTCAGCAAGTAAAGGAACACGCCTAAAATTCTACAAGGTGATGGCTCTTCCACCAGCACCATTCCATTGGCACTTCTTTATGGGTCTGAGAATTGGACTTTAACGAAAGGCCAGGCCAGTCGCATTCAAGCGGCTGAAATGAGATTTCTCAGGCACGTGGCAGGGTATACTCTCCATGATCATAGAAAAAACACACATACGGCAGGAACTGAATATTATGAGTATACTCGACAGGATCGCCCAGTATCGGCTGAATTGGTGGGAACATGTTTGCCGAATGGATGACTGCCGCATCACCAAACAACTATGGAACTATAAGCCGAGGGGACGGAGAGGTGTGGGACGTCCGAGGAAGCGCTGGAGTGACTGGTTCTAATCTTTGCCTATTTGAGACCAGAAGAAACCATCCTTTGTTTAATCCTTGAAGATGATAACGATGATGATGAAAAAATTATTAGGCGAAGAATTTAGCTGAAAAATCAACAAAAGTAAAACAAAACTCGTAAGAAGCTCTAGAAACGAAAGTATGATTTTTTTAAATATTAATACAGGAAGTGAATGAATTCACCTAATTTGGAAGCAGTATTTAAGAAATGAATGAAGCAGAATAGTGCAAATCAAAACAGCTTTTTTAATAAGGCAAATTTGATATTGTCAAATATATGATTAGGAATAAAGAAAACATTTATGAAGTTTGTTGCATCGCCTTATGCGAAACCTTGACAGTATGGAAAACTGGAAGAAGAATAAATGTATTTGAAATTCGTTGCAAGTCTTAAAAATAAAATTGAGGACAAAGGTACAAATAAATGTGTTTTGGAAATAATGGGAGAAAGGAGTGGTTTGTGAAGAACGAGCAGACAGGGTGGATCGATGGTGCACTAGTTGAGACAGCCAGGAATGGTGACAGGCCTATGCAGTGAATGGAAAGAACTGACGGGAAATACGGAGATTGGAGTACCCGAGACAGAGAGTAGAAGATGAAGGACGTTGTATAGATTCGGAGATGAAAACGTTGGGTCGGAATAGGAGGAGGTTTAGTGTTGCATCAAAGCAGCCAGGCAACTGATAATTCAAGGTCATTCAAGTAGACGAGTCTACTAGTCTGAAATAAATTTTGTAATTTTGGATCGTAATAATATGCATACTTTCTCTTACAGAATATAAATAAAACCACAGTTAATCAGTTTTAACTCTATTTCACTAATAATAACTCAGTATATACACATGTGCAGAGTACAGGCGAGATTGGAAGGGACTTTAGCATACTGATTAATGAAGTTTTGATGTTAATACGAAACATTTAGTCTGCATGTGAAATGTCATCATATCCTATCTCTTTGCTTTTCAGGACCAGAAAACCGTCTACCTTGAGAAATGGAAATTCATAAATCAACTTTTGTATTCTACAAGTAAATTAATTGTAAATTTTACCCCTGTAAATTTTACAGGATGTAAATTTTAAGCCTGTTTAAGTAAAGAACATACTTGTTATCTGGGAGGGAAGAAAGCAAAACGGGGGACAAAGCAACAAATGAATTGGTTCGGGAAAGAACAGGAGAAAGGGAAAGTTTTCTGGAGAACTTCAACTAATAGAGGAGACAGGCTGGTAGGGTACTGTTGAGACATCCAGAATTAATTTGGTCGATGCAAATTGTTGAGGATGTGGGACGTATTAGGGATTCGGAAATGAAGAGATTGGCTCAGGATAGAAGAAGCTGAAGAGGCGTCATCGAGACTTCCAGGATTAAGGCCTACCTAGTGTACTAGGTAAGACCGTTACTAGGTAAAAACCTAGTGTTACGGTTTGGGCAACAGAGGAGGAAATAATTACCATTCCACAGTGGAGAGAGAAGACTGAACTCGGCGTTCTTAACCCGCTTTTCAAGCGCTGCATAGCCTCTGTAGGCGAACAGATTTGTATGGTAACTTCAACAAATTGTGTAACAAGTTTGCTCATCCCATAGCGCGGTTTGTAAGTGTTTGTTTTTGAAGACACGTATCTCCTATTTTATGAAAATCTTCGATTGATTTCTGTGAGAAAAAGAGTATCATTCCATTTACTGGAAATACTTTGAGACACGAATCACTGGGGCAAAGTTTTGAAGAATTCGTAAGAAGCGTTTAACACTGTCTGGGTCTGCAGAAGATGGGAAGATAATTTGTGTCAGTTTCTTCGTGTCGTTATTTCACATTGTACTGCAAGCTTCAACTTGACTGTTCCGATATTGTCAAATTTTAGACTGGCTTATCTATATTAATGTAGGCCTTATGTTACCACACTTACTTTCTCGACTACAATAAAAAAAAGTAGCGAGTAACAAGTTGTCTGCTTATTTTGTTGTTTTATTCATAAAAATCTACTCCCCCCCAGACCTCACTGACAGTGGCGTATCTTCAGGGGGGGTCGGCTTCATACAAAAGAAAACACAAGTTGAGACTAATCAACATGAGTCTTTTATAAAGACTATCTTTAAAGTGGGTGAAATCAGTCTTATTAAATTAACGGTAATAACACAATAAAAATAAGCATTATTGAAAATTGTTTACTAGATTATTGACTGAACTGATTATTTTCTATATTTCATATATTTCAAATGTATACGCTAATGCTGTGTAACAAACCTGTTCATTTTAAACGAATTTCTACTTTATTAGCTGCAAAAATAATAAAACTGCCTAAAAATTAGGAGATTAAAAAATTCGTTAACTTTTCGACCCTCGGGGGGGGGTCCCGTTTGACCCCCTCCCGTAAATACACCCATGCAAGAAAATCCTGACTACGTCCTTGATGATGTTTAATGAATTTCGTTTTTTGTTACCGATAGCTTACTTTGTTAAAGATATTAAGATATTATCCTCAAAAGAATTCTCTTTATATTTTTTTAGAAATTCAACAGACTCAATAGGTGCAAACATATATAGCTTACAGTTATTTAATCGTTAAAAGATTTTAATGGAGATTTATCGCAGCTATTAAAGCAATGGCTTGCTATATGCCTATGTAATCATGTACAGAACAATAAATTTTAAAATGAATAAGTCTTGAAGTCCTTGGCTAACAGACCTGATACGTGGCAAAATAGACATCTCGTTTGTGGAATAGGGACGTCATTACCCTAATGTACGCTGACCATATGTACTGTTTTGAACGGACAGTACCGTTTTTTTGTGTATTTCCAGTCCGTTTTAATAACGTTGTAATAAAAATAAAATAAAAATGAAATCCAACGTTTTAATAAAAATGTTAATTTGCCCTGTTTTTAACAAAAACTAAAACTATATTCACATTACACACACATTCATATATGCTCAGTTTTTTCTTGTATATATTTTTTATATTATTATTAATAATAACAAAACTTTTAACAAGAATATGTTTTTATTATTTTGTGAATTGAAATGGTTCAATAGTATTAAACTATAATAATCAGATATACAATTTTATAGTTGATGATAGTTGAATTGAATAGACTACTATTGAAACATTGTAATTCACAAAATAATAAAAATATATTCTTGTAAAATGTTTTTGTAAATAATAATAATAGTAATAATAATAAAAATAAATTTATATAATAATAGTAATAATAATAATATATTTATATAATAATAGCAATAATAATAATAAATATATATATATATTCTTTATTACTTCCCTGTTCCATAAGGAAATGGAAGTATGGTGATGGCGAAGAAAATCGTGTTCGAGATAAGGGCTGATTCTGATTGTAGTACCCTCAAAACATGAAGAAAAGTCATTTTTCGAGAAGTGTTTGTGTGTGTGTGTGTCTGTGTGTAGAATTTTTTCTATGGGGAAGGATAACTGCGCGAATTCAAACAGAATCAAATAATCTTTTGCATACTTCCCTGAATTATAGAGGACTCAAGGCCTATTGATTTTGGTGAAGATCAGTTAAGGGGATGGAGTAGTTTACCTGCAACATTTTATTTTTAACAAGAGTAAATTTTTCTATGACTAACGATAACTGCCGCTAATTCAAACAGAATCAAATAATTTATTGCATATGTTCCTGAGTTTAGAAGATTCAAGGCTTATTGATTTTGGTGAAGATCGATTAAGGCGCAAGGGTAGTTTACCTACAACATTTTATGTTGTAAAAAGAGTAAAGTACTTAATTTTGATATACAAGGATCCTGAAAAGAAGGTCATAATAATCCACTGTAGAAAGGGTAGATGAAATACCTATAAATGAAAAAGCTAGTGGAAGGGGTGGGGTAATTTTCTATAAATGAGAATGATTGTTGAAGGGGGAGGGGGTAATTTTTATATGTCATGTGTACTACGTTATCGACAACAAAGAAGTAGTTTGTTGTTAAAATTCCTTCCCGGGCTGTTTGGCCGTGGTCCAATGTTTTCTACAAAATCAGACGTTTCGGCAGTGCTATCGACTGCCATCATCAGTGAAAATCGAGTGTGCTAACGTGAGGTCATATACGTTAGTGAACACAGTACTGTGGTTAAGACTGAAGAAAGAAGTAGTTTCTATGGAAATATTTCATTTCGAAAATGATTTTAAATATAAGTATTAGTACAGGGAAGTTATGTATGGTTCTCCATACCGATATTTTAATAGGTCGGTGCTCGTATATCAATATTATTATACTTGTAATTGTATTTTCCTGGAGTCGCGTTGTTCAATACAAAGTATCGGTATCTGCATAAATTTAATCATGGAAAATATATAAATACATGTTGGCAACATTTGAGCCCTCAGACGCGTTGTTTCTTTAACTTGTACGCTTACCAATGGCTCTTTAATCTTCTTTTAGAATTCCGGAATTTTAATTTTTTTTTGTAAATTTTAGACCATATTTTAAGTTAACTCTTGTAATGTCATAGAGGGGAACTGCAGTTTCATTAAACATCTGCAGGAAGAATCAGATTTATTAAACATGTATCCCGTTTGTACCAACTCAATATTTCGTTCTTGTCTCAAGTAGTATAGTCAGACTAACTAAAGCCTGTCTACAATTTATGGAATACAGTGTATTCTTATTTGGGCTCTAACAACTAAATAACATAAATTCCAAAAGTTGTAGTGCTTTATATTTGCAGTTGCAATTATAAACATTCAGTATAACTTTACACTAATAGTAACACTATAACATACTGTTTGTGTTTTACATAGTACAATACTAATTTGACAACACCTTTAGAAAGTTAAAGTATGGCTGATACGCTTTGTATATTAATCCAATGATGGTTAACGTTCGTTTTTAGCTAGTTGATTTAATTTTCAATTGAGCTAGTTAAATCCCTTTTTAGTTTACATTTTTAAAAGCATGAAAGGGAATCAAAAGGGGATTCGGGTCAAAAGTTGACTTTGGGGAAAACGTTATTCTCCGAAATTTGCTCTAGGAAGACAACTAATTTATTAAAGATCGATTTGATAGAAAAAGATTAACGCTATATTCTACCTGGTGGGGGTTTCGTATATATTTTATTCAATAAAAATGGAATATATAAAATAGAATGTCCAGATTGCAATACATTTTACGTGGGCCAGACAAAGAAAAAACTACTAGATAGATTCCTTCAACGCCGCAATGCATATTTAAAACCAAATATTTATAAATCTAATTTAGCCACACATTGTCTAAATAATAACCACCAATTTCCAAACATTGAAAATATAAAATTAATTAAAAACATACAAAAAAAGTCAAAAAATGAATATTTGCGAAAATCTTAACATTTACAAACACAATAACAATAATTTATTAATTAAAGAACAAACCCATATAAAAACAAAACAAGACGATCTATTTAAAATTATAAATTTATTAAAAATAAAAATGAATAAAATATAAACAACAAATTTTCAAATATAACCGAGAAAACAGCTGCTGAAGAAAATAAACATTAAAACAATCGTTAACTAATCGACCTAAATTGATTATCAGTTATTTTACATTAAAATCTATACAAATTCGATTATTCGTTATTTTATATTAATATAATTATTTCGATTGTTATTAATTTACTTAGAAACCTCAGATGATACTGATATTTTTCAGTGAAACGTGCGCCAGGTGTTAAAAAGAAATACGAAATTATACTACTTGCAGAAGAAACAAATTGAATAACATCACAAATTCATATAATTATATGTATTATATAATTGGTGGTTTATTAAATATAATTGCTATAGGACCCGATTTATTATTTTTCGTTTTGATCTTCACGTATAAATTAATACAGTATTCTATAAATGAATAATTATAGCATACTGGCACAAAAATAAATATTAAAAAATTGAGGAAATGGAAAATAAAGGTAGTCTTATATTTGTACGAATTCGCTTTACGTTCTTACGTTGGAAGAGCAATCACCTATAATTCCGTTCTACAAAATTTTCTAACATTTCCTGCACAATTCACGTTAGTCGTAGCAGGACCATGTAAGACTGCATATTTTAATTTTTACCGGTTCCAATTTTATTTTGTTAATGTCACCGTTTTCTCGTTGACTATTAGTCATTTGGTATAATTTTGTTTTCCACCAACCGTTTTGATTCAAGTAATTATCAGCTGATTTCAGATAAGGTTTGTAACTTATTTGACATATAAAGTAAAAGAAGAAAACTGTAACGGGGAGAACTGTAACAGATGGGATGCCTAATTCGTGGGCTACGATAATGGTTGATAAATGAATTTTGTTTTTTTACCACTGGCATAGGTTGTTATAATTCTGACAAATGTAAAAATTTTACGTCATCATAAAAATTCTTTTATGCCATAAGCATATCCAGCAAATTCAAGCATGCATGAGGATATTTCATGGCTTAAAGATTTGTGCAAAAATTTATTGTAGTGGTTAAAGCAGTGCCTTGCTGTGTACGTACGTCTTTATATAAAAAGTAATACTTTTATATAAAATATTGTTTACACATTTTTATTGCAGATTGTTTCACCGTTCTTGAATAATTGTTATTATACTTGCATTAAATCACTATTTAATGGACTTCTACTTTTCTATTCCGCAGAACGCTTTCGGAGACTAAGATCTGTAAGACTGGTAAGTTCTGTCTGCTTTTCTTGCTTTCTGATTCACGTCTGTTGCTCACGCGTGTGTGGTTGGTATTATTAATTTATCATTGTTAAATTATTAGTTTCTTATTGGAGCAAATATAAGGCTGTGTTTGGTGTTTATTTGTGTCCGTTCAGGTATTTGTCTGTTACTTTACAATTTACACACATGCACAGTTTTCTAAAGTGACCATTTTTTCATTTTTTTTTTATTAATTTAACGAGTTTAACATTGTTTATGTCTGGAAATATGCGTTTTGTGTTAATGTCATTTGATGTTATGTTTTATGCTAATTAAATATATTAATAATTTAATAACAACAAATTAACAATACCAACCACATAAGCGTGCACACACACACACAAACACGCGCGTTTTCTAAAATGTATTTTTTTTTTCACTTTTTTTATTAATTTAATGAGTTTAACATTGTTTATGTCTGGAAATATGCGTTTTGTGTTAATGTCATTTACTGTTAGGTTTATTGCTAACTAAGTAAATTAATAATTTAATGACAACAAATTAACAATACCAACCACATAAGTGTGCCACACACACACACACACACACACAGAAACGAACCAGAGATCAACGATCAACAGAAGCAGAGCTTCTGAAGAAGGTAATAAAGTAAGTGTTCTTAAAATAAAATAATTCATTAATAAGACACTAACCAACGGAACTGAGACATGGGAAAATATAAATCTCCATTGGTGGGGACCTCATCACGCTACTGAATCGTAGTCACTTTTTATTTTATAGAATACCTTGTAATCTGATTTAACAAAGAAACAACAAAAATTCAAGAAATTATTGTTTAGTAGGTGCTTTGACAAACGTAATGACTCCATGGGATAGTTAATTCCCTATTCATTTTCATTTTCAACTACGTAATTTAAAAAATATCGTATTCTGTAAATTGGTTACATCGGCAAAAACTACATCAGTATGGAGTAAAGAAATTTACATTAATGTGCCAAAAAATAAATTATAAAATAATCAGAAAACAAAAAGCTTTTATTGACAAATTTGCAAGAATTTGTTTAATGTACTTACTTTAAACGAAGAGAGATCGCTGTCAACTCCAATCTCCAATGTTGTTGTCTCATTTTTCCTGAACAAACAACAAACGCTCATGTTATGTTCTAGCACGGAAATCTAAAACTTCATACATCAGATTCACAATAATCCGACACAGCGGTTAGTTCGAGACTTATTTTAATTCGAGGCGCTACTGGGAGATGTAATCGCAGTTTGAATTGACAGATGAAAGGTGTTTTTTGCTGGAGGAAAAATCAGATGATAATGTTTTTGATCATGAAATTAAAGAAGAAGTGAACAAGACGAATGGAGCATAAGAAGAAGATTCAGTTCAAAGGGACAGCGGCAGATACTTTCGGTAAAGCTATAACACATGTGAAAGGTCTATTGGAATGGTGGACGTCTACTGGGGAAGTGGTCATTTCAATGTTAACAAGGTTCTTCACAGTATTTTTGATGCACCATGGTACGTAAGAAATGATGTCATTCATCGGGATTTGAAAATTCCTACGGATGTTGACGAGATTAAACGGGTTGCGAATAAATATAAAAGAAGACTTCATGAACACGTAAACATTGAAGCGCTACAACTGCTTGATTCTGCTGGACTCGTTCGGCGATTGCAGAGGGAGAAACCATTTGAACTAGAGAACTAAATATGTACAGTAATTCTCAGCACATGAACAAAATGTAACTGTACTGATTAATGCACCTGTGGGAGCTGTTAACGTATGTAGGACTATAGAATAAAATTGCTGGATAGTTTATAACTAGTTGCAATAAAGTTAAATAATAAAAAAAAAACAATGTTGAAGAAAATGTTACGAGTGGGTGTAAAAGGCATTTAATAACAAAAAACAAACATCTTTGGGAGACTAATTTAAATCTTAAAGTGTAGGACTTATTCCAGTAGACATAAGACGTAAGGCGTAAAATTTTACGTTATTCACATTCAACATTCAATCGTACGAACCAAACAATTAAAATGTATTCTGAGATTAAATTTTATATTTTTAATTCAGTGACTTAATATATTTGTTTTTATAAGAACGTTTTTAGCATTCTGATCTCGACTTAAGAAACATCCCTTAATTTTGTCTAATTTGGGTAATCCAGATTGTCTGCTAATCCAACAAATAAATGCTTGGTCACATAAATGTCGGATTAGGCTACACTATTCAACTGTGTTTTTCAAAATTAACGAGTTACTATTTTAGTTTGTTATTATCGTTGTTTTCTGACTGTACTTTTATTGTTGTTAAAGACAACAACACTGATTAATTAAAAAATAAGAGGGTTTAATTAAATTAATGTTTTCTCTAAATATTTTGTTTTAAGTAATTGTAAGATTTCTGATAGAATTTATGACTTACTCTTTTTTGGGAGACATTCTGATTGAAGCTTCTGATGTTGGAGAGATGAAAGACTACTGTAACCAACACCTTCTGTAACATAATTTTAAAACCATATTAGAATATAGAAAAACTAATTTGAGGACAAGTACATAAACACAGTGGTTTACAGTCCTAATCGACAGTATAAATCAATAATTATTTAACTAATTTATAAATAGAACTAAAAACCGGTCTGGTTGCTTGATGTACAGCTTTGGGGATTATTTCCAACTGTAATATAGAAATAATACAGTTTTCAAAGGTCTTGAAAATAATCGCTGGGGCACCGTGCATCGTGAAGAATATTTGTAAGTGTAATAAATACTTATGTAAATACAATTAGCCTATGTGAAGAGACGCGTTTTATCTAAAGAGACAAGTTTTATATAAGAGAATTACGTAGTCCTACCGTATATATATATTCAAACATCTTTTGCTACAGTCAATTTCTTGATGTATATGATGTATAACAAATGTATTTCTAACGATTTGTGTAACAGCGCAATGCGTTAGTTGAAACAGGTATTAATTAACACAGTATGATAAAGACGGGAACGGACGTGGTGGCAGTACGCAATGCGACCGCTGAAGTATATTACGCTCAATAATTTGGAAACCAATAAGTTTAAAACATCGGGAGTTAATTCAAAATTAAATTTGAACCTTTCTGTACAATTTACTTGCTTAGAGTATTAGTCTATGTTGAAGAGGGAAAAAGTTTCTCGCAGGCTACTTTATATGCCTCACGACTGAAAAAAAAATAAAATTTTATATGAAGTTTTATTTTTTGTTTTGATATGACAAGGATATTATTAAATTTAAATTGAATGTACATCATGTGCGTGAACTGGACTGCATGTACAAAAAAAACTATTGTTATGGAGAAAAAACATTGTGGGTAAGGACAGCTTATATTTTAATACGCACTAAATCGAGAGTGCGATGGTTTTATTAAGTTTTTTATTTTTACCGACTTAATTTTTGGGCTAAATTTATATAAAATATACCAAAATGTGAAGAATTAAAATACTGTTACTACTGTGTACATTTTATAGACTTATCTAGTATTTCATTTTTATCGGTCGAGGTTTTCAAGTCGCGTAATTATAGCAGACGTAAAACCCATAAGAGAATGTATGTCCATTGTGTCATCTGACTGTGGAACCATGAATAGAATGTTAAACCTCACAAAGAATATTAACAAAGCGAATTAAGATTTAAGTTTTGGGTAACACAGGTATACAAAAAAAAGCAAGAAACAAAAAACAAAGGTTACTGAACACAAAAAGCAAGTAGAAAAAAACTAACGGTTCCAGGTGATTGTGATTCGGTTAGTACGAGTCACGTACACCGTTTCAGTATAAAACACATGTAGGCTTTGTCATTCGTGATTATAATTTTGGTATTAAATTACTTAACAACATTTTCAATAAAATCGTGTGTTTGGATTTTGACTGTGATGTCCAGTCTACCGGCCCCTTCGTCCATTGTGTGCAAACACATGTCGTTTGAGAGAAGCGGAAACAAAACATAACATTAATTATAAAGACATTAATTTAACATTAATTTATAACTGCAAATGTACGTCAGACGTTCGCGAATTCCTGAAGATTATTCTAAAACTTTGCTAGTGTATGACAAATATTAATTCAGGCTCGATACAAACTTTATTATTATTGCAAAAAACTAATAAACTAAGAAGACTGTATTGGTGAATAATTCCATAAGCGAACCTTTATCTAAAAAAATAATTTTACGTAGATAACAGATTTACTTTTTATGCTACTGTACTCAACATATCCCGGAATTAAAAAATCGGTATGGAGAACCATACATGGCTTCCATGTTGTAAGATTTATGTTTAAAATAATTTACTTGAATTCGGTTCGATAATTTCTAAAAAAATATCGCCCACCCTCAAACTAATTTTACTATTTATAGATATTTTTGTTATTATTAGGTAGTCGTTTAATATAATGTTATATTGGATAGGCCTACTGTATTCTTATAAAGAAACTGACTACGCAGACAATCATCCCTCTTCCTCAACCGATTCCCACCATTAATGATATTTACACTTTAATAGAGTAATAGTTTTATCATGTTGTATCATATATAATTTCTAAGGTATCTTATCATTCAAAATTAAATATTAGTACTTTACTTGATTTTAGCACAGCAATTTTCAAAAAATCACCCCGCCCCCTTCAACTACCCACTCCATTTATAATTATCTCATTTACCATTTTACGGTGGATTATTATGACTTTATTTTCGGGGCACTTATTTATTAAAATTAAGTACTTTACTCTTGTTAAAACACAAAACAATCCAGGTAAACTACCCCTCCCTCCTAACCGAACAACCTGGTTGCCTGGCAACAAAATTACTTTATTTTTAACAATTACCATTGTTTGAAAACGTTTAAATGAATTTTTAAGTACTTTATACGCGGATATAAATCTATATAACAGGGTTGTAAATGTAGTTTTACAGCATGTAAAATAATGTTAAATAGTTTTGTTAAAAAATATAGTGATTGTCACCCTTTTTCAAAAGGAAAAACAGAAAAAGAAAGAAAAGCAAAAAACAGAAGAAATAAATATAACTATATACTTTGTTAAATAAGTAATCTATGTATCCTTCGTCATAATTAAAAAAAATGTGGATTATGTGTGCTTCATTGTATGTTTATTGCATGTTTCATTAAAAAAAGAACGAAATATTTAAGTAAATTTGGCCAAACAAGGCACGTTAATTATGCGTGTACATAGGCTAACACTGTAACTGTTTGACTCCTAACGTCATGTGACTTCAAAAATCGTCATAAGCGTCATGACCTGTATTTTTCGTAGGCCTCGGTTTACGATCAACTAGCTAGAAAAAGCAAACAATTCCGTTGTTCCGGAATTAAATAAATCAGCTGACATTTCATAACCATAGTGTAAAGCACGTCGTCACATGAATCATATGTTTCAAGTTGTTTGTAACCAGTGGAATATCGTGTCCTCTTACCCTCTTTCAAGTCGACTTCTTTCCATTTTTCACCATTTCTTTCAACATTTGTCATATTTATTATTAAGAATAAGGCCTATTATTGTAGACTATTTAAACTTGTCATTACCCTAAATAGTATTTTTTTAGAATTGACAATTTTGGAAGTCAATTAATTACATTTCAAAAAACACGCAACCATTTTAAATTTGTTTGGTCCGACATTCCTTTAATTTTTTCAGATTTCGGGGGGATATATCCCCCACATCCCCCGTAGGTTCGCCCTTGCCTTCATCGTAACATTTTCACACTCAAGTTTTGACACCGAGAAACAATCTGGAATTGACTTCACAAGCTGAGAGCGACGGTTGAAAACCCCTGTTGAAAGACGTTTCAGCAGCCGCTCTCAGCTTGTAAAGACGTTCCACATTCTCTGGGGTTTGCAATTAAGTTTGAAAATTTTACGTCGGAGGTAGGCGCTCGGCAAAAGGTTTACCATATAATAATCACCCATCGTTTTAAAGACGCAATAAGAGAATAATTAAAATTCATAATTAAACTAATTTATTCTATTATAACATGTTTAAAATTTTCGTAATGACGTACCTACAAGCAAGATTAAGTTTGAAATAGATAATCTTGTACAATAAAACTGAAGTTCTCAGATCTTTTACACTGTAATCCGCTCTGAGAACGTCGCGGGACGTTCCCTGAGCGTAATATGACGTTAATAACAAATTTTGTTTGTTTAATGTATGTATAATGAAGCACTAATTTGTGTACTGTATGCACATATACTGTATACAGCAGCTGGCAAGGCTGCTGTATGTCACCAAATTTATTTAACATTTATCTTGATGACGTGATTAGGAAGTGCTTTGACAAAACAAGAGGTATAAATGTCAGTGGAAGAAAAATTGAATGTATAAGGTTTGCTGATGACATGGCTGATTTAACAGAAAAGGAAGAGACAATGAATGAAATGATAAAAGATTTGAATTTAGTATGCGAGGAATATGGAATGAGGATTAATAAGGAAACAACTAAGTGTATGGTGATTAGCAAAGGAGGAAAAAGGGCAAACATAAAGATAGGGCAAGACAAAATACAAAAGGTGGAGTTGTTTAAATATCTTGGAAGCTTGATAAGTGAAGATATGTCCTGCACTCGTGAAATAGAGCAAGAATTGCTATAGCGAAAGAGGTATTTAATGGGAAGAAAAGACTGCTGTGTGGCAAAATTAATAAGAATTTAAGAAAAGGTTGGCCAAATGTTATGTGTGGAGCGTTGCTTTATATGGTGCAGAGACATAGACATTGAGGAAGGAGAATGAGAAAAGATTAGAAGCATTTGAGATGTGGGTTTGGCGAGCAGTGGAGAAAGTGAGGTGGGTTGATAAAGTAAGGAATGATGAAGTTTTAAGAAGAATAGGGGAAGAGAGAAGAATCCTGAAGGTAACAGAAAATAAGAAAATTTATTGGTTAGGTCATTGTTTATGAAGAGACTGCTTGCTTACAACTACCATGGAGGTTGTCATAGAAGGAGAAAAAATAAAAGGGCGTTAATAGAAGAATGAAGTTAATTAAAGGAATGAAGGAAGCATTAAAATCAGAGGGTGCTACGAAGAAACGAAAAGACTGGCATGCGATGGGACAGCTTGGAGAGCTTTTACCATTTAAAGACCTGCCGTAGATGAGAACACCAAATAATAATATTTTACTTTTATTATAAAATTAAAAAAAAAATTAATACGGAACTTATGAATGATGTGTAATACAAGTATGTTTAATGTTGGGACAAATTGTTGATAGGCAATTTCTCGTTCCGTCTTTCACACATTGTAGTCGCCAGGAGAGCTTCACACATAGGACAGCTTGGAGAGCTTTTACCATTTGAAGATCTGCCTTAGGGCAGAGCACCAAATAAAAAAATACACATATTTTAACATTTTGTAACAAAGCAAAGAAAACATAATTCAAACTGAACAGATTTAATTAAGGAAATTCAATATCGAGAATGCAGTCTATCACACTTCAAGAAATAAGTTCGGTAAGAACTTGTTTTCAGCAAGTTAGGCGTTGGGGTAGTACATAACCTACACACTATTGTTTTATAAGACTAAATATTTTAGTACTAAGTTCAAAGTATTTTATTTAAGTTTTAATAAATAAATAAATAAATACAACAGTAGTTTAGAAAAATGTATTCTGAAACTGATAAATCTTTTATAGTTAATATTAACGTTTCTTTGTAACTAGTTTAGGTTAATTTAATAATTTTAATTGTTTGTCCGAAAACATTCTGTCACCTGTCTTTTGAAAGTAACGCGCTCATAACTCCCCACGTAACAAAAGCCCCACACCCCACAGTTTGAGAACCCGTGCTATGAAATCTGTAGACACAATAAAGTATTATCGAATTATATACGGGACAAAGAAAAAAAAAAAAAAATTTCATACTAAAACTAATTTTCATATTCTTAACATGCACTGGAGTTTTGTGTTGGCCTATTTTCAATCACAGTTAAGTTGTAATCAGACAATCTTGTATTACAAAACCCAAAGACGCAGAAAAAACTCATTATTTAAGAACTGTTTAGAGAGACCAGAAATAAATTAATTTAAATTTCGTATTTAAACTACTTTTTCGTATTCTGAACACGTATTCTTAAAATTGTACTTTGCCCTGTTCAGAATTAGGTTTTAAACAGAAAATCTTTATGTGATAAAACCTGCAGAAACATTCAACATGTATCCTGTTGTTTCAGACATGTTTGCAGAGACTCGATAATAAAATAATTGAAATTTCATGCTTAAACTGATTTGTGACATCAGTAACATGTATTAAAACTTTGTATAAGCTAATCACGAGAAAAATTAAGTATACTAGATAATTTCGTGCTAAAAAGTTTTATAAAGAGATAATATATATTCCGTTGTTCCACAACTTAATCATTAACAAAGTTACTGAATAAACGACAGGATTGACGAACAATAATAGTAAATTTTGTAACTCCTGTAACATCTACCTTCTCACTCTCTCTCTCTCTCTCTCTCTCTCTCTCTCTCTCTCTCTCTCTCTCTCTCTCTCTCTCTCTCTCTCTCTCTCTCTCTCTCTCTCTATCTATTTTTTTTCTTAGACAAAAGATACATATGTGTAAGTAGATTTAGACTGTTAATTTAATTTGATAATTGGTTTTGATTATTATGGGTCCATAATTAAAAACAAGAATCCGATATAATAAACTGTGCAAAAGAACTATGTGACTAAATTTTTCACAAGAATCTATTCCGTATGAATTTTTTAAATTTTAAGTCTTTTTGTCAACTCAGCCAGAAAATTTTCACGTCCTCAAGGGCACTCGTAACAGTCAAATCGACCAAAAATTCGATTATAAGTGTTTTGTGTTACAACAGTTTCTATTGGTTTTTGAGTAATTTGATACCAAATTTATGTGAATACGCACGATAATAATTTTTTATGTACGGTAGTAACACTTCCAGTGTTTGTCTCTACTGGTTTCCATTTTATTCAAACTCATATGCACAATTTATGTTTTTACTTTTCCAACAAATCGCACTTAATGCATAGCGAGACATTAATATGTGTCTCCTCTCCTGCATCTTACGAATTTTTCTCCTTTACTTCCTCCTTAAAAAAAATTGATGTCGTAAAAAAGTTCTGTTGAAATCAACAGAAAAAAGTTGTCATCTCCCTTATAACAAATCGTAAAGACATGCGGCTTTTACCATTGGAAAGTAATTTTTGTCTACGAATGTCGGGCACGTCTATAATAAAGCCAGTATTGCTGATCTTAGTCAATCTAATTCGTGTAAAAACCAAATGCCTTCATGGTAGTACACAGAACGCAAATGTATCGCTAAACCATTTAATTTGGAATAGATTGCCAAAAAGAATATATTTGTTAGACTGGATACTTTAGTTTTCTGTAGACACGATACTGTGTTCAACGAAGGTAATATAAGTAAGTGTCAAGTCTTATAGAGATTATGGATCAAACCAGGATCAAATATGGTTACTGTAATGAAACAAATTGACTTGCAACGAATCCTTGAGGCTGTAGATGAACAAAGTTAGACAGACAATCAGAAATTTAATGTGAAAACTAGAGGACCAGATAAAAGTAACTGAAGACCATGAGTATGGAGCTGGACTATTTTAAATCAGATAACAACAACAACAAAAATATGTTTTAAAAGCTTCTAAGTTTTACAAAAAATCTATTTTTTTTTAAGATAAATGACCCATTATTTCAGGATGCAAGTGAACTATCAAGCTGAACGTTTTTGTGGTTACTGGGTGCAGGGAGCTGTAACTATAGTACTAGATTTATACAGTTTCACTAAAAATTAAAAATTGTGAGCTATTTTAAATACATTTTTTCTATTCTAATTTTTAGTACAAAATTTTTTTTTAATAATAAAATTAAGATATCTTTATAATTTTAGTTGTGTATGAAATGAATGATCTTCTTTACTGCCAGTAGAAATTTCAGATTTCTAGCTTGCGTAGGTTCTGAGATAATAATTGTTCTCAAAATTGGTAAATTTAACACAGTTCCGAGTGCCCTTAATAACATAATAATCTCAGTGTATTGCCTGATATTCGGTGCTGATATTCAGCAATGAAAAAGATTGCTAAAAATAAGATAATAATAATAATCAAAATCCGTGTTTTATTCAAAGACACTGATTGCAATAAAAAAAAGGGCAACAAAAACTAAGTCGTTTCGTCTCTGTAAGTGTAAAAGAAAATTTTTCTAAAGTTTTAAAGAAAATCTATACCACGATCATACTTACAGGTGTACGTCGCGTGCAATCCGGAGCTGGACAAATGGCAAGAACCAAACTGTACGGCTACCCAATCTGGTTATCTGTTATTTATCTAATCTCTGAACCTTTATTATGGCGTTTTGTGTACTACATATAACGTTATCACATTTGCCATAAACGTTACAAGTAGTCGAAGCCTTTGTTTAAAGGTTTGTGTCTGTTTTGCTTCTCCGAATGTACCTCTCTCTCTCTCTCTCTCTCTCTCTCTCTCTCTCTCTCTCTCTCTCTCTCTCTCTCTCTCTCTCTCTCTCTCTCTCTCACTCACTCTCTCTCTCTCTCTCTCTCTCTCTCTCTCTCTGCATGCACGTGTGTATGTGTGTGGGCGCCCACGAGTGCGTGTGTTTAAATTATACAAGCTCTGGGGGTCAGTGTAAGAGTACATGAGTTCTTAAAACACTTTAAAAGCTTTGTTAATAATTGTTTGGGTTTGACCTATCCGATGTTTTACTTCTGCATAACATAAAACGTGCAGTATTATTATGTGAGAATTCGAATAAAATATATTCATACTACATCCTCGGCGTCTTGTGGAGCAGCGTTATCAGTGTTATTTGGATTAGTTTACACATCTCTGATTCTCCAGATCTGTCTTGGGTTCTGTACAGAGGATCACCTCCTGGTTTTTACGGTCCCCTTCACCATTGGGAACACAGTGCTCTGTTCGTCATTAAGATAGATGGCCAGTTGTAACTTTTATCCCTGGCAGGTTTTGTTCAAAGGCTTACCTCCTAGTTTTTACCGCCCTCTAAACCGTTGGGACAGTGTTTTTCCGTCATTAAGACAGTTGGCGAGTTGCAACTTTTATTCCCTAGACCGGGGATACTATCATCTGGAGTCATATGAATCCAGATCCTTTTTACTTATATTTTCCGTAAGGAAATGGAAGTATGGTGATCGCTAAAAAAACGTGTTCGAGATAAGGGCAGATTCTGATTGTACTATCCTCAAAACATTAAGAAAAGTCATTTTCCTAAAAGTGTCTATGTGTGTTCTGCGTGTCTGTGCGTAGAATGTTTTCTATTGCGAACGATAACTGCCGAAAATTCAAACAAATTCAAATAATATTTTGCTTATGTACCCGAGTTGTAGAGGACTCAAGGTCTATTGATTTTGGTGAAGATCGGTTAAGGGAAAGGGGTAGTTCACCTGCAACGTTTTACGTTTTAACAAGAGTAAAGTACTTAATTTTGATAAATAAAGTATCCTGAACAGAAGGTCATAGTAATCCACTGTAGAAAGGTAGATGAAATATCTATAAATTAAAAGGATAGTTGAAGGGGGAGGGGGTAATTTTTGTATTAGTATTATAAATTTATTCGACCGAAAACTTGAAAATTTCAATAAAATATAATTGATATTGTTTCATGCTATGTAACCACGGATACGTAAACAAAATAATTTTCGTTTTCAGAAAGTCACAGAAGACAACACTGGGCAGTATTCGCTTTTTTCGCGTTATTTAATTAAAAGATAATTTAATCAAATTAATTCTTTATTTTTAAAATATTAACAACAAGGTACAATTCGTATTTTGATTATCTTTCTCAGCCTTTTTACCAAAACCATGCTGATATAGTTGTTTTCGTTCTGAGTTTTTGTGTACATATTAAAAATAATTTGATAATTAATTAGGACATGGAAGTCATATATGGTTCTCCATGCCGATTTTTTAATTGGGTTAGTGTCCTCCCCACCTCTTTTTTCACCACTTTGGATACTGCTGCTTCATAGGGTAGTCCTCAACTATGAACTGAGAAGAGACATTTAGGTCGACCAAGAAAAGCGGTGGTCGTAAAGATTTTGTGAGATCGAAACAAACCCATGCTTGTTAGGAGAAACTCGTTCTCCCGGTCAACCCGGTCAATGTATACGCACTTAAATTTTTCAGCTAGTTGAACCTTACCTCGAGGTCGTAACTGTTGTGGTCAGTTTTCGTATTCGTACAATTTGCACGTGTTTCGTATAACACGTGGATACACGCGTCCATTACCTTAGTCTTTAGAACTGCATGTTCGCTAATTACATTTAACTTAAGCTGTTAATGGTTCGATAACGAAGGACCTTGACAAATAAAAAAATTACCCTGGTCGGGCAGATGTAACCATAGCTCAAGACGCATACATAAATAACATAAAACAACTATAGCTGTCCATAGGTGGGTGACATCCCAAACAACTATAGCTGTCCATAGGTGAGTGACAGCCCAAACAACTATAGCTGTCCATAGGTGAGTGACATCCCAAACAACTATAGCTGTCCATAGGTGAGTGACAGCCCAAACAACTATAGCTGTCCATAGGTGAGTGACAGCCCAAAACCAAGTCGTCATCACTATAATCATCTGTTTCAAGCATTAGGCTTTGTAACCTCTAGCGAGTTTAACATCTTATTCCTACGTTTTCTTTGTCACCTCATGTTTCTAAAGCCTATTGGTGTATACTGAAGTATTGGTTTAGGAAAGCGGTATTTGACTTTTCTAAATACACTTACACGATATTCTACTTGCTTCTGTATTGCGTAATTCAATGATTAAAGTTTTATTTTTCCAGTTCTAACCTCGTATCATCATTTGAAGTTCGGTCTCTTCATGTAAATCCTACAACGGAACGAAGAATGTACATCTTTGCTGCTTGCATTCTACTTGCATTATTGCACTGAAGCTGCTTTAGAAGTATTGCTTATTACAAAAATTACACAGGGGATCGGCCACGATTAAAATAGAAATTTTTAAAATATTTTAAAATTTATTTTACACAATACATGTGTAAAAGTTTGAGTCATTCTGAGCAGTTTTCTAAGTATTTAGTTTCTTGTAAACGTTCATATTTTACGAATTCTTCAGTTTCTAGAAAGACTCAAGATTTTGTTGCGATTATTGTAGTTTGTGTGCTAGTTATATATGTTTTGGAGAAAATTAATATATATATATTTTGTGATGTTTTCAATTTGTTTCTTCTGCAAGTAGATAATATTGTATATTCTTTTTAACACCTGACGCACGTTTCACTGAAAAATATCAGTATCATCAGAGGTTTCTAAGTGAATTAATAACAATCGAAATAATTCTATTAATATAAAATTAACGAATAATCGAATCTGTATCGATTTTAATGTAAAACAAAATAAAATAACTGATAATCGATTTATGTCGAGTAGTTAACGATTGTTTTAATGTTTATTAAAAGCAAGCAGCTGTTTTCTCGGTAATATTTGAAATTTGGTATATATTTTATTCATTTTTATTTTTATTTTTTAGTAAATTTATAATTTTAAATAGATCGTCTTGTTTTGTTTTTATTTAGGTTTGTTCTTTAATTAATAAATTATTGTTATTGTGTTTGTAAATATTAAGATTTTCCCAAATATTCATTTTTTGACCTTTTTGTATGTTTTTAATTAATTTTATATTTTCAATGTTTGGAAACTGGTGGTTATTATTTAGACAATGTGTGGCTAAATTAGATTTATAAATATTTGGTTTTAAATATGCATTGCGGTGTTGAACGAATCTATCTCGTAGTTTTTTCTTCGTCTGGCCCACGTAAAATTTATTGCAATCTGGACAATTATTATTATATATATAATAACGTAAACTTACACGGCTGGTGTGAACATTATTAAATTGGAAGATACCGAGCTGTTAGACCGTGGTCGGTTGCTATTTACTAGCGACATCGTCCATCGTCGGCTACATTTCAATCCCACCCTCGGTGATCTTCTTCGGCCGCAGAGCGACAGAGTGTACAACAAACAAGTACGGTGGATGTTATCCGGACGATACCCGAGTACTTGAGCAAGTACCCGGGTATCGTCCGGCTAAGATCTCCCGTACTTGTTTGTTGTACACTCTGTCGCTTGGCGGCCTGTAGAAGAACACTGAAGGTGGGATTGAAACGTAGCCGACGAGGTCGATAGTAAATAGCAACCGACCACGGGCTAACAGCCCCGTACCTGTTCAGATTAATACACACTGCCTGAATGATTATTGTGGTAAAGTCGTGAAACACATAGGCTACTACTCCTTTTACACACAGATGACCTTCTTCGTAGAAAACACACAGAATGCGAACACCGGAACGAGGAAGTAAACCGATATAAGCGGTCCAAAACAACGTTCACTTCAAAACAAGGGTTACGTTTTTGCAGTAGGAGAAACCATAATTGCTAATACTGGGCACAATACTGGGTATTTTACAACAAAATGGTGTTTCAAACGTTAGTTGGAGTTAACGACTGCCCAACGTGCTGAGAAAAAAGATACAAAACAGCTTCGTTTGAAAAGGGAATGGTCAACAGCACGTATAGAAAATGTGTAGAAAAACGTTTGTAAGAGAAGAGAAGCTACAAACTAAGAGAAAACTAGAGAAATATGAGAAGAAGATATGATGAAAGTCAAGGAGGAAAACACATAAGATGCAGGAAAGGAATCACATATTAAACTCTCGCATGCGTTAAGTGCGATTTGTTGGAAAAAGTGAAAATATAAATTATTGTGGATATAAGTTTGAATAAAATAGGAACCGATAGAGACAAACACTGAAATATTACTACATAATCGTGACATTATTTTAAAACTTTATGGGTACACTCAATCCTATATGTATAAAACAACATAAATTAAATATTTTTAAATAAAAAATTACTTGGCAAAAAATAAAAAGTTTTAAATAAAGTTATGTAATTTTTCGTTGTATTTATGTCATCTTTATTTCCATTAAAAAAATCTTCGATAAGTACACAGTGAACGCAGTGATATGTTATTTTTACAATTTGTTCAAAAAGACAATTTGATTCAACAATTTTGAAAATTCCAAAAAATATAATAAAAAAACTGAAACATGGCCACGTGTTTTTATAAAAAAAAAAATGTTTCTCAGTTGCTACCTTCTAATGTTATCGTATAGACAAGATATTTATTATAAAATAGGAGTATTTATTGTAAATAAAAAATATTTAAAGATGCTGGATCCCCTTAATAGGCCTATATCTTGTTATATACCGTAATATGTACTTTTTGTTGTAATAGTGGTGACATAATTTAAAATTTAAAAACATCCGATTTTCCACAGTACACTGTACCACAGTTTATAGAAGATTTTACCTCCTCCTCCTACGGCGCTACAGTCCGAAGTCGAGCCTTGGCTTCTTCTATCCTGATCCTCCACCTCTCTCTATCAGTAGCAAAGGACCCCGCACTCCCAGCATCTCTCTTACATCCACAGCGACAGCACCTTCCCATCTTTTCCTTGGACGGCCTTTTGGTCTTTTGCCACCCATACTCCCCATAAAAACTCTTTTAAGTGTTCGTTTGACATCCATGACATGGCCGACCCATTGTAGCCTCCTCAGGTTTACGTATACTTCTACGGTTGGTTCGTTGAAGTCACAATATATTTCATCATTATGTCTATATATGGGGTCCAGGACCCGTCTCAGGAGGTTCCTTTCAGATATCTTCAGGCGTTCAATTGCTCTTTGTGTTAATATCCAGGTTTCACTGCCATAGCATAGGATGAGTCATATGGTTATTTTACAGTACAGTAAATCAAAATACTGTACGTATCGGACAGTTTGAATTTCGTACACGTTTTCGGATAACCGTTAAGTACGAAAGTTGACAGGACCTCCTGTATTTTCAGTTTCTTCCGGCGATTCTGTTGCTTGTAATTAAATAAAAATCTTTTTCCACCTCGGAACAGTCAATTACGGTTTCGAACAGATTGGTACAAAATCAAAGGCGTTTAGTATGGCGCTGCTGGGATGGTATGGGGTTGTCACAGGGAACATTGTTCCGTGACGATAATTGTTGCGCGCTGTGAAAACAGCTACTTTAATATTACAAGTTAATACCTTGAAATGTGAACGCTAACTAACAAACATACAACGGGGATTTGTGTCAGGGAAAAGCGCGTTCGTTCTCTCTCTCTCTCTCTCTCTCTCTCTCTCTCTCTCTCTCTCTCTCTCTCTCTCTCTCTCTCTCTCTCTCTCTCTCTCTCTCTATCTCTATCTCTCTCTCTCTCTCTCTCTATCTCTCTCTCTCTCTCTCTCTCTCTCTCTGCAGGGACGGTACACTACACTACGCGCGTCTGTAACGGATCTGATAAATTGGCTCCCGCGCTCAAAAACCAAGGGAATGGATCACCAGAGAGACACAGACACACACACATACATACACACATATTGCTAATAGATTACAATTACCGCCAACCGAATCCGCCGGGGGCCTTCATTTACTTTCATTAATTTCGCATTCAATGAGATGTGGTGATTTTTTTTTTTATTTCAACGTTGGTTTTTTTACCAATAATACACAATTTCTTTATCAACTGTGTGCAGTAAATTACTACTTAATTAATTTTCTCCCAATGTTTGCATTGAAAATACGTGTGTTTTTTAGTGAAAAGAGAAAATTTTATTTTTAATTAAATCGATTTTAACTTTCAGTGGTTTTAAAAAAGGCGCTTATACGTTTTTATGTAAACAGCGATTACTCTAATTAAAAACGTGTATATGTGCACAGGGAGGGGGAAGAATAGTGTGTTTCTATATCACAGTTTTGTTTTGATGTGTTTTTTTTTAACAACTGTAAAGAAAGAGGCCAACGCGCTAATTAATATCTATTTGTAGACACTAATAGATGGACATTAAAAGATATCTATTAATTAAAAGACGAATTATTATCTACTTGTGAGACAAACGCAATTTTATACTTTGGATGTATTTTTTCATCCCTCCGTACTTTTGACTTGAATATACGAGTACATGTAAATGTTGCAAAAACTAAAGTGACGAGAATTAGCAAGAATAATGTATTCATCAACATATTCTTGGAAGTAAAAACTGTAGGGCTAAAGAACTCACTAAAGTATTTGGGTAGTACGGTGACCTGGAATGAAAATTGTTTGGAGAAAATCAGAATTACGAGATATCTATATCTTAGTGAGCTTTTGTGAAAGTAAAAACATTGCTAACAGTAATAAAAATTTCTACTGAGATGAGAAAGAGATTTCCTGAATGTTTTATTTGGAGAGTGGTTTTATACGGCAGCGAATAATGGTCCATCGAAAAGAAAAAAGACAGGTACCTAGAGAGCTTCGAAATGTGGTTTGTGACGACGAAACATTAAAGTAAAATGTACTGATATAGTAAGAAACGATGAAGTGTTGAGGAACAATGAAATATAGAAGAGGAAGAGACACTACTGAAAGTATTAAGGTCGAGAAAAACATCTAGATTGGGGCATATGTGGCGAAGAAACTGTCTGCAGCTAAGGATGGTAGAGGGGAAGGTGGAAGAAAAGAGAAGAAGGTGAAGAAAACGTTTGGGATGGTCGATGACATCAGAAGTGGAAGGAGCTACAGCCAGATGAAGAGGGATGCACAGGACCGAGATGAACGGAAAGCACCCATTTGATACCAGTCGGAAGGCAGTTTTACTAAAGGGGAAGAAGACTTTACACACAATAGAAAGTAAGAAGAAGAATCTTGAAATACAGGAAAATGAATAACAAAATAGTTAATTAGTGTTAACACACACACACACACACACACACACACACACACACACACACACACACACACACACACACACACACACACACACACACACACACACACACACACACACACACCGTATTAGGTAGCCGGTTTCTAACTGGCGGTGGTGGACGTGAGTTGTACCATGGCCTGGGAGTGCAAGAGATCGTAGGACTAATGTCTCAAGGGAGAAGAAGAACACATATCAGCAACCGGAGACACAGCCTACACTTATCTACTGCGGAATCTACTCGTAAATAAGAAAGACAAATTACAGATAAGACAGAAATGTGCAAAACAGTGTACATATATTTCAATCCCAATCCTTACTTCCAGCAGGAAGTCTTGAGTGTTTGAGCGACCGGGGTGAAATTAATAAGAAGAGGTCAAATCATAAATGATGAAATAAGGAGAGAAACAGGTTTAAGAGCACTGAAACGTTTACTCGAAAACCCTCTGTTCAGCCACTTGTGTTAAAGACCACGGCTTTACTCTCATAAATTGCTCAAGTTCTGCTCCAAAATTTTTTTTAATATTGGCAATTGATTCTTCTACTGAAGATATTTTTGTTCTCATAGCGGCTTCAGCTTCAGATATTTTGTTTGACATTGTTTGTTTTACATCAGATATTTTCAATATCATTGATTCCTGTACCTCAGATATTCCAGTAGGCCCTAATTGGTTTATTCAGCTCACCTCGCAACAAACCCAGTTCTGCTGTAGTAAGCTCGTGCATATCTTTTTGCTCCTGTACGAATGCTTTCATCTTTCCTGTTTCTTGCTTACGTTTGACTGTCTTGATGGTCTGACTATCTTGTAAGAATGAAAACAGCAGATTATCTACAGTAACGTAGAACTGTAGAACAGCCAGAAAAAGAACTCGGAGCAGACCTAGGAACATATAGACGAAGATGGTCGTAAAAAAAGTTTTTTAGAATGGCTGCCTAAAGAAAGAAGACTGGGGAAAAATGTGCACTATAGTAGCTTAGTAGACGTTCACTTGAACGCTTCATTCGATTAAGTAGAGAATGTCAGTAATGTACAGTAAATGATAATCTTGTGGAACTGGACAGGGTCACAGTATGTACAATTGGTCGCTTAGTTTAAAACAAAATAGTTCAGCAAACAAGTATTTCCACAAATGGGTCTACATTCTGTCTACAGAAGCTCTGGTAGGTCCAACAGTTCAGTTCACAACTTCCGGTATGTTGTACACTACAAAAGTAAGTTGCACAACTTATAAGTTCCTTCTTATAGGCTGCCGCCTAGGAGCCGACACCACAAAAAACACGAACAGTCAACTTGCATACAAATTATTTGGTTCGTGTTTCAGAGAACAGTAGAAGTTATTAGACGAAAACGTGGTATTTTGAGCCACGTATAGCATAAGTGGGGCAAGAGTGCGCTCTTAAATTTTGAATTCATCTGAAACTGCACTCATTGCACTGAGACATTATATTGTCACAGAAATATCGTGAATCCCTTAAGGTTCAATTAAGACCCTCTTTGTATAATTTCAACTACTGCAACACATGTAAATAAATATACTGCCAAACCATAGGAAGGGTAAAAGTCCGCATATGGTGGGGCAAAAATTTGCAATGTTTTTATTTTTCTACATTTTTATTCTGTTTAGGGTCTTTTGAGTGTAATAAAAAAAGGAGTGCAATATTTTGTTATTATTTTCATAGATTCCAGAATGCCAATGTACACTAAGATACCTTGAAACCGTTAAATTGTTAAACACAGTACTGAAACTTTCCAAAAATCAGAGTATCCTAATTTAATATGTACAATTATAGGTATACAATGACCTGCGCAGAACAAACATTGTTGACACACTTGAGACATTTATAGGAGAAAGTCACGACGCAAGGCAACTGTGCGGAAGGGATCATTCGCTCGCCGAACACCGTACTCGAACTGTACAGCGTCTCGTTGATTAGAATGGGAGGGGGGACAGTAAGACAGAGAAAGTGGGAGATGGAAGAGCCTTACTTCTACAACAGGCTACAATGATTTTATCTGCAGTTTTGGAAGATATATTTTTCAAAATTATCCTGGGAAGGGACCCCCCCCCCCCGGTAGATAGGGGGCCCGCATCACATGTTCAGCCTAGGGGTCCACTAACTCTAAATCCGGCCTAATAGTATATATTATCTTTGTTACCGTGGCGATGTAACTGATATTCTGTGTGCTATAGAAAGATAATGTATAATTTACTGTATTGACATCTATGTGGTGACAGCCGTGTTGTTGGATTAAAGATTAAAGTAAAACATATTTTAATAATGAAGATATGTTCCGTCGTGTATTAAAAATTTACTAATGTAGTATGAGATCAGTAATAGTAATTGATCGTTACTAATGTTTTGTGGTAATTTCTACCACGGATTGGGAAGTTCCACTGGTTTGTGGATTAGAAAGAACAGAAGGAAGTGCAATGCGATGATAGTAGTGATTCAGTAGTGATTTACCGTCAGTCTCGTGTCACCACGTGAAAGATACTCGAGGGATCCGTGACACGACGGGCAATCAATCTCCTTCGGAGTTTAGTGGGCATCTATCTGACTTTGTCACTATCTGTCTTCATATGCTATCGATCAGTCAGTGTCACTTGTGACGTGGACTAGAAGCTTCCACATGTTTCTACAATAATCTGGCGATTTTACGAATGTGCTACCATGTGCCCGCCCGTGCGGGTACTAGAACTGGGACGAGCAGACGTAGATTGTTTCCTGGATGTGAAAAAGCCTTTGACAGTGTCCGGCTTGACGAGCTCTCATTCTCGAATGTCCTCTTTGATCTTGACCCCCGGTTCCTTGTTCATCGTTCTTGGACCAAAGATTCGCAATAATACATGTGTGGCATAATTCTATAGGTTTACACGGCCCCTAGTCATCAATGTTATCTATTAGGTACTAAAACTTTGTGACCTGTCGGCCCTGATCAGTATTTGCATATAGTATCTTCTCTACGTATTAACGTTTCAACGGCTCTAGCAATCATCATCATCATCATCGTAGTAGGGACAGATATACAGTAGAAAATCTGACGATGACGACCGCCTGAGCTGTCGAAACGTTACTAATCTTTCAATCTGTCCCTTCGCCGAAGATGACGAGCTCTCGAGCTGTAGAAACGTTAGTTCTCTTTTCATATGTTCCTAATCTGACGATGACGAACGCCCGAGATGTCGAAACGTTAGTCCGTACCGTGATGATGACGACCGCTCGAGCTGTCGAAACGTTAGTACACAGAGAAGGGATTAGTTTTAACGACTGAACACAGAAAGTTTGATTAAATAACAATAAGTGAATGCGACGGAAAAGTACTGTTTTGTATACTTACACCTCTGTTTGTTCGATATCTGTTTTTGATATTTAGTAGTACTTTGTCAATTTTTTGGAGTTTACTTTTTGTTACTTATTGACAAATACAACATTAACGACACTCATGGTTAGCCTCCGTGTATTTAAATATTCTCATGTATTTAAATTTCTTCTTTTATTCTTCTACTTTGTTGTAGTATACCACCAATGTATTTAGTGTTGCTAATATTTATAATTATCGATATTTTTTATTATGTTGTAAATCTATCTAAAAATTGTTTCTTCAAATATTTTACGCGAACACACAAGTGACAGTAGGCGGTGGGGAGGGAGAACAGAAGAAGAGTTTATACATCGTCGGAGAGCGTGAGAATGGTGGTGGCGAGAGAGAGGGTGGGTAATGAATCTTGTATCGTGATTGTGGTGTAGTGAATAGCAGCAGCAGCAGCAGCTAGGGGTGGAGACGGGAAGGGTTGATGCTGTTAATAAGCTCTGCATTGATTAAAAGCCATTCCGCGATGCGATCTCTCGGTGTTTCTCATCAATTAATTATCAAACTGACCAACGACGACACAGTGGGCGTCGCGTTGATGACGCTTCTTTCTCCACGCACACGCGCGCGCGCGCGAGCACACACACACACAGTCCCTCAAGTGTCGTTGTTTGTCCTACCGTAACGTAATGTTAACCTCCAAGAAGCTTTATCCACAGCATATTAAATTTGTTTTCGTACTGAAATAATAACTTAATAATGAATTGATCTAATAATGAGTTGATATGGGCGTGTAAAAACACACACACACAGTACAATGAAAAGTCCTATTCCATATGTTTTAGTAGGGGATGTATATGCTCTCATATTGATAACAAGTGAATGTATGAAGTATGTAGGCTAGAGCAGGGGAGGACCTAGAGTTTCATTTCGAGGGGGGAGTTCAACCGCATATCATTTTCTTAGAGTATTGTTTTTCTCATATTACAATGAAAATCGTACCAACAAATTAAAAATAATTGGCAAATAATAGCTGTAATTGACTAATTTCATCATCATCATCAAGGTTTAAACCAAGAATGGTTTGTTCCTATCTCAAAAAAGCAAATATTACAGCTGGTCACTCCAGCGCTTCCTCGGACGTCCCACACCTCTCCATCCCCTCGGCTTATAGTTCCATAGTTGTTTGGGGATGCGGCAGTCATCCATTCGGCAAACATGTTCCCACCAATTCAGCCGATACTGGGCGATCCTGTCGAGTATACTCATAATATTCAGTTCCTGCCGTATATCTGTGTTTCTTCTATGATCGTGGAGAGTATACCCTGCCACGTGCCTGAGAAATCTCATTTCAGCCGCTAGGATGCGACTGGCCTTGCCTTTCGTTAAAGACCAATTCTCAGACCTATAAAGAAGTGTGAGAAGCGCCATCACCTTGTAGAATTTTAGGCGTGTTTCTTTACTTTCTGACCTAAGGGTTCGCCTGATGGTCCCGCACAGAAGGTTGAACTTATGCAACTTATTCGCCATGTCGTTGCTTGCATTATAAGACACACTGTAGTCCAGGTATTCAAAACTGCTAACTTGTTCCAGGACAGTACCGTCTGTAACAATTTTTGCCCGTACGGGATCAGTTCCACAAAAACCCATCACCTTCGTTTTAATTGTGGACTAATTTCATTAAAGTCAATTAAAAACATACATCAGATTCGCTTCCAGTTTGTCTTTAAAGCCTAATAATAACTGTCTGTGAAATTTAAATACTTTAAAGAGAACGTTAAAAATAAGAAAGTGAGGGTAAACAGCATGTACATAAATGCTGCGGCTAAAAATGTATAACAAGGATATAAAGTACAACATGTAAAGTAATGTTAAATAATTTTAATAAAAAATATAATAATTGTCAGTCTTTTTCAAAAGGAAAAATAGAAAACGAAAGAAAGGTAAAAAACCGAAGAAATAAATATTACTGTATACTTTGTTAAATAAGTGTTTTATTTATCATTCTTGATATTTTAAAAAGTATGTGTATTATATTATTTGTTTCATTATAAATTTACTGCATGTTTCATTTTAAAAATTCGAAATATAAGAGAATTTGGCCAAAAAAGGCCCGTTAATTACGCGAGTACATAGGATAACACTGGAACTGTCGACTCCTAACGTCACGTGACTTCAAAAATCGTCGTACGCGCCATGGCTTGTCTTTTTCGTATACTTCGGTTCACGGCCAACTAGCGGGTAAAAGCTAACAATTCCTTCGTTGCGGAAATACATAAATCAGCTGACGTGGCTCAAGCATGGTGTAAAGCACGTCGTCACATGAATCATATGTTTCAAGTTGCTTGTAACCAGGGGAAAATCGTGTCCTTTTACCCTCTTTCAAGTCGACTTCTTTTCATTTTCACCATTTCTGTCAACATCTGTTATATTTACGTGAGTATAAGACCTATGATTGTAGATTATTTAAATTTGTCATTTACCTAAATAGTAATTTTTTAAATTGATAAAACTTGGAAGTCAATTAATTAGATTTCAAAAAACACGTAACCAGTTAAAAATTTGATGCTCCAACATTTTTTTAATTTTTTCGAATTTTGGGGGATATATTTGGGGCGATACCCCCCAGGTTCTCCCCTGATGTAGAGTGCAAGTGGAACTCACTATTTTAGCTAGTAGAGAACCTTGTCATGTAAACTTACCCAAATGATATTGTAAGTGCAATGTGTGGTACCATACATGAAAATGTGCTTAATTATCGTAAGTTTGGTTACGATAATCGAATGCTCGCATGTAAGTGTCGATAGACGCTAGTTGGAAAAACATTATAGCGCCCTTATTAATTGAGATTTCGAGATGGGGTTTGGATAAGAATGTAGTTAATAAGAAATAATTTATTGCAATTAAGTGTACCATTTACTGAACTCAATTTTTTTTAAATAATTCTATATCTTATACAATTGTTATTTGAAAAGCTAGAAAAAGCATAAAATTATATATACAATTTCTCTGCGCTTTCAGAACGGGCGTTGACCATAATAAGCGAAATCTACACGATCTTCTTTTAATTCCTTTTACTTAAATTAGATTTCTGTGAAGAAGAGTAAGCGATTGACCAATCAAATCTTTAGAATTTTAGTTCAAGATTTAGTGAAAAAACCCCGACCAACTTATTCTTTAGAGACTTGTGAGCAAGTGAATGTTTAACGTGAACTGGTTATCAGCCCGTTGCACAACCCTCAACCTGGAGGACCAGGTTATTTGTACTCAGGTTATTTGTATTTCTTCCCCTAGCCTTTGATAATCCAACGCCTAAAAAGCTGGGGTGCCACTTCCGCCGGATCTGCCGTACCGAAGTTCCTCTTCTCTGCCTTCACCGCAGTTGTGGTCTTCGTCCGTAAGCCTGGACAAGGGGATAGAGTTATGCACCGCTATAGTAGTTCCTCAGCAGAACTTCGCCATCGACTCACTAGTCGGCCCCTCCACCAACGTGGACGTGCCTGCTGAGAATTACTTAAGTTGAACAGGGCGAAGCTTCTGGCTTCCCTTACGCGGGGTTAATGGTCCCACTCTTTTCCGAAACATGGGTAAAATCCATTAATTAATGAATTAATCCATTAATCCAAACCACTGTTTAGTCCATTAATTTTAAGTAAACCATCACTCCATATATTTCTCTCTACAATATTAATTTATCTATGCTTATCCATAACATCTGTATGGATTATTCCTAACTCGTTGAGTTTCCTGTAGGTCTCCTATGCAATATTTTCAAATAAACAAATTTAACACTGTAAGCGAAACATTCAATTACAATTCAAACAAACCTCTGAAGATACAGAATTCTTTCTGTGAAACGTGCGTCATGTGAAAATAAACCTACTTGCAGTGTATATATATATATATATATATATATATATACATATATATATAATATAATGTATTATAATGTATAAAAGACATTAGAGGAGGGAAAGCTCTGTCACAATCCGGACAGCCGACAACGTGTGTTGGTGTACCTACACACGTACATATACCTGTGAGGATACACAACATTGGACAGCGTTTATATCACAACAGAATATCGGATAGTTACTTAGATATCGGAAGGACAGAGTGCACTTAGAAGGCAACGATTAGACTATATGAAGTACCTTATGGAGAATCCAACCGTATGTACATCGGCCAGACTGACCGCCACATAAGCCACCGGTTCACAGAACACGGGCCTGAAAACATTAGCCTTCAGCTCAATGTATAGCTTTGGACTCAATATCAACTTCGACGTTACGAAACTACTACTGTCCGTAAGCGGGGACGTTAAGTTCTGTTGCGGGGATGTTAAGGGAATCTATGCAGATAGAAAAAGTTCGGTTGACGAATGCAGACAAACGGAACGACAGCCTCCGATTACACTCAGGGTTTTCTTTATACGTAAACCGACAGGAACAGAGCAAAAACCGATCAAATATGAGATCGGTCGCAAATCAACAGGAACACGTCATTCCACAACTAGGATCATGTAAACATTGGATCGGCTTAACAAGAAATTACCAATTATGTGTTTTATCGGTAAGATAAATTCGGCCGAGGCGGTGATAGCTTCAGTTATCCGTCCCCGCGTCGTACTGGCGCAGCTGACCGTCGTGCTGGACGTGACCTTGGGATAGGACTTACAAACCTCCACAGGGGGAACCGCTCGACGGTGTCCTTTTTCTTCGATGCACACCGTATTCTTGGCTGACAATCTGACCTACAAGAATCGCGATTGGAATAATCACTTGATTATTTCAAACGGAAAGCGCTTGCGCCTGTTTCTCGCGGAATTTTTCCTGCATGTGGAAATTTTTCCTGCATAATATCCCCCCTACTCAGACTGCTGGAAGTCCAGCTCCCAAACTGCTACCGTCCTCTGGTTGCTACGTTTATGACTGAGAGGACCTTCCGTGTGAGAGTAGACGACTGTGTCTCTTCCGATGAACATATCACCGCCGATTTTCTTCAAATGGACGTTCTCAGGTCATTTTTGCATTCCATATATGACAACGATGCACCCAGATGCACACCTCGTATTAAGAATAACGTAGAACACTAATGGTAATAGAAAGCTTAACACGGCAGACGTGACGTATGTTGTTGGTAGAAGGAAGAGGGAAAGTATAGCTGATAAGGTACCAGTAACAGTGGCCGTATATAATTAAACGGTCAGTTCCCACGATCACCATCTTCACATCACGGCATAATCAAGGTGCTGGCTGTTCCCCCTTTAAATATCTTCCAGTCATTACATAGCTTCTTGGGTCTACCCACACACCGTGTGTCCTGTAGGTTTATATTTTCAGACTTGTTTGGCTTGAGTCGGACACTCTTTCTAAGTGTTCCTTCCACCGCTGTTTATAATCTTTTAATCATTCATTCAAGTTGCAAAATTGTAATTATTCTCTTATGATCTCATTCTTAATACGATCAAGTTTGGAACTCCTCTTATGAACGCCATTTCCGAGACCCGTATTTTACCTTTTTGTTTCTAGGTTGCTGTCCATAATTCACATTCATAGGACAGTACAGGGACCGCCATAACTTTGTAAAGTTTTATTTTTTATCTCAAGACGTAGCTTGTTTCTAAAAATACGGTTGATTGTCCCACAGATAGTCTGGAACTTACTTTACTTAACATAAATATCATAATTCTTATCACACCCGACATATGTTCCCAAATAGTTAAAATGGTTCATCTGTTCTACAAATTGATTATTAATTATTATTTTTGTTCTTATTCGTTCCTTGCCTCGAGATGCCATTTGTTTTTGAAGTGGATAATTTCATATTGTATTGTTCGTAAATCTGATGAAGCTTAAAAACAGATTTTTGTAAAGCTGATTCTGTACTTTGAATCACAAGCAAGTGGTCAGCACAGGAAACCGTACATTCAATTTTGTCTCGTGACATCTTAATACCAGGGTTTACTAGTTGTTTCCTTTTCCTTACTAGATCCCCGATATAAATATTAAAGAGAGTAGGTGACATACAGCACCCATCCATGTCTAACACCTTGACTGACAGATACTTGAGCTTTCCTACAATTATTCTTAATAGCTGTACTTGTTCCGTTATGTACATCTTTGTATTATAGGTCTTACAATTTGTTGCTGGTATCCCCGTTCTTCTAACACTTGCCACAGCACTGGGTTTCTACCTAGTCTATCAAAGGCCTTCTCAAAGTCACTGAAAGCTAAATGCGTTTCTTTATTGAACTCACATTTCTTCTCAATGATTTGCGTAATAAAAATTATTTTCTGTGAAGATCTGCCTTTCCTGAAACCGTTTAGTTCTTCCAAAATAAGATGCTCGGAAACAGTCTGTAGACGGTGGTTTATGATTATCGCATATATTTTATAAACAGTATCAACCAAACACATCAACCTATAGTTATTTCAGCCACTCAGTTTTCCTTTCTTAAAAATAAAGACAACATTTTTGTTTCGAAAAAAAGTCATTTTTCGTAAAGTGTCTGTGTGTAGAATTTTTTCTATGGCAAACGATAACAGCCGCAAATTCAAACAGAATCAAATAATGTTTTGCATACACCCGTGAATTGTAGAGCACTCAAGGTCCATTGTTTTTGGTGAAGATCGGTTAAGGGAAAGGGGTAGTTTACCTGCAACATTTTACGTTTTAACAAGAGTAAAGTGCTTAATTTTGATAAATAAAGTAGCCTGAAAAGAAGGTCATAATAATCCACTGTAGAAAGGTAGATGAAATATCTATAAATGAAAAGGGTAGTTGAAGGGGGAAGGGGTTATTTTTTATAGATTAAAATGGTAGTTGATAATGGAGGAGGTAAATTTTTATAAGTTTTATATGTGTAATATGTTATTGACAACAAAGAAGTAGTTTCTATGGAAACATTTCATTTAACTTTAACAAAATTCTATATGTTTTCATTTAAATTTAAATCATGTATGAGAGAAAATATATCGTTCGTGGCAGGCAAGCATATCTCAATTATGTAATGTTTACGTTTCCATTTTATTATTATGATTACCGCAATAAAAAGGCAGGCAAAACACACACACACACACACACACACACACACACACTCACAATTCGCGTTATTTCTAGCCTCACTCATGTTTATTTTCTTACATTTGCACGCTTTTTAAATGGAAAGTGCCGAAACCCACACCAACATAACGCGTGCAAGCCGAAAAAGTGTCCAGCGTGGATAGCGATTTGCTTCCTGTGGACCGCTGTGCAGTGTAACTGCACGTGTTTACAGAGGAACGGTTCATAGACAGACTTTTCGTCTTTAGGGAATGAACCCTCTGCAAGATGCTCAGGGTCCATGAGTGACTTCGGAGCGCTTCGGAGGAGGGATGATTATCTCCGTAGTTCGGTTTCTTTATGAGAATAAAGTAAGCCTACCTAATTTTTATGGATAAAGTGACTGAAAATAACATTATATTAAACGACTACCTCATAATAACAAAAATATCTATAAATAGTGAAATTAGTTTGAGGGTGGGCAATATTTTTTTAGAAATTACCGAACCGAATTCAAGTAAATTATTTTAAACATAAATATTACAACATGGAAGTCATGTATAGTTCTCCATACCGATTTTTGATTTTGGATTGAGGACATTTGTTTTTTTTTCACATTTATTATCTTCAAAAAGTTTTTGTGATTTAGGGATGGATGGTGTCCGGTCCCCGGTGCTGCAGCATACCCTAGCGTTATGGATAATCCGTCATTGCTACCATTAGTAGTAAAAGGAATAAACACATGTGTATTGTGTGTGTAAATTATTTTTTGATATAAACAAACTTTAGAATTTGATCATTATACCTTTTTTCGTTTATTTTACATTATAAAAACAAACGTAGTTACTGTATTGTTAATTGGATCAGGAAGAGGATGACTCGCGGTCAGAGGGCACAGCAAGTTTATAGCGAGCCGCCAGATGTAGTTAGTTAATTTAGATTAGCGACTTGATTTAGCGTGTATAATTACATAAATAGATTTGACTGTGGGTCACTGTGAATAGTAGCTTACAGAGACGAGTACCGTACACAGACTTGCTCCAAAGCCGAGCATTTACTTAATTACATGATAACATTGCAAATTGTTCGAGTGTGTGTACGCGCGCGCGCGCGCGCCCGATGGCCGGTGATACTTTACTTTCCGCGCGGTCTCTACTGGTTGTTTATATTACTTTAATCAGTGAACACACCGGTAGCCACTGTACACTACCTTATTGTAACGTACAAAACTTTGCGACCACTGTATGTTACTTTTGTTCTTAGATTAATCCTAATGTAAACAAAGAGGCGTGTCACCCTGACAGGAGTACAGACAAGGGTACGTATAATATTGGTACTGTATGAACGCATGTAAATTGTAATAATTTGTCCTGACGAAAGTAAAATTTGCGTGACAGTGTTAGACCGACAGTGATATATTTTATAACACCAATGGCTTTTCTTTTATTAACTGTTTAAAAATCGCAACAAAACAAGAAAGTAAAGTTTATTTAAAACCATAATAGAAGCTGCAGTAATTACCAGTATACTGTATATTAATAGTTGCTGTCAGAGAGTAATTCAATGCCTTCCATATCTGTGTCGGAACTTGTATCATCACTTGAGTCAGCGTTATTATTGATATGACCTGTCCACAACGACGTCGGGGTAAGGTCGCGTTGTAGTGAAGAGATTCTGTTTGCGTGGAGCATTACAGAAGACCTATGGCGGCTGCAGCTTCCGCAAGCATGAGGAATTTCTCAGTCGGGTTCGCCGTGCGAAGACGCACCCGGATGGATCGATATGAACGGGCCACTTCAACGAGGTCATATTCCTCGAGGAAGGATTTTACCTCGGTGAGAGCTGAGGGGGATGTGGACGACGAAGCAGAGGGGGCAGGGTCGCTGCGGGCGGCGGCAGCATAGCTGCAGCCAGGATTCGCCCGAGATGAGGTGTCCTTGGATGGGCGATCGGTCCTAGTATCTGCAGGACGGGACTCTACTTTGGCCTGCCGAGCAACCCCAGCGCCGGAGCGCTGCGATGGCTTGACCTTTGGGTCCTGTGGAAGGGCAACGGGAGAAGCGTTTTTCTGTTTCTTCAATAACAACAATACAATAGCAATAGCAATAGCAATACAACAATCTGTTTCTTCAATTTATACAATAGCGACGACCCAAAGCCGGCACCATGCAACGTTTAGTTGGATGCGGGTTCCCGCACCTGACACAGGCCACTTCATTGTGGCAGCTATCAGAGCCGTTGCCGAAGCGTTGGCACCGATGGCACTGAAGCACATGACCAGCTTCGCGGCTCTGGTAATGTGGGGCAGTTGCCATAGCTTATCTCCTTCCTTGATTATAGCTGGATACAATGACGCCTATTGTGCGCCATTGCTTTGCGTTGCATTGCATTATGGATGCGGGGTGTCTTTGCACCCGTGGCTTGATTGCAGCATCTGGATCGTGTCCAATGGCTGCCAGAAGTAAACATAGTGCTGGTACATGTCGACAGGTTACCTAAAACTGGAAAAGGAAACCGCCAACCAGTTAACTGAGAAGGCGGGGGAGTAGAACTTTTATTTGTTGAATGCACTGCCGCTGGTACCGATTCGAGCAACAGATGTTGCCCGTTTCAAGTCCAGTCAGCAGACGCCCTGAGGGCGTCGGTCGCTCCCCGCGAGGCGGAGAGCCTCCGTGCCAGTGAATGATGACAGCGACAAGCAGCCGGCTCAGCGTGCTAGGAGGTGGACAGGAAGGAAAGAAGGACAGTTTGGTGAAATACTCTGGTCTAGGACTGATGATTACTTGTTTTTTGTTTATTTAAAGAGGATGGCGTTATGGCGGGTCATCAAGAAGCGCCCGAGGGCGCTTGACCCGAATCGGCGGTGGTGGTTCTGATGCACTGATGGTTCGTAGGTACGGGAAGGTGGAGGTCGAGGCTTTAGCAAAGAGAGTTAGAGCCAGCGACCGGACAAAGGAAGTCAAGGTAGGAACACGGAGACCCCTTCGAATCACGTCGTTCCTTACAAACCAAGGGGACCCCGTCAAGGATCGGAGTGTTCGGGACTGGAAAGCTTCCAGCCTACATCTGTTGGTGGTGGATAAAAGAGACCACCAGGCGGGTGCCGCATAGGTCAATACAGACCTGAGAAATAGTAGATAGATGGTAAGTTTCGTGCGCATGGCCAGGCGGCTGCGACACGAGAGAAAAGGAGATAATTTGGCTCGGACGCCGCGAGCCTTGGCAAGGGTTTCCGTCACGTGGGCGTTGAAGCAAAGGCGACGATCTAGCCGAACGCCTAAATACTTCACCGATTCTTTGTAGGCGATGGGTCTCCCTGCTAGGGAGAGGGGCTGGCATCGGGAGATGGACTTACGGGTGAAGCAGATCGCCTCGGATTTCTCCGTGTTGATCGTCACCCGCCATTTCCGTAGCCAGTCCGGAAGCTGGTTCAACTGACGCTGCAGCTTTGTACTCGCAAAGCGCGGGGACAGGGAGCTGCAGTGATACATAGCATCGTCAGCGAACAAAGACAACGTGACTCCGGGCAAGACAGGCAGGTCGTTCGTGTACACAAGGTACAGAACGGGGCCGAGGACAGATCCCTGAGGTACGCCGGCGGCGACGGGTCGAACTGTAGAACAGGACCCGTCGACGCTCACCCTGAAGGTTCGGTCGCTGAGATACGACCGGAGGAAAAACACTATGGTCGATGGTAGAGGGGAATTGGCAAGTTTGAAGAGAAGACCTTCGTGCCAGACTTTATCGAAGGCCTTGCTCACGTCCAACAGTACGGCGGCCGTAGCCGCGCGCCTGTTGGTGGCGTCTGACAAGTGCGTAACAACGCGGACCAATTGAAGCGTGGTCGAGTGCTCTCTGCGAAACCCGAACTGTTCGCTACGGATGAAACCATCTAGCAGCGGCGAGATGCGAGCCAGCAGGAGACGCTCGAACACCTTCGAGATGACTGGCAAGAGAGAGATTGGACGATAGCTTTCAGGAAGCATGCGCGGCTTGCGAGGCTTCGGAATCATTACGATGTTGGCTGATTTCCACAGGCGGGGAAAGTACTGTAGCCGGAGACAGGAGTTAAACAGCTCAAGAACGAGGTCAACGCCTGAGGCCGGGAGATTTTGTAGAGCAGCGGCCCCGATCCGGTCAGGACCGGGGGCGCGACGGCGATTTAGTCGGCAGATAGATGAAACTAGTTCATCCCTGTCGAACGGGAGGGCTGGGAGTTCGGGAGGGCGTGAAAAATGTCCAGATAGGAAGTCACGGACTTCTGCCGAGTGGGCAGGGTCCGAGACGCCTTGATGAACAGTAAATTGCACCTCCATGCAGTCGGCGAAGACCTCGGCCTTGCCTTCTGATGAAGATACAACCCCGTTCGGGGTTTCAAGTGGGTTGCGAGTTCTCTTCTCGCGGGTCAGTCTACTCGCCGCTCTCCAGACGGAGGCGTGGTCGACTTCAAGAGACTCAAGGTATGAGTCCCATCGATCAGAGTTTACGTCCCGCAGTAGCTGCTGAACGTAAAGAGACTGGGCCTGAAAGCGCCTTTTGACGCCGGGATCACGGGTTCTTTGCCATCTGCGGCGGAGATTGCGCCGGAGCCAGATGGCGTGGAGTACTTCCGCAGGTAAGGCCGATTTACGATGGTTCACCTCGAGAGTATATGTGTGTCGATCCATGACACCTTGGACCAACTCCTGAAGATGAGTGGCTCGGAGATCCAAATCGTCACAAGTGACGATCGGGTCCGCGGGGAGTGATGGTAACCGCCGTGAGAGCTCATCATGGTAGGAGCGCCAGTTGACTCTCCTAACAATCTGAGCGGGAGGTCGGGGTGAGGCCGACAGCTCACGGGCAGTTATAAAAAGGGGATTGTGATCGGAAGAGAGATCCGACACTGACGAGACCTGGATGTGATGGGTCACGTCCTTGGCTATGACAATGTCAAGGACGTCCGGTCGATGACCGGAAAAGGGGAAGTGAGTAGGGTCTTCTGGGCCGATGACTTGAAGTACCGGGTCGTCGGAGACGAACCGATACAGAGATTTTCCGTAGGCGTTGGCTACTCTGCTGTTCCAGGAGGGATGCTTGGCATTTAAGTCGCCGGCTACAATGGTTGGTAGGGGATGATCGAGGAGAGCGTCCCACTCCTCGGGCGGTGGAGGTAGCCGCAGGCCGGGCCGGAGATACGCCGCAACAACGCGCAACTCCGATCCGCCAGCGTCTATCGCCACCGCACAACCTTCAACAAGAGATGTATCTAAAGGGGGTAGTGGCCTGTGGGATATCCGCCTGTGGACTAAGACGGCTGTCCCCCCCCGAGGGGCGACAGCCAGGCCGTTGGGGACGATCCTGACGAAAACAGATGTAAGATGGCAGGTTGAAGGTATGGTAGCGAGCCAGATGAGTCTCGCAAAGGAGGACGACATCAGCGTCGTACTCCGTTACGAAAGTCATCAGTTCAGATCGTCGAGGGGCTACCCCATGGGCATTCCACGCAACGATCCTAAGACTCCTAGCCATTCAAAGGAAGAAGAGGAAAGAGGGTAGACAGTGATTGAAACACCAGGGCAAGAACCGTGGTTGTATCTGGAGCAGACCTGATGTTGTGTACCAAAGTTTCAGCCCAGGCAGTCAGGGGGTCCACCGGGGCCCGGGAAGATTCCCGAGATTCCGGAAGACGGACCTGGCTGGCCTCGGCCGGTGTTGCAGATGGCGCAGGGCTCGGGGACGGACGTGGGGTCTGCTCAGTTGGGAGCTTAGGTTGATGGCGGGGGGCGGGCGGGGCCCGCTGAGGTTTTACAGGCAAGGCCTGTGGAACTTGTCGCTGACGGCGACGAGTGCGCTTCTGTTTGGAGCTCCGAGGAGCGGAAGGTGGGACTGATGTAGCGGCCACAGCCGCGTATGAAGGACCGGGCGCTCCGGCAGGCGCCGGGACAGAAGGGACTGCAGGCGGCGCCGAAACGTCGACTGCAGGCGGAACTGGGGCCCTGGGAGCAGCCGGAACTGCTGCCGGGGCCTGAGATGATGCTCCGGAGAGAGGTGGGAAGGCCTCTCTGCGGTTAGGGAGGGGACCTGCAACACGGCCTGCCTGCGCGCCAGGGCGAGCAGGAGTCCGCTGCAGCTTCATGGCTGATATAAAGTCCCTACATCCTCTATAACTAGCCGGATGGTCCCCGCCGCAGTTGCAGCAAATGGCCGTGAACCCCGTCTTGGGCTTATCACACCCACGATGAGGTTCAGTACACCGCACGCAACGCGGAGGGTGATTACAGAACAAGCTGGAGTGGCCAAACCTCTGACAGTTAAAACACTGCGAGGGGCCTGGCCGCGGGTCAAAAGTACGGACTTGCACCCGAAGGTGCAGGAAGTTTTGGAGGCCATAAACCTCCTCGAACTGGCCTACTTTGAGTAGTTTCACGAGGATACTATTCACAGGACGGCGATCTTCCCCCTTGCCAGCATGCAGTACACTTACCGCCGTCGGCGAATAGCCTAAAGCGACAAGCTCCTGCCTGATGGTATCGGGGGCGGTCCAGGAAGGAAGTCCGGAGATAACAACTTTAATTTCGCGCTCTGAAGGAAGCGCGAAAGTATGGAAGGAGATCTTCCGATCGGTAAGAAACTGTTGGACCGATCGGAAGTCCGGGACTGTTGTAGCCGCAATTCGAAGCGAGGAGCCTTGGCACCTGGCCTCGAGTTTGGCCGAAGGAAGCAGATTCTGCAGGGAACGGATAATTTCCCTGTAGTTACGATTGTCGGGAATAACAATCGGCGGAATTTTAGGTTTGGGGACAGATTGAGAGGGAGACTGAGTCGGATGGCTGGCGCTGTTACCGGGACTAGATACCCGATGCGTAGCAGCGGCCGGTGGCGGGCTGGCAACCAATTTTCGCTTGCGTTTGGCAGACTTGCCCTCCACAAGCGAAAATTCACCTTCCCCCGTCCCCACACTACACATCGACGCACAATCATCACTTTCACTTTCACTTGCACTAACTGTATGGGAAGGTAACGGGGTAGAACGAGGACCAGTACCGCAGGTTTCCATTAAGGTTACCAGCGGTGCCGGCAAAGGAACGGGAGTTGCGTTCGACGCCATCTCGGGATTAACCGAAATGAACGTCGAAGACGCAAAAAAGGGCTAGGATAGAGTAACTTTCACCAGCACTGAATCACTACACTGACAGACAAAGAACACGAACACCAGACGCGCACTGCACACGAATCACAAAAACACACGCGCACGACACAATACACTGATAAAATGATGCACAATGATAAAGATGAACACAGAAGAAGATATGGTGAAGAAATCACTTTGATAGAATTACAAACAACGGTAAAATTCACTGGCAAAATTGCCGTACAAAGTGACGCAGCCTACCCTGGCAACAGCTCTAGGTAGACTCCGCCATTGCTTTGTTTACCGCCTTCTCTACTAATTGTTTTACGTCAGGTAGCTTATATATGTTGCGTTGTGACGGGCAACGTATCCTTTTAACCGGCTCTACATTAAATCAGAAATCTGAAAACTACGTGCCCCGATTTAAGTGGTAAGATAACTATCACACGACTATACAGACGTTCCGCACATGCGCGTAACACATTAAAATGCGCGTAACAGTGTCAACGCCCCTGACCAATAGTGTTTCAGATTTGCTACGTGGGTTTGTTAACATCAGGATTGAACCGGAAATAGTATAGACAGATTGTCGAATTTATTTAATTATGACGTACCTCCATTGAAGCATCCGTACATATTCTTTTTCTGCCTGCCAGGATTAGGCTATGATTCAGTTCACGTTCTGCACTGTCTGTGTTTTCGGATCTTACCAACGATTCTCCTACGTCGGGACCTACAACACAAACTTCTCTCGGCAGCCTTCCTCTATCCATCCTTGCCACATGCTCTTTCAACTTATTTCCACTTTTATTCTTTGCCTTCTTTAGCAACGAGCATGTTTCTAATTTATTCCTTACATCCTAATTCCTCACCATGACCTCTGTGTGGAACAACACATCTCGAAGAACAGCATCCATAGAATTGTTCCTAATTTACAAAGTTTTGTGTCTTCCCGCCCCCTTCACTAGCCGGTTCCATCTCTGCTGTCTGTCATCAGCGTACTCAAACTTTTTATCTCCAGGAGTGGAGAGCTGCTCCCAACCAGCCTGCAGAATGCTAAGCAAAAGAGAGTCTGTTCTGCAGCTCTTATACTTCTTGAATTTGTTGTTAAAGTTTTCGAATATTTTCAATCCTCGTCCTCAAATAAACACATCCTACAAGTCATGTAAATAAAATACCCGACTACTATATTGATAAGTGTCAGTGGAACCGTTAAAGACATTGAAGACCAAATTTCTAAAGTCGGCAGAGTAAATGGACGCTTGATGATACTCCATTTTGCAAAACAAATATCTAACACAAAATACCACCATGAGAAGTCAACCTAGAAAAATATGGAAAGGAAACTTTAATCTGTTTTAGTGGATACCCCATAGACGTATATTCAGAGAAGCAGAAGATAAAGAAGGAGAAGAAGCAGAAGAAGGATAGAAAGAAGTTACATATATTCCAGTTGGCAATAAAATCGAGACGATAAGTACAGTGCAGTATTAAGGATTCATAGAGCAACAAGAACACCGGAGTCAACCACGCGTCAGAGATGGTGTACATCATTAACAGAAACGAAAAACAAAAGTAATTAGCAGGCTACTTAAAAAAGTCTTGATACACACTAAGAGATGGTTCACAGTAACTTCATGTTCATATGATAGATCGATATCATGACTTCAGTAGTCAGTAGATCGATATGATATCAGGATCAAAATGATTGATTGCGGGTAAAACATTTGTGGGACAAATGGTGGAAGAAAGAAAATGCAAGATCAAAGAAGATTGAGGAAAATATTAGAAAAGCAAGTATATTCTGCTCGACAGCCTACGAAAGACGAAAAAAATTGGTGGAGTGGCCCACCACAGGAACTTTGTAGTCAAGTGGACAAGCGTAATCAAAATAATTTTATATGTTGGGTGTCTACAGTTCCTAACAAGACGACATGGGAGTATTTAAGAATAAAGTAATAGTACTGGACCATAAAAATAAGCAAAAAATGTACAAGAGATTAGAAGATCATAAGGTAAGTGAAATATGGGAGGAGAACCACAATATATATGACATTAAAATAACGATAGCACAAACATTGAGAGGTTTGAAAACTTATTGTGTGGTGATAACTTCTTTTATACTCAAACTGTCACAAAAGAAATAAGCCAGGTTGATGTATTAGTACAGTTTTAGCATTAATTGTAAGTGTAGATTCATTCTTTGGAAAACATGGTTGATCAGTCAAACTTGAAAAGTTTAGAACAATTTAAAATCAGTGAGTTATAAAATGGAAGTTTTGGAGATTTAAGTAAATGGAAGCGGATAGACGAGAGCAGAGGAACCAAACACTTTGAATCATTCAGGACAACAGGACAAGGTTAGGACCAGATGAACGGGAACTGAATTGTTTAATTTACAAGCAAATTTTAAATCTTCATCAACCACTGCTGGGAGAGAGTTAACCAAAAGCAGCTGACGACGGATAGCCATGGAGAGGAAGTGGAAACAGTCCGAAAGCGAGGAATTTCTCTGTAGCATGGTGAATCATGCTGACATTTATTAAATTAGAAAACATTTATTAAATTAAAATTTGCGTGAACTAAATGCATTAATAAACTGTAAGGTTGTTTCCACGTGTTAGTCTGACGTAAACATGAACACACTCCATCTGATTCTTTCACTAGCAGCATGAACCGTGACATGCGCCTGGCATACAGTGTCCGTTGCTGTTCTCGTGGAAGCCAGAAATTGTACAAAACAAAAAAATAAAAATAAAAAAAATTAATAGACCCAAGTGATGGTCAAACTTGCAGATTTTATAATAATTTAAAATCAAGTAATTATAAAATGGAAATTTCGGAGACTTAAGGAAAGGCAATTGGAATGGTTTTGGATAGAGGAAGCAAACTCATTAAAACTAAAAGAGTTTTCAAACTAACAAATAGTAGGCTACAGTTCTTACCATTTTGTTTCTAGCTGTTTTTAAAGCTTCCTATTTTATTTCATATTTTACTGAAGCAAGAATTGCAATTTCAGTGGTTCTTACATTAGCAATTGTACCGCATCATCAATATTTTAGGTGTCAGCAGTATACTGGTACCAGCAATATTTTTAGTGTCATCAGTTATTCTGATTTCAGGAATATTATACTGTATCAGCGATTTGTACTAGTATAAGCAATATTATTAGTAGCAGTGTCAGTCATTGTACTGATACTGGAAATTTTTGTTAGTATTTCTGCTAGAGCCGATCGTCAGCCTCTGCAGAACAAATGTAGTTAGTAGTTTAATGAAGAAAAAGCTATCATACATCTATCATATTTCTAGTGTAACAGAGATGTTTCTATTATATTTACAGTAGATTAGCTTGCCTACACGACTTTTATTATTCACTTTATAAGGACTACATTTTTTGATGTTCAGACCACTATCTTCAACCTAAGCGGATGATGAATTCATCCACAACTCACTATTCCCCATAGTGAGAAAAGCGGTCATAAGGTATTTTGCAAGATTTTCAGCGGAGATATTATTGTCCGACATATTGTCAGACACCGTTTAACATGTATATGATTTTACTTAGACTCAATTCCGTACATAATCGAACTTTATTTTATTTTACCTTTTTCTACTTATTTTGCTTTTCACTCATTTTGAATTTTCATTCGTTAAAAATAGAATGTTAATAACGTTCAGGGGAAAATATTTTATGTTTCCTAATTACAGTAGCAAGATTTCTGTCGTGCATGGAATGATTCACGTCTTAGGAAACCGGTGAGGATGAAAAAAATATCTTGTTTTATTAAAAGGAATAAAAATACTGATTAACAAAATTGATAGCAAATCAATTTACAGATAGCAAATCACGATTTCACATATTGCTCAAAGGATAGAGATATAAAAATATACTTAAATTATATTATTTTAGAATAATAAGGATTTGTAAATGTTTAGATTATTTAAATATCAAAAACGTAGTTTGACGCGACAGAGACCCATGGATGAAGACATTTTAGCCTTAATAAAATTTAAAACTATTAAAATTTAAATGGGAATTAGAGATGCCTACATTTTGCATTATTAGTCACTACTTTTCTGATTATACTGATAGTGGTTTATACTTTTATAATGCAACAGTATATATACGTACTTGTCACAATACTTATGGTAAAATCAGGCAAATGTGACAGCACGATTTGTAATTTACTTGCTTTTGATTTTAATATTTGAAATTGTCGGTTAAAGTAGCGCGCTATGAGCAAGTGTTCCAGTGGGTACACGAGGGACTCGGGTAGCAAGTTACTCCTCTGACCGAAAATCTAGCAAAATAATTCCTGACCGCTTTTCTCTTGTATCCATAAACTGTACGGACCCTCTTACATGAGAACTATGGAGAAATTAGAACAATGAAAAGATGTTTCAACTTATAGGAAATACTGTGCAGGTACATAATTGAACGAGCGAAGCGAGTTCTCAGTTTTAGCTCGACCGTTTGGGGTTTGTGTGTCTGTCTGTCTAACTGTCCGTCTATCTTTCTCTCTATTTGGAGTATGTCTCACGATAACTTTTAAACGCAACAACCAATTTTCACAAAACTTAGCATTAGTTCTTGAATATTAATTTTATCCTGCAGAACCGTACTGTTTTTTACATTTGTCCCGACAAAAAATAGTGGGGGCTGCGAGGCAATAATGCATTGGTCGAAATTTTGAAAAATCGTCGAGGTCTATGTTGCTTATCAAATTAAAGGAAATTTTGACGAAAATATGAATTGTTTATTTTTGAAAATTTAAAAATTTTGGGACCCCCGGGACCAAACGTGGGTGATAGGCCTAATATCGCAAAAATTCATGTGGTATGTCAAATTAAAAGGAGTTTTAGGCCTAACTAAACTCTCAATGTAGTGTTAAGTTTAGACGCCAAGGCCAAAAAGTGAGGCAAAATTTGATAAACTTGCAAAATTCCATGTGCAGTATCAAAGTAAAGAGAATTTTAACGAAAATATAGCCTATGAAAATTAAAAAAAAATTTGAACCCAGGGCCCAAAAATGGGATAAAAATTTTGAAAAAATTTGTAAAAATCGTCCGCGTGCCATTCTAAAGGTAATTTTAACACAAATCCGATTTGGGGGAATTTTTGTAGTGTTTATTGTAAGACTGTTCTACAATTGTTACTTTACTAAGCAACAAATAGTAGGCTAATCGGGATTTTCTTAATATTGCTGATATCTGAAACATTATCTAATACCAACATTTATCCAACAATAAATGTACTTCTTTCAAAATATTGGGAGAGTTCTGCAGCTCATGTAGCATACTAATTAGAGAGAGAACTTTTGAATGGTAAACTTTCCGCTAGAATGGGAAACTTAAAAGAACGGCAGTGATATATGTACGGAAGCTAGATGGTGATTAGAAAAAACCCGATCCCAATTAAACGGAATCTCCCACAATAAAAACGGTCTGGCCACATTGAAACACAACTGTATCTCAATTTACTTCGTTTATTTACTTAACTTTAATTTTTACGTTCTTGAAAATTAGTTACCGAGGCGCACCTACAGAAACCTTACTTTTTTACGAAAACATTTCAGACGGTAGAATCCAGTGACTTTCGTTTCCGCCCAGTGCGTACGTTTGAGTACGCGCGTGCGCGCGCGTGTGTGTTTGTATGGTGTACGCACTAATCTGATACGTGACATGTCCGCTGCACAGGTGGTTGATGCTAAGAATGAAGCAGCCGGTAATTATGCTCGTTTTTGCCTCTGATAAGTTAGATTTAACGTGAATACATAGAGAGAGAGAAACACAGACCACCCCCTTCCACTACCCTCTTCGCCACCAAACCAACGAGATTTTCATTAGGGAAGCCACTAACGTCTGAAAAGGCGGTTTACTAGTCCACTAATTAGTGCTGAGGAAAGCTGCTAAATTCAGTTGATGAATGCGAGAGAGGGTGCAGGCGGGGTGAGAGGGACGTGGACGCCGAGAGGGTGGAACGGGGGGGGGTATATACGCGTTGCTTGCTTGTTTCTACAATTACCTAGATTAGCTTAAAGCAGCAGCAGCAGCAACAACCAAGCTTCACTCAATCACAAACGTTTTATTTTGTTTTAACATCAATTAAGGCATCGCTATAATTAAGCTTACTAACACAGTAGCTTGCCTTGTGTTGCCAGTCATTACCAAGAGTAACAAACATTCTAAAGAAACAAGACGTCTCTCTCTCTTTATCTTCTCGGTAAACAAAAATCGCGGATAAAAATGGAGAATTGTAGCCGCTGTATGCACGGGTTTACCACAAAGAAATACGTTTACCACTGGGGGAATTGGAATTACAAAATACACTGCCTTCTTTATTTAACAGTCATGCGACTTGTTACGGAAAAAAAATAAAGGAAATACTAATAATAATCGGGAAGGCGGTTGTTGTTGTTGAACGTCGCCGTTGTGTTGTGTTGAACACACACAAGACGACGTTAACACAAAGCTCGGGCGGCCTTAATTAATTGTGTGTTTCACAACTCCTCCGCTGTTTATTAAGGTTTAAATAATAAATGAAAGCAGCCTTCTTTCACACGCGGAGAATACAACAAGGTTATGTATATATACAGTAGAATACTAGCCTCAACATAGATGTGCACTATTGTTATTCGAAATATATTTTTCCCTTTCGGTGTAAATATTGCTTTCTCTAATGCTTTTGGTTTCTCTCTCTTTCTGTTTCTCTCTCTCTCTCTCTCTTTCTCTCACTCACTATCGCTCTCCCTCTCTTCCTTTTGCGTTATATAACTATCACGGAATCCAACGTATCTACTGTCAACTTGTAGACGCGAAGATTATAAGGTTATAAAAAAAGAGTACTAACCCTACACAGAAACTTCCTATTGTTACTTAAAGAATATTTTTCCTTTTCCGATTTAAATATTGCCTCTGAGACTCTCTCTCTCTCTCTCTCTCTCTCTCTCTCTCTCTCTCTCTCTCTCTCTCTCTCTCTCTCTCTCTCTCTTTTTTCCCAACTCCCACTTTTTCGTCTGTGTTCTCCCAGTTGCTTGTTCTCCACCGCCTCGTTCAGTTCTTCCTCTCCTTCTTTCCACGAGTCCCCAGTCAGTTACCAATGACATCTATCGGTTTGGGCCAGCTGTTCTTACAACCATACCACAAGTTTATTGTCTTCTACGCAATTAAGTGTGCGTTTTTCTACTTTAATTCTGATTTCCTCTTCGGGAATTAAATTTGTTCATCTAGGCTACACTAATGATATAGTATTAATTTAATAATAATGTGCGTTTACGCAGATTCGTCGAATGGAACGTTGTTTTGTCACGTTATGCCTTTTCTGTTCTTTATTTGTTTTGCGTCGACCGTCTAAGGACCACATGCCAATTTCAATTCTTTATCATTTGTTCTTTTCTTGTTCTCCAATATTCTTTCATCTTTTCACTGTGTCTCTTCTTCCTGTGTTCAGTCCACTTAGAACCTGCGTTTTTCTCTCTCCTACCCTGGACTCCTTCCATTTTTAACACTTTTGCTCGAAAAACGTCTCTTTCAATTACTTCTTCTGCGTGTATATTATTTTTTTCTAAATCCTTGTGGACTTCTTTAATCCAACTTGATGTTGACTTCTTCCCCCACAAATATTTGAAGATCTGCTTTGTTAACCTATTGTCGTCCATTCTATACAAATCTCCAAAAAATAATAGTCTTTTTCCCCATTGTTTCTGTTATATTTTCTATACTTTGATATATTTCATCATTACTTCTTAATTTCCAACCTTCTGAAATTTTTCGTGGGCCTAATAATTTCCTAATAATTCGTGTTTCTAATATTTCTAGTTTGTCTAAATTATAATTAAATGCTAGAAATTCACTTGCATATAGGCAATCTGGCTTCACTAATGTACTGTAATGCCTTACTTTCGCATTTTTAGATATGCACTTTTTATTGTAAATATCTTTGTTTATACCATATGCCCTTTCCAACTAATGAATCCTTTCTTCTGTAGCAGATTTTCCTAAGCCGTTCTATTGAATTATTTCTCCTAGATACTTAAATTTTCGAACCCTCTCTATTCGACCAATATCTGTTACCAGGAATTTTGGCGCATTTTTAATGTTCGTGAGAAATTTTGTTTTTTCTGCAGAAATTCTTAAGCCTGTTCTACAGGCTATGTCCTCTAAAAAAATTGTGTTACTGCAGATGTCAGATATTCAGAAAGTATAGCAATCATTTCTGTTCTTTATTTTTATTCACTTCAAACTTTACCTCTCAATTTTTTACTATTTTTAATTCCATAATTTTATCTGTTTTATCACTTAGCGGTGTTCCTCAGACTTCGGTCCCCGAAAACCACCTTTGAATTGAGAAATGGTCGAATTTAATTTTTTTTCTATTCTCAATTTATTTTCAAACGTCCGCCAGCTTTGTGTGATCAGAAAACAAATAACAGGCAGTCAATCTTTTTTTTTGCGCTGCTGAGATGTAAAGTTCGGTGAAAAACGTATAAATTCAAGAGACACGACAAACATTATTAAGTAAATAAATTAAACTTATGTTACTGATTGATTTAAATTAAATAATAGTTGCAACTATTACAAAATTAAGTTTGTATGTTTTTGATCCTTTAGTTCGACACTCAAATTCCCCCCCCCCCCCCAGTACTTCTTGTCATGTCCAGAATCCATTTTTCCTACACACGTAAATATTGGTTCCTTCGAGCGTTCTTTCTCTCTCCCTCTCTCTCCCCCTTTCTCCCTCTTCCTCTCTCTCTCTTTTCTCCGAACTCTCGCTTCTTCGTCTCTGTTTTCGCAGATACCAGTTGTTTGTTTTCTATCCTATCGTTGCATTTATAATTAGGTAAATTTCAATATTAGACAGTTTTTCAATTATCAGAAAAACTAAGAAAACCCCGATTACTGTAATACAGTCTCGTAAAGCAGACAATCAAATAATAAACACTAAAAAATCTGAGCAAGTGCATTGGCTACTTGGTTAGATTTATAACCATAATGCCTAAATGACAAATAATTTTGTTATAGCTTTTATGTTTATGTATGTTTCCATCAGGGGCGGACTGGCATCCCTGGGGGCTCTCGGCTGAAAGCAGTCAAGGGGCCCCCTGCAACTACACACACAAACGCGCACGCGCGTATTTGTGTGCGTATACTTTTATTGAATTATTTATTTACTACATTAAGTATGTACAGTATTTACGTAAGTGAACGTTTTAATACAAAACATACAGGACAGTTTATTTGATTATTTAAACTTTAACATAACCAGCTTGAAAACCATACTTACTTACTATAAATGTTTCTACTGTAAAGAACATTTATACCCTACAAATCTACATAAAATCCCAATTAAAAATATTCCACAGTGTATGGCGGTGGAGCCCTCTTGAGTTCGGCGCCCGGTCCATTGTCACTCCATCCCACCAATCCATATCCCCAGTAGCGTATAGCGTAACTTTTTTAACCGGGCCCTCCTGCGCAAGTTTATGCCACGGGCCCTCTTTTGAATCTTGACATAAGGCCCTGAGGCCATCCCAGGCCTTCGGGCCCCCTAGCCCTGAATGCTGCAATGATATTCAAACAAAAATGACAATAGCCTATTACTCGTCGCGTCAGTCAGTTGCCGCGCTGCGCCCCTCAACAGTAACCTACTTCGCTTTCCTCCATTGGTAAATACTAAATAGGCTGTATATAAACAAGGCTGAGAAGTGATCACTTCCAATCTGACTAAAATAAATCCTGAAAATTTATTTCCAACAATATTTAGACGAGAAAAGGTTTTCAATATATATATATATATATATATATCGTTTTTTCTCGAAATAAAATTTTCGTGGCTCGGGGGCCCCCTGAGCCTCCTTGGGGCCCGAGGCCCTCAACGATCGCCGACCAGCCGACTTGGCCCGTCCGCCCCTGGTTTCCATAGATAGCTGCAGATCTGTACGAAAAACTTATGAAACGGTAACAAAATGTAACGTTTCGAAGGCAAGCTTTTGGAAATCGGTCTAAAATTTGCAAGCGACGTTAATAGATATTAATTTTGTCAAACCACTAAAGATACTGAGTTTATATTTTGAGTAAAATTCATCATAATTTGGTGCCTCACATAGACTTACGAAAATCGATCGACGCAGTCATAAGTTTCGTGAGACACACGCCAAGCAGACGGGCAGATAGATAGATAGATAGGTAGATAGATAGATAGATAGATAGATAGATAGATAGACAGACAGACAGACAGGCAGCCAAACGGTACACTTAAAACTGAGAACTCGCTGTACTCAGTGTATCATTTTCATTATTTCCACTGCAATAATCTAAAAATTGAAATTAAATAATTGAATTTTTAATGTTACCGTGCATTTGAAGCACGTGAGTCCTCAATTAACAAGGTTCGGGCTAAGGATACTAAATTCACGACGTACTGTAAGATCATTATTTTCTGTATAAAAGATACACGTTATGTTCTAATCCAAGTAAAATTTCTTCTGAAATATACGATTGCATGTAAAATATTTAATGTATTATGATTAAGGAAGCATAAAAGACGGTAGTAACTGTAAGTAAATTTTGACACAGATCTGCAATACTTACACATATATTTTCGTTTGTTAGTCCAGGGTACATAAGTTGCACCGTCATCGGAGTCGGACGGTCACACTCGGGAACAGAAGAGGGAATCAGTTGCCAATATCACATTCGGCTGAGTGATTTTAGTGCTTATGTAAGATATAATTTTAAAACATGAAGTGTCCGGTTTACATACTCCATAGACGGACTACAACAACCAATTTGTGGATATTAAAAGAATTCAACACTAATGATAAGAACTGACTAATTATAACTATTCAGCACAAGAACTGAGGAACACCATACTGTAGGATAGTATTAATGAACTAACCAATGAAGGGAAGGCGGGCGCAAAGTCTTGATGAAGAGGTAAGTTGACCAGTAGATTCGTCGAGCAACTTACACATCTCGAGAACGTCGCGACTCCTGAAATCACCCTGTAGACAGACTATTGGCGTAACAACGCAAACTCGTTTACACAACACTCAAGTCTTGAGTCACGGCGTTCGGAAGGAACATGACCAAAAGAGGAGGCCAAGTGATTTACAAAGCGAAGTGGTAAAATTCTTAGTAGTACAGTCACTGAAGGAAAAAATTCAAATTAAGTGGCTTCTACGAGATTTTTGCATAAAGCTAGATAAAAGGGTGAGAAACAATTTAAAAAAAGTTTACATAAATTCCGTCGCGGTTTTTCGAAAAAGAGGAGGGGAAGGTACATAAAATTAGTTTTTTTTCAATTATCTTGAAAAATAACAAATTTTCGAAAAAATGACAAATAACAAACGTTACAGAGCATTAAATTTTCTACAAAAAAGGTATTTTTCATTTTTTTGTCAGGCCAATACTTTGTGAGAAAAATGGAATTGGAATATTAGAAAAAAATTGATTGTCGGAGTCCGCCCCGATGAGCGGGAAGGCTAATTTTTTCTGACATTGCAACATACAAATTTTAATAAAATCCGTTATAATAGTCGTAGAAACAAAAATCAAAAAACATGTTAAAGCTAAATGTTTGTACTGTTACGTACAATGAAAAGAAAATTGTTAATAAATACTTAAAATAAGGTATTAACTTTTTTGTTTTTTATTTTTTTCAACTAATACATAAACATATTAACAGTTTATTACAAATGTATTTACATTAAAAAAAACTTCACAATATGAACTTTACATTCTTCGAAAAAAATGATAAAAAATATCGGTATGGAGAACCATACATGACTTCCATATTCTAAGATTTATTTTTAAAATCATTTTCGAAATGAAATATTACCATAGAAACTACTTCTTTCTACTTACTGCTTCAGCCTTAACCACAGTACTGTGGTCACTAACATATACCACCTCACGTTATCGCACTCGATATTCACTGATGATGGAAGTCGATGGCATTGCCGAAACGTCTGGTTTTGTAGAAAACATTGGACTACGGCCAAATATCCCGAGAAGGAATTTTAACAAAAACTACTTCTTTGTTGCCGATAACGTTGTACACATATATATAAAAAATATGCATAAAATTAATGGCTTGTATAAGTTAATGATTGATCTCCATTAAGTAGTGCTCAAGTTTCCAAAGTTTTAATATTATGATGTCCGTAATTAAAACATCAGAGCAGGTTTAGTGTGAATGAGGGTACACTGTGGACAAAAATTTTCAACATTTCCTATTGAGCGTTGCTTAGAGTAAAGCTGCGAATCTACAGTGTATGTTTCACAGAACAAACACGCGAAAAAGAAGGAGCCCTCCGAAGTCACTCATGGACCCTCAGCATCTTGCAGAGGGTTCATTCCCTAAAGACGAAAAGTCTGTCTATGAATCGTTCCTCTGTAAACACGTGCAGTTACATTGCCCAGCGATCCACAGGAAGCAAATTGATGTCCATTTTTTCGGCTTGCACGCGTTATGTTGGTGTGGGTTTCGGCACTTTCCATTTAAAAAGCGTGCAAATGTAAGAAAATAAACATGAGTGAGGCCAGAAATAACGTGAATTGCGTGTGTGTGTGTGTGTGTGTGTGTCTTACCTGCCTTTTTATTGCTGTAGGCATAATAATAAAATGGAAACGTAAACATTACATAACTGAGATATGCTTACCTGCCACGAACGATATATTATTTTATACATGGAGGAGTTCAGTGACATACACACGTACAGAAGTCATCTTCAAAAATACTAGAAGTCGTCCACGCTTTTATGTTGGCAGTGTAACTTACAGGAAGTTTTTTGATGTTTTCAAAACATCTAGGATGCAAACTTTTCCCGATAACTAAAAGTTTCCTTTTTTCGGTTCCCGTCATGTTCGCACAAACAAAAACTGTAACTCTTTGTTTAGAGAGCTTCCCACCAACGCACTTTTCATTTTTAAATTTGAAAGTCTTATCTGGAGTTAATTTATAAAAAATTCCAGCTTCATGTCCATTAAAGATGTCTTCATCTTTATATGATCGTCTAATTTCTGGCCAAGTGTTACGCACCCAATCGCCTGTAACGTTCAGATCTACGCATTTTGCCTCACCACAAATTTTTGCAAAGGAAATCGAGTGTCGGGCCTTAAATCGATCTAGCCATCCGTTGGAGCACGTAAAATGGCTGGCGCCGGCAGTCCTGTTACAGTGCTTATTGCTTGCATACAATGTATGGTCTGTAGCCATGGGCTAGCGCGCGCGCGCACATATATACGTTTATATGAAATTTAGAGTAAAATATCTGAGAAATATTTGACGCTATAACAGAGTAGTACAATATTTAGTGACGTTAAAACCGGGAATTTTTATAATGTTAAAGATATCAGTTTAACCGAACTTATGACAAAATAACGCTACACCCGAGTTGACGTAACAGCCGAGGCCGTAATAACCAAGTTCCACTGTATATATAAAGATATTAACTCAAACATAATTTACATTAAAATGATATAATTTTATTGCCTGGCAACAAAATTATTTTATTTTTAACAATTACCATTGTTTCAAAAAGTTTAAATAAAATTTTCAAGTACTTTACTCTTGTTAAAACGTAAAAGGTTGCAGGTAAACTACCCCTTCCCCTTAACCGATCTTCACCAAAATCTAAAGGCCTTGAGTCCTCTACAATTTACTGACGTATGCAAAAAATTATTTGATTCTGTTTGAATTTGCGGCAGTTATCGTTTGCCATAGAAAATACGCTTGATAAAAAACGTTGCAGGTAAACTACCCCTTCCCCTCAACCGATCTTCACCAAAAAAAATATGTCTTGAGTACTCTACAAATCAGAGCTGCATGCAGAAAATTATTTGATTCTATTTGAATTTGCGGCTGTTATCGTTTGCCATAGAAAATACCCTTGTTAAAAAAACGTTGTAGGTAAACTACCCCTTTCCCTTAACCGATCTTCACCAAAAACAATACATCTTGAGAACTCTATAACTTAGGGCTGTATGCAAATAATCTTTTGATTCTGTTTGAATTTGCGGCTGTTATCGTTTGCCATAGGAAATACCCTTGTTAAAACATAAAACGTTACAGGTAAACTACCCCTTTCCCTTAACCGATCTTCACCAAAAACAATAGGTCTTGAGAACTCTACAATTCAGGGCTGTATGCGAAACATTATTTGATTCTGTTTGAATTTGCGGCTGTTATCGTTTGCCAAAAAAAAAATTTCCCTTGATAAAAAAAAACCGTTGCAGGTAAACTACCCCTTTCCCTCAACCGATCTTCACCAAAGACAATAGGTCGTGAGTACTCTACAAATCAGGGCTGTATGCAAAAAATTATTTGATTCTGTTTGAATTTGCGGCAGTTATCGTTTGCCATAGAAAAAAAATCTACACACACACACACACACACACACACACACACACACACACACACATTTCGGAAAACGACTTTTTTCATGTTTTGAGTGTAGTAGAATCAGAATCTGCAATAATCTCGAAAACGATTTTTTTTGCCATCACCATACTTCCATTCCTTAAGGAATATGGAAGTAATTAGTATCGATTTATTGGCATAAAATGAGTGAGTTTTAAATTTTATCATTTTTTTGAGTTCGCAAGTACTTAACTTAAAATTTCTACAGAAATTTTCAAAATAAATATTTTTTAACAAAATTATGAAAAAGAATTGGTCAAAGTGTCTTCTTTAATACTGGGGTGTAAAGAATTGTTAAAATTTAGTTAAATTTAAATAAATGTAACTTTTATTAATAAATGTAAAAATATGTCCATTGCGCGTATTAATATTAATAGTTAAAAACTAAAAAAAAAATATTAAAATGTAACTATTGTACGTAAAACTACGATATTTGAGGTTTCTCTTCTACATAGTGAGAATTTATATCCGTGCATGGGCATAAAAAGAACAGACCCTGAAAGTTGAAGAATTTTAGGGAGAGCGAGGACAGCTGGCACATTACATGCACCATACAGATGCGCGGTGAGCCGACACACAAGCTTGTACGTTGTTAGTGTAAACCGTTGCCGGATCGACTGTTATTTTATTTCGGAGTACGTGTAGTAGTGTTTATTTTTTGAAATTATCGCAACTTCTTAATTAATTTTTGAAAATAAAAAGGTTCTACGATACAAGTCATATATGCGAGTAAAACGTCAAGTTGAAGACTCGTTTTGAAGAGCGTTAAAAATGAAATGTTAACTTCAATACAGATGTCACAGTTACCCGCACCGAAGTCACTTTTGCAAATGATCTTCTCTAATTGCAAAAAAATTGTGGAAAATTATGCAGTTGCAGAAAAAGTGGATTGTACTGTTCATCGGCTTGTGGAAACTGTGAATTTAATTTGTGCACAAATTTTTCAAATATTGTGTATGATGAGGGAGAAATAGAAATATAAGACTTGACTTCTGAATCTTTTCAAGAAATTAGAGAAATTGGAAAAGAAATCGGTTTTTATAAATATATTTATCATTATAAAAATAATTGTTATAATTAAATTTTATAAATAAATAATAAATGTACTAAAAAGTAATTTTCCACCTTGATAATTGTGAAAATTTCAGAAAAATCGAAGAAAAAACGATATTTTAATAATTTTGTAAATCATAATAAGTTATAAGTAAATAATTTATAATTTTATAAATAAGAAATGTGTTCTAAAAGTTATTTTATTGTCAAAATCTTCAATGATTGGAAGAAAAACTATTTTTGAATATATTTATAAAGTGCATTTTTAAATAACATTTTTATTATAATGCGTAATAAATAAGTAAAAAATTATACATAATAATGTATACATAAATGAATAATAATGAGTTTTTAAACTTATATTCCTGAAAAATTGCAAGTCTATTAAATAAACATAGACTATATTTTATGTAAAAATCCACGTTGTGGAAAATTTGACCAACTTTGAATTAATTTGTCTACTAAAATTATCGCCCTGACAAAAAAAAATGTTAATACCTTTTTTATGCAGAATTTTATGCCCTTTCTTTTTGGTCTTTTGTATTTTTCTCATAAATTTAATATTTTTTAAGATAATCACGAAAAATGAATTTTTTGTACCTTCCCCCTCCCTTTTTTTCGAAAACCCGCGACTGAATTTTTGTAAACTTTTTTTTTAATTCTTTCTTACCTTTTTATCTAGCCCTATGCAAAAAATCTCGTAAAAGCCACTTAATTTGTCTATTTTTTTTGGCTTCAGTGACTGTACTATAAGGGGAGTAAACGGATTATAAAAACGTGTAATAATAAACAAATTAAACATATTATCAGTAAGCTGTAAATGACTTGATCTATACGAGTTCTCACGAATGAAATGGTTGCGAAAAAAGGATGCAAATTTTTAAGTATTAAACTAAAGGTAATAGAGATAAAGAAAAATTACATCGAAGTGTGGGAAGAGGATTTCAAAGACCGGAACAGTGGTACTGTCAAATTATTGAATGCGGGAGGAGAGTAGATGAGGATAAAGATGCGAAGGAGGTGATAAAGAGGGGGCGGAGGAAGACGAGTTGGTGGTGGAAAATGAAGATGATTCGATTAAGGAGTAAGGGAGGGATGAAGAGGAAGAGACAAAGAGGAAGGAGAAAAATAAGAACAAAAGGAGGAGATGCAATGGTGATATAAGAAAAGGTGGAGTATAAGGAGAAGGAAGAGATGGAGAAGATGAAGAGGAAGAAAAAGAGATGGAGGAAAAGGGAGAGGTAGAAGAGAAGGTAGTGAAAAAAAGAGGAAGATAATGTGGGCAGTTGGAGGAGATGACCATCTAACAGTTCTCGAGTTGAATCTACAAGGAGAACTTATAATATTAAAACTTTTTCGATTAGTTAGTTTGCGTTTACAAATGAATGATTAGTTTCTTTTAGTATCTTTTACATAAAAGCCTGTCTAAGCTACTATTAAATGACGAAAGTTTAACAGCTAGAGTTCCTAACAGCTACAGTTTAAAAATCAGTCAGTCTGGAAACGTGCCGAATAGTCCTAATGCATTCAAATAGACCTGTGATAGCAGAAATACTACGAAGTTTGTCATATGGCCTCTTTAACATAAAATTAAACTTGTTGGCGTTTATGTTCTGTGCTATAGCAGCTTCTAGGACCTTCTAGTTACAGCTGCGAGACAATAAAGTAAAAGTTATAACAACAACAACAACAACAAGGAGGAGGAGGAGGAGGAGGAGAACAACAACAGCATTCATAAAATATAGGAAGCTTATTGTAATCCACAATAGTAGCACACGTTTAAACAACAGCTGAAATTATTTGTTACGTGTTCATAGTTTTAATAATCGACGCTGCAGGTTAATATAATTTTCTTAGTTAATGACAATATTTTTTACCCAAAAGATATTTGCACGTTTCATTTTGGGAACCGCATGGCGTGGACGATATAATTTTATAAACCCGACATATTCAGGTTTGGTAATATTTGGGTGGAAAAACCACCACTTCTTATTTAAGATTAATTTTCTTTTTGGAAAGGAAGACGAAGAAGAACAAAACGCACGAACGCTCAGACTCAGAGATCTTCATGACATTTACTAATTTCCACTGCGAAACTTTTCGCTTCGATACTGCTTAAAAGCAGACATTAATTTAAAGAATAGGTAGGTGTCTGGCTGCTGGAAACAAAATGTAATTATTCGTGATTAAACAGAAGTAACGCGAGCCAGGTCGAAGGCAGGGAAGACGCGACGCCTGGTGATTAGAAATAATTTTCAATAATCCGCTCTGAATTATTGTAAACCGTGTACACCGAAGGAGAAAGAGAGAGAAAGAGTGAGAGAGACGTAGAGGGGAAATGTTAAAACCAGAAATCACAGCGTAAACGGGAGTCATGAGCCCTCCCCTCGGGCCTTGCTTGTGATCTTATAGAGAAGAGAACAGAATGTATTTGTAATTTTGCCATGCGACAACGGGAAACAGCGGGCACAAAAACAGTAAACTCATCCCATTTGCGTAGCCCATTGTATTCGAACAAAGCCGGGCTTGGCATCCTCGCAAACCTCATCATCCTATCTTAATAATCATAACATCAACTCCATCAACACAGCGACGCTTTACGCGGCGCTTTAAGTCCGCGCTCTTTGCTCTGCCAGCGTTACGACGCAAAACGCGGAATTTCTAGCGCGGTTTTAATTTCGCAAATGATTACTGTAAAATGTGTACAATGCTATATTACATAATTTCTAAACTTTTCATATTGAAAAGTAAACCTTGCTTGCCGTACTATATATATATAGATATTAACGTGTACAGGCTGCTCTTGTTTTCCCTTAATCATAACCGTTCTTCCATTCTTAACGTGATGCACAAGTTTTCAATGGTTATCGCAAAATTGTTATTTATTCAAAATGTAAAATGTTTGAACCCATGTCTGTGTATACACAGCCTGTGAGTACGTGGTATTGTCATCTTGGAGAGAAATATTCTGTTTTTGTTGCAGAAACATCTTACTTTACTTTAATTGAAAATTGTTTTGCAGCCACTGTGGATGTGCAAGGTCCAGATTCTTTGTGTAGATGTTCTAACATAAAACATACATGTAGGACAGACCAAGAAAAAGTTATATGTTGAATTCATTCAGCAGAGAAATTTTACCTAAAGTTGCATATTTACAAATTTAATTTTGTCTCCCCCCACACACACACACCCACATTCAGCAGTCATCGTCGTCATCGTCATCGTCGTAATCATCATCAACTTCTTCTTCTTCTTCTTCTTCTTCTTCTTCTTCTTCTTCTTCTTCTTCTTCTTCTTCTTCTTCTTCTTCTTCTCTTCCTCTTCGGCTCCTCCTTCTTTTTGTTTACGAGTAGAGTGAATTCGTGATTTTCTTGCTGGCCTTCCTCTCGATTCTCGGCTGTTTTAATAGACAGTTTTAGGTAGACGTACTAAATAAAAATAAACAATTTCCGGACTTTCGGAACGTTAAAACGAATTGAAATTGTAAAAATGTCACAGAATGAACATCTAGAAAAACTCGATGTACATGAACACAATAACAGCAAGTCATACTTGACAGAAAATATGAATTCTTTTTTCGACATATTCCTGACTGCAACCGTGGTTCCCACAATGGCCACCTGAGGTTAAAATGCCAAGGTTGGTCTGAGAATGATTATGAGATCGGTAGACTCAGTCTTTACAAACGTTGTTGCATCAGCTGAAGAACGATGGGCAATATTATGAAGAACAAAAGCTGCCATTTCAGTTACAAACGGGCCAGAGGCATGGAAAGGAGACACAATACTGAGACAACTGTGAAGACTACACAAAAAAGTACGAACGAAACAAAAATATTATGTGAATATTCTGAACTGTCGATTAAAAATGGATGTTCAGCCCCACCCAGCAACGCAGCATGATTCAGCTGATCCGTGAGTAAAATAGTCGTTTAATAAGGAAACAAAATCACAGTTCAAACGTTGTGCATGTTTGTATAATTCCAGGGTCTGTAGGGCTTATATAATTAGATTAAAAAACTAGCGTTTACGGCGCTGCGGTAGAAAAACGGCAAAAGGAAGTTTGCCAAAAAGACATTAAAGTGGATTTCTTATAGAACCAAAAGAGGAAGACAGCCTGTACCACAGTGCTTACTATACGTCACAAGGGCCGTATGAATAGGCGAATGAGATTTTCAGAAAGGAAAACAACTATTAAACTTGATGGAAGAAGAAGGAGGGGTGGAGGATAATAATAATAATAATAATAATAATAATAATAATAATAATAATAATAAGAAGAAGAAGAAGAAGAAGAAGAAGAAGAAGAAGAAGAAGAAGAAGAAGAAGAAGAAGAAGTAGTAGTAGTAGTAGTAGTAGTAGTAGTAGTAGAAGAATGAGAGTAAGAAGATTGTAACTATTAACTTAAATAATTAGTGAGTTGTCTGCCGACGGTAGATACATTGCAAAGCTTGCAAGCAAGCCAAACGTTTTTGCAATGTCCATACGCCTTACGTCCATACCAGCACAATAATCGGGCGGTTACGATGTAATATAAGTTTTTACGATTCTTTACGTGTTATACTATTTATCAAGGATCATGATTTAGACTTTTAAGAACTAAAGTTTTTATGATCAAATAAACTGGAGGCTTTTATGAAATGTGTTAAAAACTGTGAAAAAATCACTGTTTTACAGTTATGAACAAACAGAAAGAATTAGACATTGCAATTTTGGAATAAAATCTAACAGTAATATGGCGCATAATAAACTCTGAAAATTAATACAGACTATTAATCAACACAGGGATGTTGCTGGTCTAAGCGATGTTACTTGTAGAGTCCCAGCATTGTTGGTGATGGTAAAAGTCTCAGTTGGTAAACAACTCGAAAGAAATTCAACATGTAGGAATTTTATCCATGCTCCTGGCAAATTTCTGAGCTGTGTTGCTGGTAGGGATCTCAAGTATTCTGCAGACAGAGATTTCAGCTACCGAACTCATAGATCGGAACTCATTTCATAGATCCGAATAGATCTCGGATAGATTTTCACGATAGATTTACTGGTAAACGGCCACCCTCTAATGTGGTAGTGCAGATATATCAGTCTCAGCTGTCACGGCGGTCAACAGAGATACACCAACAGTGATGGGAACTACGCAAGGCAATGAGCAAGTGGACACTTCTCTAGTTGGGCTTCACCATTAGACAGAAGCAATGCTCTTTCCAGGTATAAGTGTGGTCTGCTTTCGGATATGAGACCAACTTACGTGATTCGTATAATATTGATCATTTCAGCTTATTCCTGTGAAGATTATGAGTAGGAGTAGTTTCCCTATCAGAGGTAACCAGCCTTCAGCTAGGTAGTTAGGCGATGGCGCTGCCACCTTAAGGCTTCCCAACGTGTCTGATTTTCTGTTGGGGTTTTCTCCCTTAACCTTTGAGGATCCCTCCACACCACAAGGCAGTGGTTTTGTAATTTTTGATCAAGGTTTTCTTCCTCCAGCCTTTGATGAACCAACGCCGGACTGCAAGGCGGCAGCTAAGAATGAAATTACAATAAAAAAAGAAAGACACCCTAGCCCTCGAGTACTCTAATAGCGTCGGGGTCAGAAAAGAACAAGAGTCAAGTCAAGAGAGACTAGACAGAAAAGATTAAAGGAAGGGATCTCACCCTAGATAAGTTGAAACAAAGTGAGAATCGAGCTAGGGCATATCGGGATTGCCAAACCCGTATCAATAAGATGTGAACCCCCTATGGGTCTTGATGTAGACCCATTATAAATAGAATGGGTGACTCGAGAATACCAAAAAAGATAATCCAGTAAAAGCCTCTTGGAGAACGAGATAGAGGCAGACTAAGAAAACGGTGGCTGTGAAGACGGAACAGGCGCAGGCCTAATCCTTGAAATGAAGAAGAGAAAAATTGCTCATTTCAGTACAGTTTCTTGCAGATCCTCGTCCTCCCGTACTAAATTGTAGTCGAGATACTTTCTACTTTTTAGGGGGGGGGAGGTGACCTGTCACTTTTGTTTCTTTAAGTCAGTTAAAACGTATGGGTGATGGAAACAGCCGCATCTGGTGACAACGGAGGATAGATGCATATCTCATGTAGTCTGGTGAAGTACCGACATCTGTATTCAGGTTTCAGTGACGGTAATGAACTTACTCAGGGAATAACCAGTGCCCAATTTGTTGAAGCAGCGTCTGTCCCAAAACTGTTCTCTTAATCGACATCTCTAAGGAGAACCGAAATTGGATGATACCTTGAAAGAAAAGAAGTCACATATGTATTACTTTTTTTTTGCAACCGAAAAATAAAACATCAAGAAAGTTCGCCTAGACTCCTGATCCGATTCACAACGATATCCGCCCTTCGTCTCACTGTGGATGACGCGCCACTTCCTATTCCGCAAAAATCATCGATCCCTGTTGACGTGGCGGCAGTCCACTTCCTGTTCTCGGACGCGGCACAGGAACGATATCTTTCTTGATATAAATATTGTTTTGTTGATTGTCTTAAATTTCGTCGCAACAGCCTAGGCTATCTGCTGGCTTGATACAACTTTACTGCTAGCAGACGCCAAATATACTATCTGTGCTGCGGATTGCTTGCCTTCCTTAGCAGGGTTATCTTCATGTGACCGGTACGTAGCATGCAAATTAGTTCACCTTCACTCTCCTTGACCAACATCAGTCCAGAGATGATTAGATATAATGGAAGTGGTAATTAAGTCATGTATTCGTCGTCATACCTTTCAAAGCAATTCATTCTCGGCCACTTGATCCAAAAAAAGCTCTTTCTTGGCCTTCCCCTGGCATTTTCCTCATCAACCTTCCCCCTCGATAACCAATGGCGCTCGTACAGGGAGGGAAACGTCTGCCCTCCCTTTAAGTTTATAATTTAAGTTTGTAATTGTCGGTAATACTACTATAACATGTAAGCGAAGTTGCATTATGAGTGATGTTTTGGAGGCGCCACTCATAAAAGAAATAAACTATTCAGAGATTTTTGAAATGTAGATTCAAGACAGATACTAAAATCAATTGGAGGACAGAGTCACTAATGAGAAGGCATTAAGAAAGTTGATGGGGATGGTGTAAATAAGACTCCTGACAATAAGAAGTAGGAAGGACAAGAGGATAGGGTACATATTGAGACGTAACAGTGTTTAGAGAACAATAATTGAGAAGAAGATTGAGGGAAATAGAGGGAGAGGAAGGGAATGTTGAGTGATCTGAAGGGCATTGCATAAGACAGGTAGGTCTAGCGTCTGCGATTCTGGGCTACCTGAATTAGCAGACAGTTTCACTGAGCAGAGAGTTATACGAATTTAGGGATTACAGGGAACTACTGAAGAGTGACCCATTAGGTGAAGACCAAGGAACAGATTGTTTAAACGTATACAAGGATTTTAAAGATAATCCGGCCAATAGAAAGTTCTCATTCAAAATAGGGTGGGGCATACATTAATCCTTAGACCAGCAGTCGGCAACCCTGCGCCCGTCGATAATGTTTGACGCGCCCGCGAACGAATTTGTAATTTTCTTTTCTTTTGAACAAAGGAACGCACCCGCATTGTCCTTGCTTCGACGTTCTGTATTAAAATATTATAAAATAGTACAAGCCTTTTCAAAACTTTTTTCTAATACAATAATTACTGTAAGCTAGTTTTTTCAAGAAAATGAAGGAACTGAAACCTTAATTTATGTTTCAAATGTGATTTTTCAAGTTTTACATTTCTGTGCACTTTATAAAAATAAATAGTGTTATTGTGGTAAGTTCTTTAATTTATTTTTTTTTAAATGGTTCCTGTTTAACCATTTTTTCGTTTAAAGTTTTGTTAGTTTTAACGAGCGTGTGCGTGATGACACATTGTTGATGACCTACTCCTAATGTTAAAAATTTTGCACAAAATTATATGAAAAATACTGCAAAGCTTTTGTTTTGATTCGGTGTTCCACGTCGCTAAATATAAGCGCAAGGGTACTATAAAGCGACAGTTAATGTTTGTAACGTCCAGCTATTGACCATTAATGTCCAACGTCCAGCTTCGCACCTTTCTATTTTCCATTGATGGGGGAGGGGTGCGTCCATCGAACTGGCTCTCAGTTATATATGTGCCCCCATAAATTCAAAGGTTGCCTATGACTGCCTTAGACTGTGGTTGGAAGAAGGAGTGGGAGAATTATTATCATATGCTTTGCATGTAACATTTCCCGTCTACATTATCATTGGCGAAGGTCTGACGTCATTTGCGTTTTATTTTGCCCTTGAGATACCTTCAGTCGTCTTTGTATGCTACCGTTTGCATTCCATTTTCTTCTATCTCCATTTTTAACTGACTACATAATTGTATTCTAGACACAAAGTGATCATTGGGCGTTGCGCATTCATTCCGATAACTTACCACTGTGTCTCCTTCTACTACTTGTCGTATTTTGGAAGTATATTCGGACCAGAGAGAAGAATATGTCTGCAACTAAGGATGCGCTAGTGTCCGTTGTAGCCCTAAACAGCTTTGGGACTACTTCGATGGAGACAACCGCTGAAGCCTTCGACACTTTAGGACGTAACGACCGGCGAAGGCCGACAAGTCGAAAGTTTTAGTAGATAACATGATTGATTAGGGCTGTGAAAGCCTATGAAATTGTATGAAATAATTGTATGCAATTGTACGCAATATCTTGTGTAAAACCTAATCTTACTTTCATCAGAAATGACATAAGCCGTCACCGTAATAATTTACGAAAATTATGTTTTGTTTGTGAAAACGTTTACAGCCGTCATCAGATAGAATAAAATATTACATGAATATGAAATAGATTGTAGGTTTAACATAGGTCCACTAGGATATAATTAATTGGAATCCAAGTGAATTGACAGCTTAACGAAACGAAGTTAGAGGTAAAGTTGATTTCAAAGTGACGGATTAGCCTGTTTTGTCTTTAAGGTTCATGTAAATTTAGTTAATGTGCACGACAACATTGCTTTAAAAAAGAACAGTACTCCAAACTTACTTTACTTAACTAGCCTGTTTGTTTCGACCTTCTTGTAGACTTTGAAGGAAGTGATGATTCTCCTATTACAAAAGCCATGCAAAGAGTCGTGATTTTTTTTACTGAAGTGCCACAGAGTGCTGTTTATGTTTATTACTATCGAAGGACAGTTTACACATCGGTTTGTAAATGTGGCTGTTGTGATTTGGCTCACAAGCCACACCACAACAATGTGAAACTTGTGGGTCGAGTTTCACAAGCCAGTTGTCGAACCAGTGGTAGTGGTTAAAATAGTCTTGGATAATCTGGAAAGCGATGCAAGAGTTTCTTTCTCACAGCAACTATGGACAGTGGCGGATTTAGGTGTTTGACGGCCCTAGAACTAAACAGGTCCGTATATTATATTTATTTGATAAATTTACCAATATCATTCATAAGATCCATAACAATGCACACATATAATGACTACATTTTAACAAGCCATTTAATGAAAAAAAATTATATTTCGATTATTTATTTGATTACGAACGAAAAACGTTTCATGGTAGACCCGCCACTGATATCTTCAATATTTAGATAAGGAAAATTTTTATTGTAAATACATACATACAATTACAAATATATTAGCGTCGTTTAGCGTAGGAACTTGTTTATTATTTTATTGCACTGGTTGTAAATAATTGTTGCGAGTGCAGTCACTGTCACTTTATTTTAATGCCAATTATAGATTAACAGACTCTGTTGTGTCTAAATCAAAGATTCAAATTAAATAAACAAGAGCACAACGAATCATGCGTTGGTCAGCCTAATTCTCTCTCTGTAGGCGTTTCACCACATGTACTGAATACTGCACACGCCGACGACAAGGGCGACGTCGTTGTTTCGGCACGCAATTCTGGATCCTTTACGCGCGAGCGCGCGGGGAACGCTGCGATTCTGCGTGCAAATGTGGTCTGAAGACTCGATAAAAACTAAGATTTGTTCAGTTAAAAAATCAGTATGTAAACCAAATATGGAATAATATTTTAATATCTTTCGTTGGGATTCTGTGGGCCTCTCCGGGTTCATGGGTCCCGGGCGGCCGCCCAGTTCGCACGCCGTTAAATCCGCCACTGACTATGCGTATTATTGTTGTTTGATGTTGGACACGAATAGCCCGATACTTGGGAAACTCCAACTTTAATAGCGTGATGTATGGAGAATTCCATATTTCATGTGATTTGGTAATACACTACTATACGTTTCGTATGTAAATTATCTGGCCTTCAGTTTTCATGAATTCACATAGAATACATTCTTCATACTATCAGCTACATATTATTGTTACAGACCGTGATCTTATAAAAGCGTAATAAAACATTTGAACATCAGACAAATGGTTACTCGCAACTCAAACACAACCAGGGAAATCGTTTCCCAAGTTTAAAGTTGTTCAGCGCACAATATATCATAATAAATAATAAATTTTACCAATTGTAATGCCCGCAAACAGTAATGTACTAAACCGTTCACACTTTACACTAGAACTTACAGTATTATTGTTCTTAAACTCTCGTTTTTATATTTTTACTCAAACTATTTTTACCTAGAGTCATCACTTTTGTATTTTCCACTAAATATTCGTCTTTCTACCTGCTCTTTAATTCCTTGTATCCAAGACTTCCCTTTTCTTCCATGTAATCTATGGTTTCACATACTCTCCTACTGAATCGTCCGGCATAAATATCCAAACTACTTTAATTGTGCTTCTACTACTTTTTCTGGACAGGTTCTGCGGCAAGCTTACTTACTTATTAGCTCTTCATTCCTTACTTCATCCATGTTAATAATAAAATATAACTGTCTAAAATTACATCATATGCGGAGGTTTGATCAAAACTTTTGCGCAATTTTTGTTTATTTGGAAAATTTAGCATTGGTTCACCTACAGTTACAATGGTTCCTTCAACGTAGCATCACTCGGTTATAACACGATTATGCCAACGATTTTTTAAGTCTTAAAAACAGTTTTCGAACGGACTTTTTTGTGTAGCCTTCAGCTCACTCAGCAATTTTCTTTTTACACCTACAACAGTTGTGAAACGTTGTCCTTTCGTGGTGCTTTTCATTATTCGGAAGAAGAAAGATCGTGTTGGGGCAAATATGGCGAATACGACGGTTGTGGCGTCGCAGTGACAGGTGCATTTCCGCGTGGAATTTCTATAAACTGCCCTTCCATTTTCTCGTTTCCTATGAATAGCTTCACACAGATGTGACGTAAAATTCCAGAATAATGTTCTTTTTATTTATTGGTACAACTAATAATAAAAATTAATAGAAAACAAAACTACACTCTTCATATGATTATCATGATCTTCAATTTGTTCACGACGATCTTTGAAGACCTGAACTGCTTGTTCATGCATAGAAGGCTTGCCAGAAGCCTTCTGCAACACTTTCTCCACAACAGAACAGTTTATCTAATTCTGTACACAAAATTTACTCCATATTTTTCAGTCTTGCATTGCAGAATGTCGTAAAATCGCAAGTACTCCAAAACATAACTTACTCAATTAGTTCTCAAATCTAAACTATTAATCCAGTAGCGTAAAAGTTTCAAGCGATTGTAATTAAGATGGGTACAAACGTCACATAAAAACTATTTTTTAATTAGACATTTACTCGTATAGCGCATGAAATCCAAAAATTACATGAAGTTTTTGATCAAATCTTTTACGGCGTGCTGTAACTGAGCAGCTTTCCCTTAAACGTAATTTGCACACCATTTACTTCAGTGAAGGGATCTAGGTAATCTCATACGAACAATACATTTTTTCTAGAAATAGGCCTACGAAAGCAATACTTACAATTTAAATTAATCATTTTTATTTATAATTTTCATTTTAGTCGAAAATTTGGAAGCGGAATAGCCGACAAGCAAGGTCCATCTCGTTTGACATCTGAATCCTCGAGCACTCGGGACGGAGAGTAAAGCGCATCCGTTAAGCGATGGTGACACTTCCCTAATACTTCCGACGCACGGAGTGGGGCCCAGTCTTTATCTCTTTCTTCAGAGAATCCGTCTGCAGATCTGAGATGTTGACGGTTTGTTTACACAATAACGATAGTTCGTCAATCTTCAAACGTTATCTTAAAATTATTTTCCTATTCTCCCCTATATACTTTAATCATTAATTAATTTCATTTATTGAGTACTGACGTGTCGTAGTGTCTTTCAATTTTTGGATGGTTTTTGGTTTTAAATTGGTCATTGTGTACTGTACTGATTGCTGTTACAGAGTATATACTTAATCGTTTATTGAAGAGTTACAAAAATTATTCTTTTGGTAGCTGGCAAATTAGTGAAAAACCAACAGAGTTAGAAAATGAGTGCCCAAAACTGCCGAATCTTCCTATTCGTTATTGAAAATTTAGAGGGTAATTTTAGAGATCAGCCACTGCATGAGCCGCCCTCCGCCACTGATTTACTTATACCTGTACTTGAAGCTGCTTAACATTTTTTCATAATAAGATAAAACTATGACGTAGTATTGGCGTCAGTTTTCGCGATTCCAAAAGCGTGTCATCGTTGAGAGTCGGGTTAGAAAATCGTATACAGTGACTTGTATCAATAAGTTTCACACAATGGCGATTCCTGACCCAGTGGATACGGCAAGCATCAACTCTAAGCACAATATGAGCATTTACCTAAAATTCCGATGCTTAAAAATGTTTAAAAAATATTCAGGTTCGCACTTGTTTGTGTCGCTGTGAGAAAAGTATTCATCAAATGTAATTAGTATGAGGATTAAAAAACTGGCGTTTCGAGATCAATGATACTACTTGCTAGTTAAAAAAATTATGATTTCAACAACCAGTACCCAAGACACACCGCGGGGAGATAACCTCAGAGACATTCAAAACAATAACCAAGAGACAAAAACGACCGCATTTTCACCGAGCCGGGACACTGTTAGCGCTCCTGGAGACTTAAACCACTACTAAAGCGTGCTTGCTTTTTGCGCCTCTTGAGAGGCAGGTGCTGTGGTGTTTAGCATTCTACGTAGGTACCATGAAATCTAGGCAGAATGTCCTAATGTATATATTTGTAGGCCAACCAGCCACATTGTATACGAGGTTGATCACAAAGTCCATGCAGTTCTTGTTTATTTTTAAATTAGGCCTTCATTCATCGACACTTATACTGCCCCTTCAAAGTAGTTTCAGTCGAATGTAACACGATTAAGCCAGCCGTTTTGCAGTCTTCAGAATATTTCAAGCATGCACTTTTTGGTACAGCATTGAGCTCGCTTAGCAATTTTCGTTTTACGCCTTCAGCGGTCGCGAAATGTTGTTATAAGTTTTTTTTTCTAACTGTAGCCTAATGTAAAAAAGAAGGCTAGATAATGAAAGCGTAGTTATGAAATCCTAAATAGACGCTAAGATTTCTGAAATAATTATGGCCAAGTCATAGTTCACCAAAGCATTTTTTTGAAGTGATTGCCTTGGGAGCGGAGCGGTCAGTCAGCTGATAAAACAGCGCACAGAACTGGACGCGAAGTGATATTAATGACTTTGATCAAATCAATTAAAAGATAAACACAATTTAGTGGTTAAATCTAATTTTTACTAAACTTGTATTGCAACCACTAACACCCAATTTTACTGCCCATCTTGTGCTCCATCTGAAGATGAGCCGAGAGGCTCGAAAGCGCTTATGGACAGTATAATTGCATGTTAGTGGTTGCAAGACAAGTTTAGTAAAAATTTGATCAAATCAAATCATCAATGTCACTTTGACTGAAAGATAGGTGACAAATGCGCCGCCGATATTCAAAACATGAGAGATTAAAAGAGATGTGAAACAGTTTTTGGTGACAACAGTAATGTTGGTTACGTGATCGTTTATTTACTTTTGCATTATTTTCTTTGGGCGAGCATTGCTTGCGTTGCTTGCTCTGAGGATTCGCCTCTGGTTTCACACCCCTCCTCAGAAGGAATCGACCAATAATGATAGCTGTCACCAGACAAAAGAAGGGAATATCTTAAAAAAAAAAGTAAAAGCAATAGGTATTAAAATTGTGCACACGCGTTTGAAAAGTCTTGAACGGGTTTTGCCCCGCCTGGCGCTCAAACGCTCTGCCACTCCAAGGTGTACATTAATCGAATGGGAAAAGGTCCCGTGGGATACAACGGGACGCAGTATGATGCAATAAACGTTAAAGTAGTTCTCGTATGTACTTACTTTAATTTGAACCAAACATGACGCCTGTGCTCCGTACAGGATGCGCATCGCGCTGTTTTTAATTTGATCGTTTGTATGATTGGAAATCCATCGCTCTTTGTCTCTCCGTTCTTGTTCGTTCACACCTTGAGCGATTCCGCGCGTGCGTAAGTGTGTACATTGTCCTTAAGTTTTTTAAAAATAGAAATATACGAATCATACAATCTATATTTTTTTACAGTACAATAAATATTCAGGTGATCTAAAAATAGACGCAGTATATGTGCAATAGAATGTCCTAATGTACATTTTGTAGGCCAGCCACATTGTATACGAGGTTTGATCAAAAGTTCATGCAGTTCTTGTTTATTTTAAAAATTATGCCTTCATTCATCGACAATTATACTGTCTCCTTCAAAGTAGTCTCACTCCAATATAACACGATTTAGCCAGCCGTTTTGCAGTCTTTAATAGTGCACATTTTGGTACAGCCTTGAACTGGTTAGCGATTTTTGTTTTACGTCTTCAGCGGTCGCAAAACGTTGTCCTTTCGTGGAAAATATAACTATTGGGAGGAGTAAAGATCGCGTTGGGACACATCTGATGAATACGGCAGTTGCCGTGTCATCATTATGACGTTTTATTTTGTCTAATCTGACAAAATTATTAATAAGCAATGACATGCGTCCAGGCGCATTGTCGGGCTGTAATTTTCGTAAATTATTCTTCCGTAAATCTGGCCACTTTCTACGAATAACTTCACACAAATGGCGTAAAATGTTCGAATAGTACTCTTTATATACCATTGCAACCAGCGATGAAATTTCGTGGAACACAAAAACATAATCTTTATCTGACGACTACCATCTTCAACTAATTTACGCCAATCTTTGAAGCTTGTAAACCAAATGTTCACGCACATCAGTCTCGTCAGAAGCCTTCTGAACACGTTTACCAGGACAGAGCAGTTAATCTCACAGTTTACACGAAATTTTTAATTCGTATTCTTCAATCTTGCATTGTAGAATGACAAAAATTCGCCTAATAGGGCCAGGACAACTTACTCAATTAGATGTGAAATCTAAACTGTGCATCAAATAGGGGTACAATTTTAGATAATTGTCGCTAACGTGTGTACCAACATCACATAAAAATAGTTTTTTAATCTGACACTAGTAGAAATTGCAAAATTGTACGAAGTTTTTGATCAAACGTTGTATATCCATACGTTTAACATAAGAAAGCTCCTCTCAAGCCGAAAATATATTGTTACGACGGTCTAACGAATCGTTGTATAGTACAGTGGAAGGCAAAATACAAGACACAAATTACGTCACTAATCACCAGCTTTAATTATCACACTTAAACAGTTTGTAATCAACAAGATAGCCTCTTACAACGAATCAAATAAAAATTGTTCACACGCAATAAAAATGTCTACTAATAGGGTACCGCACGAATATAAAACACATAACACTTCGCCACCATACTACGAACCGCACTCAAATAAATCACAACTCAAACTGAAACTGGGCGTCGCTGAGTACTTGTATTTATACCCCGCCGAAAAACATCCATACTACGCAATGCTTCAACAATGCTTCTAGAAAACACCAGAACGTAATTGGTTGCGGCCTTGCATACAGTGCGCGCGGCCGCGCGACTTCTGCCACAGTCTAGCTAACGCGTTGAGAATCACGTACGCACACACATCCCACTGGAACATTCGAGAAACACGTAGATTGTTCTGTAATGTCGTAACGATATTGTAGCAGCCAGCTGACCGCAATATACAAAGCGTCACACGCCATCAACACATAACATCCGTTCCAGATACACACAACGATAAATCTATAAAATAAAATCTGAAAAGTGAAAATTGACATGTAGGAAACCTTCATACTTGGAAAAATCATGAAAACAATAAACTCATATCTGAACAGACTTAAACACCAAAGCACAACACTATATTTGATACTGTGCTTGATTAAGAATTTAACAATAACAGATTACCTATGTCAACACCTCTCCGCACACACATACAACAATAAATGTTGAACCAGAATTCAGCGAAACAATGAGAGCAGACAGAGTCTGTCAAGCACTGAGGAAGGGAGTACTAACGGTCCCCGAAAGCAGCCATCTGCAAATTAAAAAAGTAAGATTTTTGGGAAAGTAATTTCAATTTATGTAATAATACAATTATATTATACTGTTATAATTACCATCATCATCTGCAAGAATTAAACCAAGGATGGTTTGTTCCGGTCTCAAACAGGCAAAGTTTAGAGCTGGTCATTCCAGCGGACGTCCCACACTGCTCCGTCCCCTCGCCTTATGTTCCATAGTTGTTCGGGGGTGAGTTCGCCTGACGGCCCCGCATATAAGGTTAAACTTATACAACATATTTACAACGTCTTTGTTTGTATTATAACACACACTGTAGGCCAGGTATGCAAAATTACTAACTTGTTCCAGGACGGGATCTTTTATCCGTACGGGATCAGTTCCACAAAAAGCCATAACTTTGATCTAAGTGTGGATATTTGTAATCCAGAGTCTTTGCAGAATCGATGTAGCAAATGTATACCCATCTGCAACCTAAGAATCACCCATGTTATTGAAAAGGCTCTTGAAGGGAAGAACATTTGCTCAGCCGTCTTCCTGGATGTAGCGCAAGCTTTTGATAAGGTCTGGCATCATGGGCTTGAGTACAAGTTACATAGGGATCTCCCAGAGGAATTCTATCTGATACTAAAGTCTTACATCTCAGAAAGATACTTTAGGGTGAAGCATGAGGATGAATATTCAACTTTAAAGAAAATATCCGCGGGAGTTCCCCAAGGGAGCGTATTGGGTCCAATTTTGTATTTGTTATACACGAGAGATTTACCAAACAGTGAGGAAACAACCGTTGCGACTTTTGCGAATGATACTGCTGTTCTGGCGGTAGGTAATGATGCCGAGACAGCGGCCAATAAACTGCAAACTTCAATCGCAGAGGTATGGGATTGGACTCGACGCTGGAGGATCAAACTTAATGAAACGAAATCAATACACACCAATTTTACCAACAGAAAAATAGAAATACAAAAGATTTACATTAATGAACAAGAAGTGCCATACTCTAACACTGCTAAGTATTTGGGTATGACTCTGGACGCAAAACTTAAATGGAAGGAGCATGTGAAAAAAAGAAAGAGGAACTCAACACAAAATTCAGGAAATTGTACTCGCTGTTAGGTAGGAATTCACAACTAACAGTTGAAAACAAATTGCTGTTGTATAAACAAGTGCTGAGACCTGTGTGGACTTATGGTGTACAACTCTGGGGATGCACCAAGAAATCTAACATTCAAATGATCCAAACTTTACAAAACAAAGTACTTAGGAGTATCGTTGATGCCCCCTGGTATATTAGGAATGACAATCTGCACAAAGATCTCAAAGTAGAATATGTCAGTGAAATCGTAACAAAATATGCAGTTAACCATGACAGGAGAATTCAGACTCATATAAATCCAGAAATGCTTTGCGTGGTGGAAGAAGCTCCGCACACGTTAAGAAGGCTTAAAAGATTGAAGCCCCAAGATTTGGTGACACACTAGTGCATTTAAATCTGTAAAACTCTAAAAGAGAGAAAGGCAATAATCTCAATCTGGGGAACAGCCAGTGGGCTTCTACCCCATAAACCGTGACTGTAATATTAAAGAAAAGCAACTTGTTGGGCTCGCTCAGTTGTTGCAAAGGGAGGTGTTTTTAGTGGGTTAGAGTCCCACACTACCTGGAGCTACGGGGCTCCAGTGTGTCTATAGAGATTTTCACCTGCCCTGCCGGAAAAAAAAAAAAAAAATCTGCAACCTATTTTCCGAGTCCGGCAGAATGTTATAATTATATAATCATAATATTTTAATTTATAATTTAAAGTAGTAACAATAAAAACATCTATTCAATAAATCGTATGCAAGTGAATTTGCCCTAAGCTAAGGGAAATACTAATGGTCGAAAACACCACCGCATACCTAAACGATTTGTGGACCTTCAAATTGATTTGAATAGTCGGTTGCTACGCGTGGGGATCTTGTTTACAGAGTAAAAAGTCTGTACAACGTTCATTCTTGTTCGCGGAGACACTTCCCAGTACAACAATAACACAGAGGAATGTTTCGTGCGGATATGAAAGTTGCGCGGCGGGGACACGTCGCGGGCGCGTCTCCCCCTCTCCCGAAAGTTGTGTGTGTGTGTGTGTGTGTGTGTATTGTGTTGTGGAATTAGATGAGGAGTACGGTGTCTACGTATTCCCTTTTGGCGAGAAACAACGGACCCGCTCGTACAGGTCTTACAAATCATGTAGATTCTGTGATGAATTAAACAGAAAAATATTGTGAGGGGTGAAGTCACCCCCACGGCTCTGCACAATATTATATACAATGCACGAGCGCACACACGCACGCACGGACCCGTCAATGCGATCTAACAAAAACGCAGGTTATACGGCCTACTGCAAGACAGATTAAAAATATACTTCATATTGTAGGTAGTGATATTTTCTCCTTTTTAATTCTTTTTTATCGCTCGCTTAACCTCTTCAGAAGCGAATTCAATGTCGTGCAGTCTTTAGTAAAAATGTCAAAAAATTCTCCCTGTTTATATGGAGTTTTTCCTTACTTCAGTAATTACTTTTTTTGTTACTTAATCAAAACTCCGTCTTCTCTGTCCTGTGTTAAAACAATCTGTTCGTCGAGAGAGCGGAAGCACATATTTTCTACAAATCGATTTGTATTTCTATATATTCTTCCATATTTTTCCGGTCAAGTTCGCCTTTATCTGTATGGATTTTGAAAGCGTCGGTGGCGTGGAACATCCTTGCAGTATACTTTAACTTTTATTCGTTCTGAATGGTAATAAAAGGCTTGAACAAACTTGTCCTTTGGACATGTAGTGCTTACATAGGGTGGTAGAGCAATCAAAAACGAAAAGAAAATAACATAATGTACATAAACAAATTTAAATCATTAAGTAAACAAAAACGTATCATTCTTGATTCTCGGTACGTGGGTATGACGAAACATAATCCGATTTTATTTTTGAGTGTGCATTTACGAATTGTTTAGCTGGTAATGTTTTAAAAACGTTTCTGCTGTAAAAAAAACTCCTTTTACACGAACGGCTCTGCCTCTAAAGCACACGCTTCTGTTGAGGAAAACTCCTTTTACACGTACGGCTCTGCCTCCAAACAGCACACGCTTCTGTTGAAGAAAACTCCTTTTATACGTACGGCTCTGCTTCCAAACAGCACACGCTTCTGTTGAGGAAAACTCCTTTTACACGTACGGCTCTGCCTCTAAACAGCACACGCTTCTGTTGAGGAAAACTCCTTTTATACGTACGGCTCTGCCTCCAAACAGCACACGCTTCTGTTGAGGAAAACTCCTTTTACACGTATGGCTCTGCCTCCAAACAGCACACGCTTTTGTTGAGGAAAACTCCTTTTATACGTACGGCTCTGCCTCCAAACAGCACACGCTTCTGTTGAGGAAAACTCATTTTACACGTATGGCTCTGCCTCCAAACAGCACACGCTTCTGTTGAGGAAAACTCCTTTTACACGTATGGCTCTGCCTCCAAACAGCACACGTTTCTGTTGAGGAAAACTCCTTTTACACGTATGGCTCTGCCTCCAAACAGCACACGCTTCTATTGAGGAAAACTCCTTTCACACGTATGGCTCTGCCTCCAAACAGCACACGCTTCTGTTGAGGAAAACTCCTTTCACATGTATGGCTCTGCCTCCAAACAGCACACGCTTCTATTGAGGAAAACTCCTTTTACGCGTACGGCTCTGCCTCCAAACAGCACACTCTTCTGTTGAGGAAAACTCCTTGTACACGAACGGCTCTGCCTCTAAACAGCACACGGTTCTGTTAAGGAAAACTCCTTTTACACGTACGGCTCTGCCTCCAAATAGCACACTCTTCTATTGAGGAAAACTCCTTTTACACGTACGGCTCTGCCTCCAAACAGCACACGCTTCTGTTGATGAAAACTCCTTTTACACGGACGGCTCTGCCTCCAAACAGTAAACGCTTCTTTTGAGGAAAACTCCTTTTACACGTACGGCTCTGTCTCTAAACAGCACATGTATCTGTTGAGGAAGAACTATTAGCTAAGTTTGTCAAGTGCGTATTTTAGGTACTCTGTCTTTAAACATCGGAGTTAAGCCCACCCTGTTCATAAGACAGGGACAAATAGAGATTTTTGACCGGAGAAGACGTTTAGAGTGGAACCTATATCGACGTTAAATGTTAAATTGTATGCTTCGTCAAACTTGTATAACTTGAGTTTGCTACAAACATTCATGTAATATTTTCTAGAATGAAACCTAAGAATTCAGAGAATTAACCGTGTTTGTTTAAACCCGTGTTTACATACTTACTGACACAGTGATCGTATATATTATATAGTAAACTATTTTATGTATTTTACAATGAGCGATATCATATATCAGCAATAAATAAAATCTGAGTTTCAACTCAGATTTCGGTTTAATTTCGTCTACCCCTTATATATTTAAGTCTAAGATATTCTCGTTAGTATGGGATGCTCATTACCTCATCAGATAATTGGGTGCAGTTTACAAAGTGCCAGACCATAGTTTCATGGCTCGCTGTTATCTCTTCTACCAGCTATATTTAGAATTAAAGGGGACTGTCATTTGTTCCACTCAAAAATTTCTTTTCTGTTTATTTTGTTTTATCCTGTTATAATTGTTTCCAAATGTTCCATCAATACAATACAATACAATACAATGCAATACAATACAATACAATACAATACAATACAATACAATACAATACAATACAATACAATACAATACAAATACAATGCAATACAACTCACGGTTGGCAATATCTGTCTGTAACATTTATTTGAGTAATGAGTATCGAATGAAATTAAATATTTAAGTAATTTATTAAATATATATATTAAAAATGAATTAATTAACGATAGACATTAATAAATATATTAATAAATAATAATATAATAACAAATATTATTATTTATTAATAAATAATAAGTCTTTTTAGCAACTTCGGGGAAAACTATTTTTTCTCACTTCGTATTTTTCAAATATTTTGGGGGGAGGAAATCTATACTTCACAAATAACACCCTACAAACAAAGCTATTGGTAGTAAAGAAATAGAACAATTACGTGAACGTAGTACAAAGGTAAAAAAAGAACAAGCAGAATTCTACAAGCAAGTATTTGGAGAGCTCTGAGCGACAGACAGGGCGACACTTGCAGGACAAAGTGAAGAAGAGAATAGCTGATCCATAGTAATACCATAATATAAGCAAAACGTTCAATGAAAGACGGTATTAGTAAGGCGTAAATGACTAAACAAAACAGGTTTTACGACAATCTTAATGTACGGGATTGAGAGTTGGATACGATCGAACATCATGACAAGTGCGAATCACATAAGCCAGGTTGCTGAAGTGTCTACTAGGGGTGTTTCAGATGTAACTAGAAAGGACAGAATTATAAATGACATGGTGAAAAATAATGTTGTCGTGGGTTCGATAACTTGAATAATAGAAAAGTAGCAATTATACATGTGTTTTATGTAGAGTAAAGTTTTGACCACAGTACTTCTAAATACTATGGTTCTGAACTTATTTGTGGAAGGTGTGATTAGACAGTGGTAACCAATCATAACACATTGTCATAGAAACGTGACGTCATTTGTATGCAATGCTGCCACAGTCGTATATGACCGCATAGCAACAGTAATGGTAACTTTAGTAAGGAAGACTTTCTGGATACGATGCAGTGTGAACAAAATTAATGTGTTTATATTTTTATGGAGTCGGATAGGGGAAAATGCTTAATTACCATTTATTATGTCCAGACCGTGTTTAAAAAGTAATCTGTGTTTAGCACTGGATGCACTGAGACATGGCCACGCAATATTAAACGTGGCAACGTTGCGTCTGAGCCCTATAAGCATAGCGTAATAAAATAGCTAAAGTGAACATGTTATATTTTGATTTAATTTCATAGCATTACTAAAATCATGAGTAGGCCTATTTATAGGTAAATTTAAATTATAGGTCTGTGCGCATTTAGTACACTATACGTTTAAGTTGAAGAAATTAGTGAATTAGTGTTAGGCCTAATGAATTAATTTTGTTCAAATTATTGAATTTGTATCATATGAATAAGTTAGTTATTACATTTATTAAATAATGTAACAGTATTTTACATAATAAACTTTTTAAATTGCAAAAAATAAAGAATTATAAAACTGGTGTTAACCGACAATTAAAAATGAATCGATTTTATTATTGAAATACATAAATTAAGAGATCGTCTAGTCGGCCTCAGCTGGTTTCAGTGTTGCCACGTTTAATATTCCGGCCTTCTACTAGATCCGGGTATGACTGAGACGAAGGAACTCCAGCTTATCAGGTGATATAGAGTTTTGCGGCTTCATGAAAGAGAGAAAGGAGGAATAGAAACTCTGTGTGTGTGTGTGTGTGTGTGTGTGTGTGTGTGTGTGTGTGTGTGTGTGTGTGTGCCGACGACTAGTGGTTGTAACGGTAAATTTGGCAACAGAGCGATGTGGAACTGTGCCCATCGAAGACTTGTTAGAACCGTTCGTTAAATAATATTGCTATAAAGTGGTTTGGTCATGTTGTCGGAATATACGATCGTGGCCCTATAGTGCTGAAGTATCCTGGGTAAGGAAGAATGAAACATGATAAAAAAAACGCAAACCCCAACAAAGACAAGTTAAAAGAGAAAGTACCATTCGTTCTAAGCAAAGAGATTTAAGGAATATTAATTCTAAAAAACAGTGAAAAAAGGCTATGATTGTAAATAAATAAATGTATGTGTGTGTGTACACACGCACGCGCTGACTAAAGTGGAAATAGGCAAGATTTTTTAAAACACATAAAACAACTGTGTTGTCTGAGCACTGGTAATGTTACTATGCCTGACATTAACATACGCGTAATGTCGTATTCAAACTATCGTTAAAATTTTGTTTCTGCAAGTTTAACTCCATCTTCGGCGTTTACTCGGACAGAACAGATCGCATGTGAATTTAAAGTCCACACTACTAAACATAGGAGTCAATAATCACTAACTGGCACCCGTCGTCTTATGTTATGGGATTCCTTGAAGGGTTTTATCTCTTTAACGATTAACTAAAACTTAAGTAAGGTGGTTCATTACTGTGAGACCAAAATTCAATAAAAGAGGCTGGCCGATTAACTCATAAAGTTATTGATAAACTTCAATCTTATTATAGAAATGCTATCAAAGCAAATGTAACTGATTTAGAAAAAATGAAAACAGTTGTTTCGGCTTTATTTTTTTACAGCATATCTACTGACGAAAAGCCTGCTCATCAATTATGCCCACCACCGCCGGAAACCTGGTGTACATTTAGAAAAGCTGAAGCAGGGAGTAAACCATTTCGACATAATAACTCTATTCCTGTCGCTGTAACGGAGGTCACAACACCAGTATTTGGAGTATTGGCCAATCCAGACCTGCTGAAAAGGTGCCTTCATGGGAAAACGCAAAACGTGAACGAGTCGTTCAACAATGTACTGAGTAGACAGTAATCACTGTCTCGTGCGAATTGTTAATTCACTTTTATAAATAAAAACGTATTAAAAATTTTCATTTTTAAATTATATATTTATATTTAACGTTTATTATAAAATTAATGTAGTACAACTCTGTTCAATATTGGGACGCATTGTTGACAGGCACATTCTCATTCCGTCTTTCACACATTCTAGTCGCTTTAAAAAGTCGTTTTACAGTTTTCACAGGTACGTCCTACGAACAGTGATTAAAACTAATCGGCTACGATTCCAGATAAACAAATTCATTACAGCGTTCAGAAGTCAAATGTAATGATACAGGAAGAACACGTTTAAGTGTAACAAACTGTTATTTCACAAATAATAATATGAAGAAATCAAAATATAGGTCAACATTTTACTTTCCTCTCTTCTTTCAGTCCGATGATTATTATGTACTTACCTCAAAGGCTTGCAGGCCGGAGAATTGATTTGCACCATCTTCCGTGAGTTGCTTTCTGTGGTGCGTATAGAGAACATAGCTAGGGGAGTCTCACGAACTTGGACGGTGGAAGCAGAATTTGCTGGCAGAGCTGACTCGATCTGGTTAGCTCGAGCTCTGACTCATTCGTCAGTGTCAGTGAACATTAACCGAACGCTCTGATTGATACCTGTTATCAGTCTTTGACCACCGCCCCCCTAAAAATTTACAATGTAACAATAGAAACAAACATAAAGATGTATGCATATATATATATATATATATATGATTATCTTCTTTATAACTAAGTAAACTGTGTAACTATGTGTTCTTTATACATTTAAATTACAGCGTCCAAGTGTGCGCAGGCTATAGCTTCACTGGAAGAGGAGATATCGTATATATGCATGCAACACACACACACACACAATCTCTCTCTCTCTCTCTCTCTCTCTCTCTCTCTCTCTCTCTCTCTCTCTCTCTCTCTCTCCCTCTCTCTCTCTATCTTTCGCGTGCGCGCTAAAGATAGAGAGAGAGAAATAAATAAGTACACGTATATATGTTACCGGCAAAGTACAAAATCAGGCATTTTGTAGAATGGCTTGGAATTTCATACAATGCCTGAATCCAGCCGGCAAAGCATGAAATAAAACACATTTCATACATTGCCTAGGCATTGTATAGAATGCCTAACGTCTTCTAGGTAATGTATAGAAGACAATGTGTGCGCTGTGGTTTCATCTGTGTTTGTTCAAACGAAACTCTTGGTTCAGAAAAGTGTGTAGAGTGCTGCAGAGATATTCATAGTAAGTGTGGACATTTTTTTAACACAAGTGGCAATATTGGAGATAAGTGTGACGATGGCAAGAAGCTGTGTACTGTCTGCTTCAAAGCAAAAAATGTAACTGAAGAAAGAAAAGGTCAAAATCATTTCTAGAACTTCAGGCAAAGGAGATGAAATCTTATTCTGACAAAACATTTCCTCCAGCTCCTGTGGGCGCGTCAGTTCGTGTTCCAATTCCTGAAGTAGACAAGTAAGGGGAGATATTCGAAACATCCTAGCAATCGTCGCGAGCGTGAGAGAAGACGGATTTTACAAACTGGGAAACACTAACGGATTGTTAAAACAGTGGTACACAAGATCGCAATTCACTGTATGCCCAAGACCACTAATGGGGGTTGAAGATGTTCCTGTGTTCCTGAACAAGAAACCGCACTTCGTTCTGCTGCTACTGCCCAATCATCAAGATCTAGACAAGGGTTTGTAAAATACGTGTGCAAGACTAAATGTAAAAAAAAATGTAATTATGTAAAAAAATGAAAGAAATTGTTCTTCAAAATGGTACAGGTCTCTGTCTTGTTGTGATAAGTAGAGTATTTCCATATATTTAGAATTAATAAACACCGATAATATTTAATGTATGTTTTTAACCAGATTGGTTAAAAAAAGTTCTTATACAGTATAATTTTAATAAAATAGTATCTGAACATAATTAAGTAGAGAAAAGATAATCTCGAAATGTAATACAAAGTCCTCCTCTGTGTAAAACCAAACATTTATGTGTGATTTTTTAAAAAGAGTTTTCAATTTATAAACTTATTTTACACTTTGTCTAAAGAATCACTGGCATTATATAGAATCCCTAGGCAATGTACAGAATACCTGGGAAAAGTATAAAAAACATTTGAAAAATATTCGATTATATACTTTGCCAAAAAACTCCAGGCACTGTACATATGAAATGCGTAGGTATTCTATGAAATGCCTGGATTACATACTTTGTCGGTAACATAAATATAAATTCACATAACCACACTATCGCACACACTTCCCGCCGGTTTCATATCTGTTCAACGTCGACTCCACAACTCTTCCTCTCAAACATCTTCGACTCTCAGGCGGCAGGAACAGCAGTGGTAGTAGGAGTGGTCTAACGCTATTCGTAGTGACGAAGCTTGTGCCTGCTGTGGAACAAATGTTACTCTCTTCTTATCTTCCAGTCACTAATGTACCTGTCAACCGAACAACTGAAGATATTCAGAAGTGAAATTATTTACAGAAGTCAAATTCACATAACGTACAAAATTAATTTACATCATAGGTCGCTTGCAGTTTTTGCCAATTGCCAAGCAGTAAAGTGTAACAATACAAAATACGATTGAGTGTAACAATATAAAATACGATTGAGTGTAACAATATAAAATACGATTGAGTGTAACAATATAAAATACGATTGCTGGACGAAAATTATTTGTGGCCGCCCCAAATTAATTTCACAAGTATGACAAGTGCAATGGGGAGGTTGTACGGCAGAATACTATATCATAGAATTGAAACGAATATAGAAGAACAGTCTGGATTCCGTACAGGATGATCATGTATTGACAATATATTTGTGTTACAACAAATACTAGAAAAACGAAAGTCTCGCAATCTGTCTACGCACCTCGTATTTGTCAATTTACAGAAAGGTTAAGTCACAGTACCCTTAAAAAGATTACTTGAAACATTAACAAAGTTTGGCCAGAGTAAAATTTACGTTCGCGCTGTCTGGAACATATATAAGGACTCAAAGAGTTTGGTGAGAGTGGGAAATGTCCTGTTAGAATTGGTTCCTACCACAAAAGGGCTTAAACAAGGGTGCAGCTTGTCACGTACCCTCGTATATCCAAGAAGCCATCAGTAACTGGAGAAGAAAAACATCAGGAATGGGAATTCAAATGGATGAGCAGTGCTTAACAACTCTCCTATTTTCCGACGATCAGGTAATTATAGCGTGTGACGAGGACGACACAGACTATGTGTTTAGAAAATTGAAAGAGGAGTACGAGAAATGGGGTCTAAACATAATCATTACTAAAACAGAATATCTGAAAATAGGAGATATGCAAGAATAAGTCCAAGATCTGCAAATCCATAGAATCGGAAAGTGTAGCGAATTCAAATATTTGGGAAGCATTATTTCAGAAGACGGAACAACAAAAAATGACATATAAAATAGGATAAAACAGGGAAAAATGGCTATTCTTTTGCTAAACTCATTACTTTGGTCGAACAAAATGAAACTTCAAATAAACTGACAGTCTATACAACTATTGTGGAGCCCATTTTAACTTATGGCTGCGAATGCTGGCAACTTTCAGATAAAGAGAAAAAGATAATAGAAACTGTGGAAATGGACTTCTTAAGAAGAGCGTGTAATATTTCTAGAATGCAGCATCTTAGAAACGAAGATATAAGAAAGAAAACAGGGCGCATATTTACAACAGCAGAAAGAATAGAATTCAGACAGTTGCTATGGTATGGTCACGTAATGAGGATGGAGAAGAAGCGATGGCCAAAGAAAGCATTGACTTACACACCACAAAACAGGAGAAGAAAAGGAAGACTGACAACACAATGGAGAACAGGAATTAGGAAAAACATGAGAGATCGAGCTATTGAAGATGATGACTGGAAGGATAGGGAGAAATGGCGATCGAAATGCGGGATGCGGCATAGACTGTAGGACCCCCGCTAATACAAAAAAATTAATTTTAAAAATAAAATGAAAAAATCCGTATCTGTAGCTACTTAGCATAGAATTTAGCGTATCGCTAAATAATAGTTACGTAAAATTGTTCATTTTTAATTGACAAACAATCATAGTAAAGTTTAAATACATTGCAACCCCTTGCACAAGCATTCTCAATTGCAAGATAAATGAAACGTGATAATGGTTTACTGGCAGCCACTACTCTTGCGATGATCACGTGTTTTTTATTTTACCGTATCTTATGTTCTTAAACAATGTGCACGCGCGTAAAAAAATGTTTTCGTTTCGTTTACACTTGTGAAAAATTTGGATAACAAGTGTTGAAAACTCACAAAAGGGGGGTTACACTTTCATATAATCCTGTTTTGTTTTTATAAACGGTGATTTCTTTCTTCAGAAAGGCTAACAAACTATTGATTGACGCTTTTTTAGACATTTGATTTTTGCGAACTATAACTTTTCTGCAAAATCTACTCGAAATCCTGATTATCTAGTCGTATAAATTTTACCTAACCTGTAACGTTTCTTGTTTACATTATTTTTATAAACTACAAACAGTTTAAAAATAGATCCAAATATTTGTATGACTAACAGTGACAACTACTTGTGACGACTTTTTAACCTCTTTTTAACCTAAATGTGGGCCTACATTGAAAAAAGAAATTCCTAGCATCAAAATTTTGATAACGTCAATGGAACTTGGAACTTGAATAATTTAGTCGAACGAGACAATCGAGTTCTCAGTTTCAATTCAACCGTTTGGCGTTTGCCTGTGTCACTCTGTCTGTAATTTAATTTTGCTCCATATAATGATAACAAGAACTTGGGCTACACATGTGTAGTAGTTTTCTTTGTCTGATACCTTAACCTCTTCATCCATTCTTTGATTTTTTTTGTCAGACCTTCGTATCGGGTCAATCTTGTGTCGTTTTCAACCATAAAACTTCAAAACATTAAGAATGGTAATTTTTTGTTTATTTACAACAACAATAACAAATTGCAATAATTTCTATAAGCTATTTTGGTGGCTTAGGAACTACAAAAATTGGTCAGTCTGTTGATTTGGTCAAATTTTTTTTAATCATATGTTGTGATTGTGATGAAATAGATAGATGAGAGGTTAGAATGCATTTCTAAACTTGCGTTGTGTTTTCTGCTTCATTCGTAGATAATTGTTTTGGACGGTTGGTATACAGCCACCTAGACGGGACATCTGTTTTGTGCCACACCGACCGTGGCTCATGAGTAATCGCACGAAGGATTTTCGATTGTACACGTTGAATTATGCCAATACTAGATTTACTGGCATAACTCCATAATTCTATACCGTTTGTCCAATTAGAAGGTCTAATTAGTATTTCGTACAGAAGGCTGTTTTAAAACAAGACTTTAGATTTTATATCAAGAAACCAAAGTAATTCTTTCATCTCAAGTCAATCTGCTTACGCTTTTTTTCTGTATGTTCTCTCCAGCTGAGTTTACTAATGGATGATACTGCTGCTGCTAATGATGATGATGATGGTTAATGAACTGATTACTCACTCTTACCGTATGTTCCGGTTTTGAATTTTACCGAATTAGCCCACTGCCAAAGAATTAACATATTTACTGTGCGAAACTTCAAAGAAGTTGGGATCTCCATTCACTTAAACATTCCCCTACAGCGCCTACTAAACGGTCCTACCGGCATCAATAAAAGTTTATTTTCTTCTTTACAAAGATAAGAGGGTTGCAAGCTGAAAAGACGCATCCCAACCCCCGCGACGACCTTTATCCGGTCCGCACAGTGGACACAACGCCGCCTGAACACCAAACTCGCTTTCCCTCTCTTTGAAGTTATATGGAGCGACAGGTGGCTAGTTAATCTCCTTAACTTTATTCGCTTGTGTTTTTTGTGCAGGAGGATTTTCGTGAATATACATTTTTCTTTTTAAAAGAAGGTTACAATACTTTTACCTGTTACAGTAAATATTTTGACTTATGTATCTAAATAAGTTTGTCCTTCAAACCCTCTCTCCTTTCCCCTCCCCCTACCAAACACACACACATTCAAATATACTACTCTCAACAGCCATTGTATTTTTGTGACATAAACTTTATTGTGGAAAAAGCTTTTCAGTGTGCCAAAAGTTTTGCTTTTGAAAGTTCGTGAATTGTAAGTTTCATTACCACAAATAAAGATTAGTAATCGTATTATTGAACAGGTAAGCCACTTTAATTATTTGAGAAATGATTTTGGCTATGATAGAAATATGATATTGATGTTAAGTTGCAGACGATGTGTGGAACAATCAACCGTATTGTTGGAAACAAGTTGCGCCGAGATACAAACTTAAAGTTCCACAAAGTTATATCGGTCCCTGTACTGTCGTATGGGTGTGGATTTTGGACAACAACCAAAAACAAGACAGTAAAATACAGGCCTTGGAAATGGCGTACTTAAGAGGAGTTAAAAGGTGTTTAAACTTTAATTTAAGGTGGTTAAGTTAAACTTCACCGGATAATGAACGAGGGCATAAGAGGAAGAGTTTCAAAGATTACAAACAACGGTGGAAAGAACGCTTGGAAAGAATGTCTGATTCCAAAGTGGCCAAACAAGTCTGTAAGTACCAGCCTATACAACCCATAGGACACAAGTGTGTGGGTAGTAGATCCAGGAAGGTAGAACAGGCATCACCTTGCCTATGCCGTGTTGTGAAGATGTTGATGATGATTTACCACAGTTACTTTTGCCTTTTTTAAGGCAATAAACCTTAAGGCAATAAACGTTTTCCAACTTACCTTTAAGGTGGCCTACCCGGCCTTCTCCTACACTACTTATGGTGGTACACCTGGGAGCCCTTATTATTACTTTTGCCTTTCCGTATTAATAGGTAGCTTATTCTCAATTTACTGTTAACGGAGCCATTTGTTTCACACGAAGTTGCAGCCCTGAAAGCTGATAGCTTGCATTCTACTCATTTAAATCCGTTATTTACATGATACGTCTGAAGAATTTCATTTGCTATCTTCTGATGTTGATGCCCTTCCTATAGAAGCAACATTGTGGTGATAATACAGTAGTATTTTCTCGTTTTAAATTAACTCTTTTTCGTTAACTGAAACGCCAAACCTACTCTGAATAACACCCATTAGTTTATTTTCATCTCTAAATTATTAAAAGTTTAAGTTCACTTGTTGGTGTCCTGAACTTCAGTCGACTCATAACAAAATATTGGAAACCATTACGATATAAGTAGTACACTCTACTTTTTCACTATACCAGCTTGAAGTCCTCTTCAGTATTCTTTACAGGTTGAGTAAAGAATATTAACCTCTTCAATATTAATGAACAGTTGAGTCGCCTGACCGTTGGAATGTTCATGCATCGTGCTTTGTTTATAATAAGAAGATGAATGGTATTATCAATACCACGCTATTGAACATATTAATAACATATCTAACACAATACCACTTGAACAGATACGTTTTTATTGGCAAATTAGCATGAACTGGTTTTTGTTTATATAGTTTTGTTCATAGACCTTCGTAACTGTATCGATTTAATCACGCTCACTGTATAAATGTAAGCGTAGCTTCTTCTATATTAGTTGCTTCTAAATAAGTTGTTTTACTTATATGTTGAGCTGTTTTGCCAAATCTTTATTACTTTTTACCATAATGAATAACGCTCACACGACTAATATTTTACCCTTGGTAGAACGGTTTGCTTTCCATGGTTTGAGTGTATAAGTTAATTATATAGGCCTACTGTTTAGTGGACAGTGACGTTTGATGTGAAAAACTCAATTCAACCCAGAGATATTAAACAAATACTAGTTTTACTGAACACTTCTGCCCAAGTCACCGAAACGTAACAACCCTTCTACACAAATACGATATTGCGTCAACGCAACATTCACAATAAACAATAAAAGTCAATAAAATTATTATCGATAACTAAGTTGAAGTTAAAAATAAACGAAAACGTAATACATCTCACTCTCAACAAACAATACCCATAACTACATACTATAGTAAAAAATAATTCGTCGACAAAGCTTCTGTGTTGTTGTTTAGTCACAGAACTTATACTTTACATTTACTTATATTTCATTATCAGATACGTGTGTGTAAAGATAAATAGGTGTTACAGCTCAGGTAAGTTACAGGGTTTTTTGAGGATAATTTTGAGGAAATAAAATAGAAGAGTTTATTACTGGGCTACATTAAAATGACCTACTTAAATATGCATGAAAATAGAACAAATTTTCTTGGTACAACGCAATAGAATTAGGATGTGAAGGTGGTAAAAAGGCTTGATTTGAAACATAGTTGATTAAAATTAAAAAAAAAACAATAATGATTTTGACACGTTCATTTTTTATACGTGATTTTTAATAACGTAATAAAAAAACTATTTCACGAAATTCTAAGTATACACAAATTTATTGACCTAAAAGAATTGGATACACAACATGACTTCTCGCCAAGAATTCAATAAAAAACGACAATAAAAGTATATTTTTGTTTCCTTGTACAGCGCTTTTGACTGGTGACGCCTTCTAAACGTTCAGTGTTCAGTACTATTTTTCTCTTAAGTTAGACTTTTTTATGGCGTTATGGTCATAACGTGGTCACTTTTTGTCGCACCGAGATGCGAGAGGGATCGATTTTAAAAGAACTAAATTAGTTTTCAGATTTGTATAAAGCATTTCTAATGGCTGTCTTATGTTTATAGTAAACCACGAAAAATATATACACAACAAACATTAGATTTTTAAGACATCGAAAAACTTTTTCAAACATTTACATGGGTCAAACAAAGAATTTTTTTAAAATGCAGGCCTATAATTTGAACCATATTGGATATGCGTATCTAGGCCAATCTACACAAAATGATCCAATTCTAGTTTTTCTTTTTATTGTAAAATAAGTACATAGAGAAATTTTAAAGTAATCCAATATTACTTAAACAGTTTTATTGATTTATTTCAATTTTTATTAAAATATAAGACTATATATGTATACTTAAAACATCACAGAAAGTAACAATAATCGATTTTTTGTCAACAATCGTTTAGTCGAAGAGTTTACTAATACTACGTTTTCCCCTGGCTTAGAAACGCAGCCCGAACAAGTAAAAGTCCCTTTCTCTTTCGTAGTCAGTCCCACACACTCATATCATTCTTTCCTGGCGATATTGGCTCTGCCTTACCAACCATGTCCTTGGTTATAAAGAGAACTCTGTGGCTAAAATAGAAACTAAATACGGGTGTTGAGAAGTCGAAGTAAATACCTACAATAGTATGATCTGCGGGAATTAATATCTATCAGTCGGTATTTCAGAAAATATTAATATACTTATGAAATTTTAGCTCGCTAGTACCATAACACACGACTTTATGCATTTGGCTTTACTGTCAACAAGGGGGTAGCCAACACAAACTGACGAAAACAAGTCTCGTAGACAACCAACCTCTGTCTGTGATATTGGTCTAATAACTAGCCGTATATAGCAGTTGGACCACATCGGGTTTTAGGTATTTTATTAAGTACAGTTACGTTATTTAAATTTATTTACCAGTTCATTTTACGCAACCTTTATTGGCATAACTGAATAATTAACTGTAGGCTATGCCGGGTGAAAAATAAAACGTATTTACGTTTCTGATAATAATATCTAACAAGTAATAAGTATTGCAAGTATTTATTTGATCGTTTGGATTAAGTAAATATCTGTTATTGGTACGGTAAAAATAGGAAATAAAATGATGAACCAAAATTAGAGTGGAAGTTTTTTGACACCAATATTTTTAAAATTCGATGATTTTAAATTCGGATCAAGAGCTGCAAGTTTTTAGGGGGCTGAAATTTTGTTTAAAAACGTTACTGTCCGGGACAAAACCTGGTAGTTGGCAACCCTTGTGTTTTATAAGCTTTAAATAACAAAAGTTGCGTTTTAAAGTTTCTGACAGTTTGAAACAGATTAATGTTCTTCAGCACCGCATGTAACCAATAGAAACGAATACTATAACAACTATTCATTTGTCAATTTGCTTATTCAGAGTTTATCAGACAGACGTATGGATGTTCATTTATGTACACAAAAACACATGACTATAATGTTGTGTGCAGAGCGACAGCGGACGAGGTAAGGTGTAACACGAACAATGCATCCCTGTGTCGCAGCACGCTGCAGGAACACATCATTTTATCTATGTCGTTAATTAGAGGAAAGTGGCTCCCCCTACCCACAGTCCTCGTTGTTTTTTTTAATTAATCAACCAGCGCAAACGCAAAAAATAACATGACGTACACAAAAAAAAAAGCGGGGAGATGAAGTACAAAGCGACTCGCACAGAAAATGAATACGGCGAACAAAAGGAGAGCGGAGCACTGGAGACAACGGACTCATTAATAAATCTAGAGGTAAAGAGAACTCTGTGTTTTCGCGAGGGCGCGGGTGTGAGGGAGCTGTAAGTGATCAGCCGTTTCCATTGGTTAAAAGTTATGTCATGGCGCTGACCAACGCCGCGGATCCGTGGCAAACTGCTGTGCACAATTCACCGGATTAAATACGTTTTGTAAGCTGCGGAAAATGTTCTGGCATAACAATGAATTATTAAAATTAAAAAAAATCTATAGTGTAACAGTATTGGGAATGCAATAGTTAAATATGTACGATGGGTAAGGATGGGTCTGTATTGTGGCCCATGTCATTGCTTAACATAAAATGAACTGCATGCATGTACTTTTAATCGTTCAGAAAATAATGTTAAGTTTTATAAAATCGTACGCTAGTCACGTTGGGTTTTTAACTGAGAAGTGAAGTTTGCACGAACCGCACAGATGAGGTAGGCCTATAGTAAGTTTCGATATCCGACACGCTCGTGACTTACAATCCGGTTATCGGAAATTTCCGGTAAATAGAATATAATTTACGGTATCCTGCTCGTAAGCTTGTAGCGTTACTGTTAACGCAAGTATGGCATAATTAATCCACAGTAATAAATGTATGTACACAAAGGAAAATGTTAAGTTTTAATTCTAACTGTAACTTCAATTGAAAATCTATTTTACTAATAGAACAGAATAGAATACAATCTTTTTTAATTTTTACAAAGACAACAGTTTTGGTAAACTTAAATTCTGAGCATTTATTATTTGTCAGGATTGTTTATGTCGGGTCAGGCTTAAGTTATTTAATTTTGAAACAATAGTCGAGGGGCTCATTCACAGAATAAAAACATTCTTCTTGTGTTAATACCTGAAGACTACTACAAAATACTTTTTTATCTTCTAACCGCAGAGTATATAGAGTTGTATAATGTCGATGTTATCATAGTAATCCCTTTTCAAACGTTAATGTGTAATGATTGTGAAATTTTAAAATGTCTTCATGTTTACCGTTGTACCGTAATTATTAAGGGAACTATTTAATCCGTATAAGTTCAAATTACATTTCACAATTTATTTATTTTTTAATTCGAATATGTACAGTGAAGAAAGAGGCAAAATCATCAGGTGTTTAAACAAAGAAAAATTTACATTTTTCAGTTAGTTTTAAAGCATTCTTTGGCGTTGTGAAGGCTTGAACTGAGTGCTAAAATTTCCCCGGTGTAAAAGTTGAAAATTTAAGTAGGACTAAAAATAAACGAGGTAAACTGGTATAAACGTTTTTATGTCTTCCGGTTTCTTTACTATTCCGGATTACGACACACGCCATATTTTCCTTCCAGTCCAGTAATAAATTTTATACACTCGTTCAGGTATCGATTGATACGATGCAACGCGTACTCTGCAGTAATCTTATACTTATGATAATGTAACTGGTTTACAGCCATATGTTTTGTATATGAAGTATTACATTGCACGTTGGCACGCGCGTGTTCGCGCGCTCGCGTAATAACTACAATATCGTATGTTAAACTTACGACGGTCGGGAATAAATGACTATAATTTATTATGTGGTGTTACAGAATAATAAGATTGTATACGGCAACAAACGAGCGTCCCGTACAGGTGGTTTGATGCTTTGTCAAGAAAGAGTTGTTAGATGAAAATATAAATGCATGAAATTGAGAACAAGAGTGCTTAAAAGAATTTTGGGAGTATAGTGACGTACGGGATAGAAACAAGACCAGAAGCCACAACAACCAGAAGAGATACATAAGTTGCTGAAATGAAGACGTTTAAAATAATAGGCAAAACACGTTGAGACAGACTTCTTTTTCTTCGAAGAAAAAGTATCCCTGCGCTGTTAATACTGACACTTGAAAACTAAACGCTATTACATAAAGTTAAGCCGACTGGTATTATCTTATTTTGAAACAAAATATTTGCCAATAGGGAATTGTTTGAGAAAAGTTTAATATTAGCATTATAATTAAAAGTACACGTGGCAATCAGATTAATAAAAAAAATTTACCCTAATATCTCCCTAATACCATAGTAAAAGTTTATTCTTCAATAGTATCTCAAAGATTTTAAATGCTCTTAATTATACCTCTATTTATGTAAATACACGCGAGCGAGCGAGCGAGCGCACGCACACACACACACACACACACACACACACACACACACACATCTTCAAACATCTACCGCATCCCAACATCAATCATCTTCTGTCCTCACAATCTGGGTTTGGAGGCCTCTGCTGCTCATAGTAGTGTCTATTCGCCTTACAGACTACCCCTACACCACGATAGTTTAGGCAATATCTCTTTTTATTTTTCTTCTTGTTCTGGGTGCCCATTTCCATATTTTTTTGGGACATCTTGTCTCGGACATTCCGTTTAGGTGGCCAAACCATAACAATTGCTTTAATTCGATGGATTCTGTGACATACTTCTGTGAGAAGTTACGCCTCGTCGTTTTAACGCATCGTTTCTAACCATGTTTAATCTAGTTACAAAGTACAACTTCCGTTTCAGTACCCCGGTATACAGCCTGATCCCAAAGAACAGGATGTAATTTCTGTATAGTTGTTTCCCTAGACCAGACGGAAACAACTATATTTTTTATATATTCCTCACAATCAACCTTATATGAATTATTGATCCGAGATATTTGCATATTTGAGTAGCCGCTACCGTTTCGCCATCCACAGCCAGGTCTCTCGCTTTCCGCCAACAGCTATATATTCTCTATAATTATAGTTGATTTTCAGGCCCCATTTGTGGTACTCCTCTTGAAGGATTCTAAGCATATAATGTGCGTCCTCTTCATTTTGCGTACGTATGAACTGATCATCTGCGAAGTGCAAAGTAAATGGTATATAGTTTCCGATTTAATAAAAAGACAATTTTAAGTTTGAAGTTACAGTTCAGGAAAAATAATGTTTGTATCATCAGCGTTAGTAGTTTTTTGCTCACAGCTAAATAATCTACCCCCTGAATCATGCGTTCTACCATTATATCCGAATATACCTACCGTTTCACGTGTACCTCCTCATTTTCTGCACATATTTAAGTCTACGGACTTCCCTTCTGCCTTTTTGCTTGTGTTGTATTACTTTCTTTTTAATAACTCAGATTTTTTCATTCATTCGATATCTTGTTTGATTGTATTGTTCCCTTCTATATTCTGTCCTTAACTTAACCCTAATATCATTACGTCTTATCTGATTTCTTCGAGTGCATCCTGTAACTTTTATTTGAAATTTCATTCTGTCGTCTAAAATCTTTTTTTATCAAGATCTGCAAGAGTTCAGCGTTCACTGGAGTGTGTTAAACCCGATTTGCGTTATTTTTAGAAAATTTGATATTTGGCTCGTTCAAAAAATTGCTTAAAAATTTTTTGTATGCTATTTATAATGCCACTGTCATACTCGTAACTAATCTCTGACCCCATTAAATTAAAATATGGTTTCTATTTTATCAGCTGCTTATTAATAATTAATTCATAACTTTTGGGGAATAACATTTTATCTTTTTCTGATATTTTTAGGTAAGAGATTCGAAAGTATTGAGTTACGTGGTATATATGAGTACTGAAGATTGTTTTCACTTTTCTGTAAACTGGCCGCCTGCAAATATAGTAGTGGACTGCCATATTTCTTTCTAGGGCTGAATTGATATAAAAATAATTTCTGTTTTGTAAAATTTACTTTTACTTAACGTGTAGTTGGCATACAGAATGCTTCAGCTTTCAGATACGCATTTTTGTACAGTTTCAACTATGTTACTTCACTGTTTATACAGTGAGTTCATGGAAAGTTATGTTTAAACTTACTTGAGGAATTTGATAGTCCGTAACGCTTCACTGGTTAATAATATGATCTTTTTTGTACTTCCAGTCAGGCCTCAGTAACTGAAACCTTGATAATTTGGGAAAACTTAATTATCCAAACATTGCTCATTTCCCTACCTCATTATAAACAAAACAAATTCAATAATCTATAATAATCAGGAAACTCAAATTTTTTGTAGCCATAATTTTAGAGTTACAATTTCATTTTAATTTTATTTTTACAGGGAAATTATTGATAAGCTAGCAAGGAAATGCTTTGTAACTTTTGAAGTAGAAAAAGTGATCAAATGTGTATTATTTTTTACGAATTCGCACGGAAAAATTGACTTTCCATACGATATATGTATGAACGTTTCTCCGAGGAGAGGCATACATTTGTTGGTTGTCAGCACGTACACGTATCCCGGTGCATGGGAAGGTCCCAGCATATGCCAAAACCTTATTGAAGCTTGTCGATTGAACTGCTAGACATATTGTCTCAATCCCAGACAGGTTGTTTAATAAATATATCTACCCGGTAATATAATCGTAGAATTAGATGGTGCGACCATCTACCGGTTATCTGTTGATCCCAACATTGATGCTGTTTCTAAAAAAGCGTTTCTCTAGCATTCGTTTCACCCATTTTTTGATCCAGGTAAAGGGAACTATCTTCTGTTTATTTCTGATTTTACCTGCAACATTTTGTTTTAACAAGGGTAATTTTTCTTATGACGATTGATACCTGCCGCACATTCAAAGAGAATCAAATAATTTGTGTATACATTCCTGAATTGTTAAGTACTCAAGGTCTGTTGATTTTAGTGAATATCAGTTAAGGGAAAGGGGTAGTTTACCTGCAAAATTTTATGTTTTAAAAACGGTAATTTTTTCTATGACGAACGATAACTGCCGCACATTTAAACAGAATCAAATATTTTTTTGCATACGTTCCTGATTATAAAGGGCTGAAGGTCTGTTGATTTTAGTAAAGATCGGTTAAGGGAAAGGGGTAGTTAACGTGCAACGTTTTATGTTTTAACAAGGGTAATTTTTTCTATGACGAACGATAACTGCCGTAAATTCAAACAGAATCAAATAATTTTTTCATACCTCCCTTAATTATAGACAACTCAAGGTCTTTTGATTTTGGTGAAGATCGGTTAAGAGAAAGGGGTAGTTTACCTACAACGTTTTATGTTTTAACAAGGGTAATGTTTCTTATGACGAATGATACCTGCCGTACATTGAAAGAGAATCAAATAATTTTTTGCATACGTTCCTAAATTGTTAAGTCCTCAAGGTCTGTTGATTTTGATGAAGATCGGTTAAGGTAAAGGGGTAGTTTACCAGCAACACTTTATGTGATAACAAGGGTAATTTTTTCTATGACGAACGATAACTGCCGTAAATTCAAACATAATCAAATAATTTTCTGCGTACATCCCTAAATCGTAGAGAGCTCAAGGTCTGTTGATTTTGGTGAAGCTCGGTTAAGGGAAAGGGGTAGTTTACCAGAAACATTTTTTGTTGTAACAAGAATAAAGTACTTAATTTTGATAAATAAAGTGTCCTGATAAGAAGATCTTAATAATCCACTGTAGAAACGTAGATGAAATATCTATAAATGAAGAGGCTAGTTGAACGGGGTGGGGGTAATTTTCTATAAACGAAAATTATAGTTGAAGGGGGAGGGGATAATTTTTTTTATATATGTTCTACGTTATCGGCAACAAAGAAGTAGTTTGTTGTTAAAATTCCTTCCCGGCCTTTTTGGCCGTAGACCAATGTTTTCTGCAAAACCAGACGTTTCGGCAGTGCCATCGACTTCCATCATCAGTGAAAATCGAGTGAGATAACGTGAGGTGGTATACGTTAGTGACCACAGTACTGTGGTTAAGGCTGAAGCAGTAAGTAGAAAGAAGTAGTTTCTATGGAAATATTTCATTTCGAAAATGATTTTAAATATAAATCTTAGAACATGGAAGTCATGTATGGTTCTCCATACCGATATTTCTTTTGTGCTACCTGGTAGAGCACGACCAGGGTTAAAGGTGGCAAATGAACGAAGGTAGTAGGAGGGGCAATTTGAAAGTTTCCCAATGGCGCTACCAACGGAATAACCTAGGAGGTGGGTCTACGAATGAAACCCAGAGCAGGACCAGAGGCTCAAGGCAGCTTCTTCAAAAGATGGCTGTGATGGATTGCAGACATTTAAATGTGATCTAACTGACGGACTTTTGTCATCACCGAAAATATATAAATGCAACGTTTCGGCCACCCAAACAATGAGTAGCCGTCTGCAGGTTAATTATAAACTAACGAGTTACAGAATTATTAACGAGTTACAGAGAGTCAACAAAATAATAATAATAACAAAAATAATAATAAAAATTGTTATAGATGGTGCTGTCCTCGAACAAGTTAGGAGTTTTGAATACCTGGGCTACAGTGTGTCTTATAATGCAAGCAACAACGTGGTGCATAAGTTGCATAAGTTCAACCTTATGTGCGGGACCATCAGGCGAACCCGTAAGTCACCAAGTAAAGGAACGCGCCTAAAATTCTACAAGGTGACGGCTCTTCCCACACTTCTTTATGGGTCTGAGAATTGGACTTTAACGAAAGGCCAGGCCAGTCGCATCCAAGCGGCTGAAATGAGATTTCTCAGGCACGTGGCAAGCTATTCTCTCCATGATCAGAGAAGAAACACAGATATACGGCAGGAACTGAACATTATGAGTATACTCGACAGGATCGCCCAGTATGGGCTGAATTGGTGGGAACATCTTTGCTGAATGGATGACTGCCGCATCCCCAAACAACTATGGAGCTATAAGCCGAGGGGACGGAGAGGTGTGGGACGTCCGAGGAAGCGCTGGAGTGACCAGCTGTAATATTTGCCTATTTGAGACCGGAACAAACTATTCGTGAATTAAACCTTGAGGTTGATGATGATGATGATGATGATGATGATGATGATGATGACAAAAGTTCACGTACTGTCTGGCCGTAATTTAAAGATCGAGCAGTGGGTAAGGTGGGAGAAGCAGGCCGGGCACTACGGTTGGCTAAGTGGGGGTGTTGTAATCTCTAAGCTGAGAACATTACCTCGTCAAACTAGTCCCTCACCCCTCCCGGCAATTAGCGCGTCTCTTGATCTCTTAATGCGTTCACGCATTCCTCGCGTGGCTTTCACTTGAGAAATTTGTTTGCGCTCTTCGAGAACACTTCGTTGTTATCGTTATTACATTTATTATTTACTTCGTTGTTATCGTTTAAAATCTATTATTACTTCGTTGTTATCGTTATTAAATTTTTTATTTACTTCGTTGGTATCGTTATTAAATTTATTATTTACTTCGTTGTCAGCAAATTTTAAACAGTGAACTGTTATTTTTGTGCGTTTTCAAAACATGGAACAACAAAAACTTACGTCAACACCTACTACTAGATTCAGAACTCCGAAAACAAACCGGAAGGTAATTCGCAGTAGGGAGCGCACCGTTGTCAGCAACATAATAGAAACATGTGTACAGGAAGCTAGTTCAGGAACTCTGCTGACACCTATTACTTGCCCTAACAAGAGAGCAGCATTTTATACGAGAAAAGGGATAGCAACTATTGGACGAATTAGGAAAGAAAGGACAGATTCTCCAAGAGGGGATCTAAAGTCACCACAGAAACCACAAACAAGGGTGCCTGTTGTGACTGACAACTTTGAAAATTACAAATTGTGCCTTCCGTCAGGAAACTGCTGGCTACACTGAAAGAGAGAATTAATTTCCCATACGGCAAAACAAAGCTTAGACAATTATTACACGATATGGGGTTTAAGTGGAAACGGTCCTGCAGTAAAAGAAAAGTGCTAGTAGAGCGCAATGACACCATTGATTGGCGATGCAGTTATCTGATGAAAATTAAGAGGTATCGAGAAGAACAGCAACAGATTTTCTTCCTAGATGAAACTTGGGCAGACTCAAATATCACGTTCCGGAAATGCTGGCAAGGGCCAGGTGTAACGGGCGTCGCCGGAAACATTAGTGGAACCAGTAGATTTATTATTGTCCACATTGGTTCCAAAGATGGTTTTTTGCCTGGAGCGGAATTGATTTTTAAGGCTCGGAATACTAAGGGAGACTACCACGGCCAAATGAATTCAGAAAATTTTTCAAAATGGTCGAAAGAGAAAGTGATTCCTGGTCTTCCCCCTCAAAGTGTTGTAATTATGGACAACACTGTGTAGAACACATCAAGATCGTCGACTAAAACGCAGATGATTACTTGGTTACATCAGAATGGAATTGTAGCCGATGAAACCTTCAAGAAAACTACGCTGTACGAGCTAATAAAAGCGAAGAAACGGCCGGAAAAGGTTTCCAAAATAGATATGGTGTTCGAAGCCCACGGTCACACTGTCGTGCGAGTAGAGGGAAAATAAGGGTTCTGACCCACAAAGGAATGCTGCCTTTCCCACGGTCTAGATCAAAGAGATGCCGCCGTTCCCACGGTCCAAGATTTTTTCCCACGCTCTTCCCACCACCGCTGGACCACAGCATCCCAAAGGACCGCGAATTTCTGCGAATAAAGTTTTTTATTTTTTTTTTTAATTTGATATTTTTATTTTTTTAATTAAATTGATTTGCATATCCGCGAATATATGCCGCCTTTCGCGAGCCTAGATCACTTTCACTTTCTATCAGCTGGACCCGCAGCATCCCAAATGGACCACAGCCCGCGACTTTTTCGCGTATCTGGACCACAGCATCCGTGAATATAATTTTTTTTTTTATATGCCGCCTTTCGCGAGCCTAGATCACTTTCACTTTCTATCAGCTGGACCCGCAGCATCCCAAATGGACCACCCGCATCCGCGAATATATTTTTTTATTTTTAAATAAAGCTGATTTGCATATCAGAGGTGGGTGGTGGGTGGGAGGTTCCGACTTGATGCATTATAGTGTATATATTAAATATATGATCAGGGTTACCAACCTTGCATGAGTTCAAATTTGTTGTGTGTTATAATGTATATTAAATCTATATGATCAGGTTTACCAACCTATGCATGGGTTCAAACTTGATAAGTGTATTATAGTGTATATTAAAATATATGATCAGGGTTACCAATTTTTAAATAAAGCTGATTTGCATATCAGGGGTGGGTGGTGGGTGGGGGGTTCCAACTTGATGCATTATAGTGTATATTAAAAATATATGATCAGGGTTACCAACCTTGCATGAGTTCAAATTTGTTGTGTGTTATAATGTATATTAAATCTATATGATCAGGTTTACCAACCTATGGTGGGGGTTTCCGACTTGATGCATTATAGTGTATATATATTAAATATATGATCAGGGTTACCAACCTTGCATGAGTTCAAATTTGTTGTGTGTTATAATGTATATTAAATCTATATGATCAGGTGTACCAACCTCTGTATTATTATTATAGTGTATAGATATTTTATATGAGCAGGGTTGTCAACATTTTCTGTGGCGGGGGGAGAGAAATTAAAATATGTGTTATATAGTGTATATATTAAAATATATGATCAGGGTTACCAATCTTACATTATTGTGTGTGTGTATAGAGCAGATCTGCCAACATTTTTTTTTCTCTTCTGTAGTGGGAAATTCAAACTATATGATCATAATTGTTACTCTCTCTCTCTCTCTCTCTCTCTCTCTCTCTCTCTCTCTCTCTCTCTCTCTCACACACATTTGAATGTAAGTAAAACTATCTCTCTCTCTCTCTCTCACTCTCTCTTGTTGTCAAACGTTATGTTCAAGCCGTTTTCTCCTCTCCCTCTCTCTCTCTTTCTCTCTCTCTCTCACTGTGTTCATTGAGTAAATAATTTTAGCTCTCTCTCTCTCTCACACTTGTTGTGTATGTCTCACTCTCTCTGTGGTCAGTACCGTGCGCATGTATATGAAATTAGAAAGTTTATATTTATTCGACAAATATTAACGCCCTCTCTCTCTCTCTCTCGCTCGCAGACGTCGGAAGCAATTCCTAGTTTATAATGTAATTACCTGTGCGTGTATGTCTCTCTCTCGCTGCAAACGTTGACAAGAATTCCCTTATTCAAAGCGATTACGTTGTCACAGTACACAAACTTAAATATGCCTTACAGACCATTGTAATTTTAAAAATTCATTTTTGCATTAATTAAATATATATATCGTAAACAATGAAATAATAATATTTCGTCATTAGAAAGTTTGCAAGGATGAGACGTAGGGTAATCCGATGTGTCAAAAACGTGTAGGTCCTTCTTCATATCTGCATACGCGCTGACAGTAATTACGTGAACTTCAAAGGGTTCAAATGTTTCAATATAAAAAATATATAAAACAAAAATACAGAATATATGAAATGTATATTTACAAAAAAAAAAAAAATATTACATATTATCAAACAATGGCACATAATATTCATCCACCCAATCCTCTATAAATCTACCATAATTCACCCCCCCAGCATGATCGTTAATAAACCTCGTGTAAATATTTGCTAAGTCTTTATTTTTTTTAATTTCTGTTTCAGTATGAGACTGGCAATCGGTGCGATGTTGTTGTAATAGCTCCCTGTTACGTACCACCTCAGTCGCTCGCCTTTCTAACCAATCTGAGGCGTAACGTTCAAAACAGTCAACGGGAGACATACTTGGCTGAAACAAAGACATTCTCAGTGTTTTATCACACACGTACAAACACATTGCGGTCTCTCTCTCTCTCTCTCTCTCTCTCTCTCTCTCACACACACACACACACACACACACACACACACACGTACAAACACTTTAGCGAGCACGAAGTTCCCATATTGTATATATGATCACGATGGGATATTTTTTTATTCACCATCAATTCTGACCACTCGATATTGCGTAAACGTGTTTGCTCTACCCAAATATCTTCACACAATAAAGGCCACGCCTCGGTCATTACGAATAATGTTTATACAAAAGTTATATTTTAATATATGAAACAGGAATAATCATGCATATTAGAGTTTACCTTAGTTTTTCATAAAGTATTATTTTAATAATTGATGGCTTACATTTTATGTACGTACAGTATCTATTTATCGACATATAAATTGTAGTAGCAATAATAATAATAAGTGATATTTACAATGAAACTATTTTCAAATAAAAATAATGTTGGTTCGACAACCTTTTTTGTTTTTAAGACTATAACAAGAATGAGACCTGGATCAACTCTCTCTCTCTCTCTCACACACACACACACACACACACACACACACACACACACACATTTAGTATGAATAGACGCGTCTTTGTTAGTAAAATGTAACGCTGTAATCATTAATAGCGTTGTGATGGGGTCGACTGCATGTGATGTTTGTAAAAATTGTTTACGCATTTTAGGTATGGTTTATCTATTTAATACGTGTAATTTTAACTAATCTGTCTTGGAGGATAACCTTTTTTTCCTTCTTTTCTACAGATAACAGTTGCTTTGATCAGAAACATTACCAGAGAACAACGTAAGAGAAAAGACATACTTTACAATTCTTTTCATTCTTTTATTCAAATGTAACATTCAAATTTAAACGTTACAATCTGTATAACGTTCTGTTTCAGATAATAGTTTGAATATAAAATGAAATGGAATGCAGTATTTTGTTATGAGAAATTACATTTGTAAATTACAGAATTGTTCTCTAACTACTGATACAATCGTTCAGTTTCGATTTGGTACTCAATATATTTTAGTCTCCTAGTATTTTCATTGATACATTTTGGAAACTGAGTACAGAATAAATCTACAATCACCTAGTCGGTTTGTTGGCAGAAAACAATTATGTGATCAAATAAACATTACCAGAGAACAACGTCCTCCTAAAGATAAATTTACCAGAGCTCAAAACAGTACAAAGTCATATTTTTGGTGAAGAAAATCACGTCATCAACAACAAAGTTGTTTGTGTTTAAACAGCTACAAACAATAATTAATTTTCTTACACTAGTAAACATTTTGCTGTAATTGTTTCAATTAAAGGAAACATATATATATATATATATATATTCGTTGAGAAAATCTGTTGTGGCTGGACGAAACATGTGTCTGAATAAATTTTCTCTCTACATAGCAGTTGTAAAAGTAGTCATATACATTATGTGCTATATATACAAAAGGCTTTCAACGTGTTTGTCATTTCAACCAATTTGTACCGCGCTCTAATTATGTAAAAATAACTGTACCGCTCCATACAACTGAGAATAAATCCACACACACACAAACACACACACACACACACACACACACACACACACACACAACGATGTTTCTACTTATTTGAACAAGTCCTGTATTAAATGCACTTGTTAATGTTTTAATGTGAACAATTTTACGTTTAAATAAAATCTGTACATACAATAAAATTATTTTTCAGTATTAATGATATAAATATTACTGTTTTATTAATTTAAAATACCGTATAATTGCTTACGATTGACAAATAAGAGAAAAGACATACTTTACGGAATTTCTTGAAATTTTTGCAGTTAGTCTTCTGCTCATGTGTACTAGCAGCCTGTTTGGTTACAGTTAACCATTTAAATTCAATGTTCTTGTTGTTGTTAACCTTCTGCTCGTCTCCCTCTCGTTTACTGGCGGTATGTTTGGCTACAGGTTCAATGTTCTGAGAAGTATTCATCATCTTCTTGTTCCTATAATAACAGTACCTGCTTCAGTACTATATATATATTATGTGCTATATATACATAAGGCTTTCAAATCTAATTGTGTAAGAATAACTGTACCGTCACATACAACTGAGAATAAATCCGTACAAACATACACACACGCACACACTTAGCGATGTTTTTACTTATTTGAACAAGTCATGTATTAAATTCAATAAATAATGCACTTGATAATGTTTTAATGTGAATAATTTTCCGTTTAAATAAAATCTGTACATACAATAAAATTATGTTCACTTTAGAAATAAAAACTGCACAGTATGTTTCTTTGATTGCGGACGAAACATCAGACATTCCCGTCTGTATTTCAGTTAGTTATAGTTTTCCACTATGTTTTAGCTAATGATCAACCAGTTGAAAGTTTTTGGAAATTTGATAACCCTGAAGGCACGACGCGGAATCTATTGGTCTAAGCGTACATTTATTATGTAAATCATCTCTTTTTCAGTCATCTATGTATGTGCATTTGAATTATTTGCGCATGCACATAGAACTGAGAATAAATCCGTACAAACATACACACACGCGCACACTTAGCGACGTTTTTACTTATTTGAACAAGTCATGTATTAAATTCAATAAATAATAATAATTTTCCGTTTAAATAAAATGTGTACATACAATAAAATTATGTTCACTTTAAGAAATAAAAACTGCACAGTATGTTTCTTTGATTGCGAACGAAACATCAGACATCCCGTCTGTATTTCAGTTAGTTATAGTTTTCCACTATGTTTAGCTAATGGTCAAACAGTTGAAAGTTTTTGGAAATTTGATAACCCTGAAGGGACGACGCAGAATCTATTGGTCTAAGCGTACATTTATTATGTAAATCATCTCTTTTTCAGTCATCTATGTATGTGCATTTGAATTATTTGCGCATGCACATACAACTGAGAATAAATCCGTACAAACATACACACACGCGCACACTTAGCGACGTTTTTACTTATTTGAACAAGTCATGTATTAAATTCAATAAATAATGCACTTGATAATGTTTAAATATTTCCAACAACTATGTTGATTAAAAGTACTGTAATTTCAATAACAATGTTCGCTACGTAACGTATTCAAATCTGTTTACTCACCTCTTAAATGTTGATGCACGCAATTATCGATTTCACAATGAGGTATGAAGGCTAATTGCATTCTTCACGTATATATATTGTTGTATCTTACAACGGTAGGGTAGGGGTAGCTTAGCGTGTTTGTTTTGAAAGTCGATGTAAGTCATTGTCCGCAGTGGAAACTTTCAGAAGTTAGCGATACTGAAAGTATTTTCGTGCATTAGTCAAAATTAGGAAAACAATCGAATACACACATCGACGCTTGCACTATATATATATATATATAACCTGGGAACTTCGCAGGTGAAGAAATTAATTTCTATTTTTCATCTGTAACGACAGGCGGGTATAATTTTAATTTATTTCACTATACACCTCTGAACCTAGGTGTAATTATTTTGTAAACTGCGTTACCTATGGATGAACTGTTGCAGCAAACGTTAACACTAGAACGATTATATTATTATTATTCAGTGATATATACATACAATTTACTTATTAAACACTTCAAGGATTGGATTTCTACTTGTCATTTGTAACGATATACATACAATTACATTAAACCTGCACAATGGACGCAGAGAGAGAGAGAGAGAGAGAGAGAGAGAGAGTGTGGACACACATGTAAGTAGCTCGATACTCAGTGACAACAACACACACACACACACACACACACAGTTAATATTTGTCAAATATATAACAACGAGTGAGAGAGAGAGAGAGAGAGAGAGAGAGAGAGAGAGAGAGAGAGAGAGAGAGAGAGAGAGAGAGAGAGAGAGAGGAGGGTCATCGACCGTGATGGAAAAGCTTTACCTCACTGCTTAAAGCTTTAAGAAGTTAGCGATACTGAAAGTATTTTCGTTGTGCTATTGTCTGGCGGTCTGGGGCTATGCGTGTGCGTAGGGAAGGTCTTCATATGCTTTAGCTGCCTTTGCTCACTGGACAAAATATAAATATTCGCTGGCAGATAATTTCATAAAAAAATAAGAAACGTAAAAGATATACGCTGACTTTACCGCAACCACGTCTATTTAGATAAACGGCTCGGAAGAAAAAATAATTCTTCACAAAGCAGAACAACAACTACAGTCTCAAATAAATATATTTTAAATCTGGGGCTATGCGTGTGCGTAGGGAAGGTCTTCATATGCTTTAGCTGCCTTTGCTCACTGGACAAAATATAAATATTCACTGGCAGATAATTTCATAAAAAAATAAGAAACGTAAAAGATATACGCTGACTTTACCGCAACCACGTCTATTTAGATAAACGGCTCGGAAGAAAAAATAATTCTTCACAAAGCAGAACAACAACTACAGTCTCAAATAAATATATTTTAAAAAAGATAAATATACATTAGATGGAAATGTTTCCTCTGTTTTTCTCTGTGAAACACAAAAAGAACTTGGGAATCGTGTTTCTTCCCTAGATGCGGCCAACACGATTAAAAGTAAAATTTTAATAACAAAGTTTTCACTGTACTTTAACAAGGATGGTAATATTTTTTTTTTTTTCTAGTGCCTAATCTTTTAAACTAAAAAACGTACAATCTTTATTACTTTTACAAGTATAGCTTGAACGTAACACATACACACAGGCGTTCGGTTGAATGCAGCCTCAGGTTCTTGTAGTCTATCGTTTATCTTATAAATGTAATGTATATGTCTCCACATCCTCCTTTGACATTGTATGATTTTAATAAAAACAGATATCGGATTTAAATAATAATTTCGTGCTTGTAATATACACAAACTTAAAATATAGTTTACTGACCATTGTAATACAAGAAGTCATTGACACGACTTTACACTGGTTTAGCATAGCTACTTACATTCAAATGTGAGAGAGAGGGAGAGAGAGAGAGAGAGAGAGAGAGAGAGAGAGAGAGAGAAGTGAGAGAGAGAGCGAGCGAGAGAGAGAGAGTCAGAGACTGCAATGTGTCAGTGTAAAGTCGTGTCAATGACCTCTTGTATTACAATGGTTTAGCATAGTTACTTACTGAAGGCTTGCACGCTTAAAATTCAGCTATACCTAAAATATATCTTCAATTAGAAGTGTAATATAAAAAGTACAGTAAGAATATATTTTCAGAAATTGTAATTTGATCACACACACACACACACACACACACACACACACACACACACACACACACACATGTATTAAATTCAATAAATAATGCGCTTGATAATGTTTTAATGCAAATAATTTTTACGTTTAAATAAAATCTGTACATACAATAAAAATTATGACCCTTAAATGACGGACGTTGTATGCACACTGAAGGCTTACACGCTTAAAATTTAGCTATACCTAAAATATATCTGTAGCCTATACATCAGACTGCATGTATCTGTCATTAGCAATCTAACGTCACGACGACAGCATAACGATAATGAAAGCCATACATTATCGTTTGCTAACGTTTGTATTTTGTCTAAACTATGTTAACTTCACACACACACACACACACACACACACACACACACACACACACACACACACACATCATTAGCAATCTAACGTTACGACGACGACATGTTAAATATCAAATTCAGTCTACTTACGTTTCACGTTAGGTTAAAATGCAAACACACACACACACACACGTGTATGTTATTTAAATTATTATTTAAATAACATACACACGTGTAGTGTTTAGGTAATCAGTACATGACGCAACGGGAGTGATAGGTCTAATTAGGTTTGTTACACGTTGTGTGTTAGGTTAAAATGCAGTCCATTCACGTTCATGTTAGGTTAAATAACATACACACGTGTAGTGTTTAGGTCATCAGTACATGACGCAACGGGAGTGATAGGTCCAATTAGGTTTGTTACACGTTGTGTGTTAGGTTAAAATGCAGTCCATTCACGTTCATGTTAGGTTAAAATGACAACACACACACACACACGTGTTAGGCTGTAGCCTAACACGTGTGTATGTTATTTAAATAATAATTTAAATAACATACACGTGTGTGTGTGTGTGTGTGTGTGTGTGTGTGTGTTTGTTTTCATTTTAACCTAACATGAACGTGAATGGACTGCATTTTAACCTAACACACAACGTGTAACAAACCTAATTGGACCTATCACTCCCGTTGCGTCATGTACTGATGACCTTAACACTACACGTGTGTATGTTATTTAACCTAACATGAACGTGAATGGACTGCATTTTAACCTAACACACAACGTGTAACAAACCTAATTGGACCTATCACTCCCGTTGCGTCATGTACTGATGACCTAAACACTACACGTGTGTATGTTATTTAACCTAATATGAACGTGAATGGACTGCATTTTAACCTAACACACAACGTGTAACAAACCTAATTAGACCTATCACTCCCGTTGCGTCATGTACTGATGACCTAAACACTACACGTGTGTATGTTATTTAAATAATAATTTAAATAACATACACGTGTGTGTGTGTGTGTTTGCATTTTAACCTAACGTGAAACGTAAGTAGACTGAATTTGATATTTAACATGTCGTCGTCGTAACGTTAGATTGCTAATGATGTGTGTGTGTGTGTGTGTGTGTGTGTGTGTGTGTGTGTGTGTGTGTGTGTGAAGTTAACATAGCTTAGACAAAATACAAACGTTAGCAAACGATAATGTATGGCTTTCATTATCGTTATGCTGTCGTCGTAACGTTAGATTGCTAATGACAGATACATGCAGTCTGATGTATAGGCTACAGATATATTTTAGGTATAGCTGAATTTTAAGCGTGTAAGCCTTTAGTGTGCATACAACGTCCGTCATTTAAGGGTCATAATTTTTATTGTATGTACAGATTTTATTTAAACGTAAAAATTATTTGCATTAAAACATTATCAAGCGCATTATTTATTGAATTTAATACATGTGTGTGTGTGTGTGTGTGTGTGATCAAATTACAATTTCTGAAAATATATTCTTACTGTACTTTTTATATTACACTTCTAATTGAAGATATATTTTAGGTATAGCTGAATTTTAAGCGTGCAAGCCTTCAGTAAGTAACTATGCTAAACCATTGTAATACAAGAGGTCATTGACACGACTTTACACTGACACATTGCAGTCTCTCACTCTCTCTCTCTCGCTCTCTCTCTCTCTCTCTCTCTCTCTCTCTCTCTCTCTCTCTCTCTCCCTCTCTCTCACATTTGAATGTAAGTAGCTATGCTAAACCAGTGTAAAGTCGTGTCAATGACTTCTTGTATTACAATGGTCAGTAAACTATATTTTAAGTTTGTGTATATTACAAGCACGAAATTATTATTTAAATCCGATATCTGTTTTTATTAAAATCATACAATGTCAAAAGAGGATGTGGAGACATATACATTACATTTATAAGATAAACGATAGACTACAAGAACCTGAGGCTGCATTCAACCGAACGCCTGTGTGTATGTGTTACGTTCAAGCTATACTTGTAAAAGTAATAAAGATTGTACGTTTTTTAGTTTAAAAGATTAGGCACTAGAAAAAAAAAAAATATTACCATCCTTGTTAAAGTACAGTGAAAACTTTGTTATTAAAATTTTACTTTTAATCGTGTTGGCCGCATCTAGGGAAGAAACACGATTCCCAAGTTCTTTTTGTGTTTCACAGAGAAAAACAGAGGAAACATTTCCATCTAATGTATATTTATCTTTTTTAAAATATATTTATTTGAGACTGTAGTTGTTGTTCTGCTTTGTGAAGAATTATTTTTTCTTCCGAGCCGTTTATCTAAATAGACGTGGTTGCGGTAAAGTCAGCGTATATCTTTTACGTTTCTTATTTTTTTATGAAATTATCTGCCAGTGAATATTTATATTTTGTCCAGTGAGCAAAGGCAGCTAAAGCATATGAAGACCTTCCCTACGCACACGCATAGCCCCAGATTTAAAATATATTTATTTGAGACTGTAGTTGTTGTTCTGCTTTGTGAAGAATTATTTTTTCTTCCGAGCCGTTTATCTAAATAGACGTGGTTGCGGTAAAGTCAGCGTATATCTTTTACGTTTCTTATTTTTTTATGAAATTATCTGCCAGCGAATATTTATATTTTGTCCAGTGAGCAAAGGCAGCTAAAGCATATGAAGACCTTCCCTACGCACACGCATAGCCCCAGACCGCCAGACAATAGCACAACGAAAATACTTTCAGTATCGCTAACTTCTTAAAGCTTTAAGCAGTGAGGTAAAGCTTTTCCATCACGGTCGATGACCCTCCTCTCTCTCTCTCTCTCTCTCTCTCTCTCTCTCTCTCTCTCTCTCTCTCTCTCTCTCTCTCTCTCTCACTCACTCGTTGTTATATATTTGACAAATATTAACTGTGTGTGTGTGTGTGTGTGTGTGTTGTTGTCACTGAGTATCGAGCTACTTACATGTGTGTCCACACTCTCTCTCTCTCTCTCTCTCTCTCTCTCTCTCTCTCTCTGCGTCCATTGTGCAGGTTTAATGTAATTGTATGTATATCGTTACAAATGACAAGTAGAAATCCAATCCTTGAAGTGTTTAATAAGTAAATTGTATGTATATATCACTGAATAATAATAATATAATCGTTCTAGTGTTAACGTTTGCTGCAACAGTTCCTCCATAGGTAACGCAGTTTACAAAATAATTACACCTAGGTTCAGAAGTGTATAGTGAAATAAATTAAAATTATACCCGCATGTCGTTACAGATGAAAAATAGAAATTAATTTCTTCACCTGCGAAGTTCCCAGGTTATATATATATATATATATATATATATATATATATATATATATATAGTGCAAGCGTCGATGTGTGTATTCGATTGTTTTCCTAATTTTGACTAATGCACGAAAATACTTTCAGTATCGCTAACTTCTGAAAGTTTCCACTGCGGACAATGACTTACATCGACTTTCAAAACAAACACGCTAAGCTACCCCTACCCTACCGTTGTAAGATACAACAATATATATACGTGAAGAATGCAATTAGCCTTCATACCTCATTGTGAAATCGATAATTGCGTGCATCAACATTTAAGAGGTGAGTAAACAGATTTGAATACGTTACGTAGCGAACATTGTTATTGAAATTACAGTACTTTTAATCAACATAGTTGTTGGAAATATTTAAACATTATCAAGTGCATTATTTATTGAATTTAATACATGACTTGTTCAAATAAGTAAAAACGTCGCTAAGTGTGCGCGTGTGTGTATGTTTGTACGGATTTATTCTCAGTTGTATGTGCATGCGCAAATAATTCAAATGCACATACATAGATGACTGAAAAAGAGATGATTTACATAATAAATGTACGCTTAGACCAATAGATTCCGCGTCGTGCCTTCAGGGTTATCAAATTTCCAAAAACTTTCAACTGGTTGATCATTAGCTAAAACATAGTGGAAAACTATAACTAACTGAAATACAGACGGGAATGTCTGATGTTTCGTCCGCAATCAAAGAAACATACTGTGCAGTTTTTATTTCTTAAAGTGAACATAATTTTATTGTATGTACAGATTTTATTTAAACGGAAAATTATTCACATTAAAACATTATCAAGTGAATTATTTATTGAATTTAATACATGACTTGTTCAAATAAGTAAAACCATCGCTAAGTTTGTGCGTGTGTGTATGTTTGTACGGATTTATTCTCAGTTGTATGTGACGGTACAGTTATTCTTACACAATTAGATTTGAAAGCCTTATGTATATATAGCACATAATATATATATAGTACTGAAGCAGGTACTGTTATTATAGGAACAAGAAGATGATGAATACTTCTCAGAACATTGAACCTGTAGCCAAACATACCGCCAGTAAACGAGAGGGAGACGAGCAGAAGGTTAACAACAACAAGAACATTGAATTTAAATGGTTAACTGTAACCAAACAGGCTGCTAGTACACATGAGCAGAAGACTAACTGCAAAAATTTCAAGAAATTCCGTAAAGTATGTCTTTTCTCTTATTTGTCAATCGTAAGCAATTATACGGTATTTTAAATTAATAAAACAGTAATATTTATATCATTAATACTGAAAAATAATTTTATTGTATGTACAGATTTTATTTAAACGTAAAATTGTTCACATTAAAACATTAACAAGTGCATTTAATACAGGACTTGTTCAAATAAGTAGAAACATCGTTGTGTGTGTGTGTGTGTGTGTGTGTGTGTGTTTGTACGGATTTATTCTCAGTTGTATGGAGCGGTACAGTTATTTTTACATAATTAGAGCGCGGTACAAATTGGTTGAAATGACAAACACGTTGAAAGCCTTTTGTATATATAGCACATAATGTATATGACTACTTATACAAATGCTATGTAGAGAGAAAATTTATTCAGACACATGTTTCGTCCAGCCACAACAGATTTTCTCATCGAATATATATATATATATGTTTCCTTTAATTGAAACAATTATAGCAAAATGTTTACTAGTGTAAGAAAATTAATTATTGTTTGTAGCTGTTTAAACACAAACAACTTTTGTTGTTGATGACGTGATTTTCTTCACCAAAAGTATGACTTTGTACTGTTTTGAGCTCTGGTAAATTTATCTTTAGGAGGACGTTGTTCTCTGGTAATGTTTATTTGATCACATAATTGTTTTCTGCCAACAAACCGACTAGGTGATTGTAGATTTATTCTGTACTCAGTTTCCAAAATGTATCAATGAAAATACTAGGAGACTAAAATATATTGAGTACCAAATCGAAACTGAACGATTGTATCAGTAGTTAGAGAACAATTCTGTAATTTACAAATGTAATTTCTCATAACAAAATACTGCATTCCATTTCATTTTATATTCAAACTATTATCTGAAACAGAACGTTATACAGATTGTAACGTTTAAATTTGAATGTTACATTTGAATAAAAGAATGAAAAGAATTGTAAAGTATGTCTTTTCTCTTACGTTGTTCTCTGGTAATGTTTCTGATCAAAGCAACTGTTATCTGTAGAAAAGAAGGAAAAAAAGGTTATCCTCCAAGACAGATTAGTTAAAATTACACGTATTAAATAGATAAACCATACCTAAAATGCGTAAACAATTTTTACAAACATCACATGCAGTCGACCCCATCACAACGCTATTAATGATTACAGCGTTACATTTTACTAACAAAGACGCGTCTATTCATACTAAATGTGTGTGTGTGTGTGTGTGTGTGTGTGTGTGTGTGTGTGTGAGAGAGAGAGAGTTGATCCAGGTCTCATTCTTGTTATAGTCTTAAAAACAAAAAAGGTTGTCGAACCAACATTATTTTTATTTGAAAATAGTTTCATTGTAAATATCACTTATTATTATTATTGCTACTACAATTTATATGTCGATAAATAGATACTGTACGTACATAAAATGTAAGCCATCAATTATTAAAATAATACTTTATGAAAAACTAAGGTAAACTCTAATATGCATGATTATTCCTGTTTCATATATTAAAATATAACTTTTGTATAAACATTATTCGTAATGACCGAGGCGTGGCCTTTATTGTGTGAAGATATTTGGGTAGAGCAAACACGTTTACGCAATATCGAGTGGTCAGAATTGATGGTGAATAAAAAAATATCCCATCGTGATCATATATACAATATGGGAACTTCGTGCTCGCTAAAGTGTTTGTACGTGTGTGTGTGTGTGTGTGTGTGTGTGTGTGTGTGTGTGTGTGAGAGAGAGAGAGAGAGAGAGAGAGACCGCAATGTGTTTGTACGTGTGTGATAAAACACTGAGAATGTCTTTGTTTCAGCCAAGTATGTCTCCCGTTGACTGTTTTGAACGTTACGATATTTGAACGATGAATATTATGTGCCATTGTTTGATAATATGTAATATTTTTTTTTATTTGTAAATATACATTTCATATATTCTGTATTTTTGTTTTATATATTTTTTATTTTGAAACCTTTGAACCCTTTGAAGTTTACATAATTACTGTCAGCGCGTATGCAGATATGAAGAAGGACCTACACGTTTTTGACACATCGGATTACCCTACGTCTCATCCTTGCAAACTTTCTAATGACGAAATATTATTATTTCATTGTTTACGATATATATATCTAATTAATGCAAAAATGAATTTTTAAAATTACAATGGTCTGTAAGGCATATTTAAGTTTGTGTACTGTGACAACGTAATCGCTTTGAATAAGGGAATTCTTGTCAACGTTTGCAGCGAGAGAGAGACATACACGCACAGGTAATTACATTATAAACTAGGAATTGCTTCCGACGTCTGCGAGCGAGAGAGAGAGAGAGGGCGTTAATATTTGTCGAATAAATATAAACTTTCTAATTTCATATACATGCGCACGGTACTGACCACAGAGAGAGTGAGACATACACAACAAGTGAGAGAGAGAGAGAGAGATAGTTTTACTTACATTCAAATGTGAGAGAGAGAGAGAGAGAGAGTAACAATTATGATCATATAGTTTGAATTTCCCACTACAAAAAAAAAAAAAATGTTGGCAGATCTGCTCTATACACACACATAATAATGTAAGATTGGTAACCCTGATCATATATTTTAATATATACACTATATAACACATATTTTAATTTCTCTCCCCCCGCCACAGAAAATGTTGACAACCCTGCTCATATAAAATATCTATACACTATAATAATAATACAGAGGTTAGTACACCTGATCATATAGATTTAATATACATTATAACACACAACAAATTTGAACTCATGCAAGGTTGGTAACCCTGATCATATATTTAATATATATACACTATAATGCATCAAGTCGGAAACCCCCACCATAGGTTGGTAAACCTGATCATATAGATTTAATATACATTATAACACACAACAAATTTGAACTCATGCAAGGTTGGTAACCCTGATCATATATTTTTAATATACACTATAATGCATCAAGTTGGAACCCCCCACCCACCACCCACCCCTGATATGCAAATCAGCTTTATTTAAAAATTGGTAACCCTGATCATATATTTTAATATACACTATAATACACATATCAAGTTTGAACCCATGCATAGGTTGGTAAACCTGATCATATAGATTTAATATACATTATAACACACAACAAATTTGAACTCATGCAAGGTTGGTAACCCTGATCATATATTTAATATATACACTATAATGCATCAAGTCGGAACCTCCCACCCACCACCCACCTCTGATATGCAAATCAGCTTTATTTAAAAATAAAAAAATATTCGCGGATGCGGGTGGTCCATTTGGGATGCTGCGGGTCCAGCTGATAGAAAGTGAAAGTGATCTAGGCTCGCTAATAGGCGGCATATAAAAAAAAAAATTATATTCACGGATGCTGTGGTCCAGATACTCGAAAAAGTCGCGGATCTTGACACAGATACGCGAAAAAGTCGCGGGCTGTGGTCCATTTGGGATGCTGCGGGTCCAGCTGATAGAAAGTGAAAGTGATCTAGGCTCGCGAAAGGCGGCATATAAAAAAAAAAATTATATTCACGGATGCTGTGGTCCAGATACGCGAAAAAGTCGCGGATCTTGACACAGATACGCGAAAAAGTCGCGGGCTGTGGTCCATTTGGGATACTGCGGGTCCAGCTGATAGAAAGTGAAAGTGATCTAGGCTCGCGAAAGGCGGCATATAAAAAAAAAATTATATTCACGGATTCTGTGGTCCAGATACGCGAAAAAGTCGCGGATCTTGACACAGATACGCGAAAAAGTCGCGGGCTGTGGTCCATTTGGGATGCTGCGGGTCCAGCTGATAGAAAGTGAAAGTGATATCTAGGCTAGCGAAAGGCGGCATATATTCGCGGATATGCAAATCAATTTAATTAAAAAAATAAAAATATCAAATTAAAAAAAAAATAAAAAACTTTATTCGCGGAAATTCGCGGTCCTTTGGGATGCTGTGGTCCAGCGGTGGTTGGGAGAGCGTGGGAAAAAATCTTGGACCGTGGGAACGTCGGCATCTCTTTGATCTAGACCGTGGGAAAGGCGGCATTCCTTTGTGGGTCAGAACCCTTATTTTCCCTCTACTACCGTGCGTCTTCCACCGTACAACTGCGACCTCAACCCGATGGAACTAGCTTGGGCGAAGTTGAAGCGACACATCCGCTCCAAAAATGTGACAGGAGAGTTGACCACGACGAAACTGAAGGAGCTAATTGATAAAGGTAAGCTGAACAAAATCATATTACCATGTACTTTAGAAGCAAATATAGTGGAACTTGTTCATAACGAACGCGTAAATTTCTTCCTTGTAACCGATATTCGTTTCCCCGCGAAATACGGAAAATTTTCCCATAAAGAGATATGCTTCATATTGACAAAAAAAAATTAAAAAAAAAGATTTATGAATTAAAGAATTTAATTTCAAAAAATAAATTAACTAAGCAAATGGATAAACTACAAAATTTAATCATGTAAATTAACATTTATGTTTAGTAGGCTATACACTAAAATAATTAAGTTACCTGTAATTCACTACAGTTCACTGTAGTGCACAGAAGCTCGAGTAAATTTAAATCTAATGTTATAATTCAAATGCCGATAAACAGTATTTCTTAGACACTGTTGAATTAGAAGTACCGCTTCCTAAAGCCCGAGTTAATCGTACTTTTTCATAAATCGTTAAGATTTAACGTTTGATGCCTGATATTTTATGAATTTTAAATACAGTAGACTCCACAATAACAGACAAGCGGAAGATTCAAACTAAATGTAAATGAAAGTAACACTGTAAAAATAAACTTAATAAGGTCTAAGAATACAGTACCTATTCTTAGGGCTACGCGACAAAACAACAAAAGATACACAGGTAACGAGTAGCAATCATTTAAGAAATGGATAATTCCAACAAATACGAAATGTCAATCATTCCATGTGAAATGTGTGGTTTTACAATAGAACGTACACTATGGTATACTGTATGTGCATTACAAAAGATATTGCTTATTTCTGGAGTACATTCGTAGAAGGATAATTAGTGTAGGCTAAAAGAGTACTTTCATTATCAGTTTGTATAAGAAAACGTACCGTATCTGAAATAAATTGGTCGACAGAACCAAAGATGAATCTATAAAACAAAAGCAAGATAATTATTAAATTATCTAACTGGAATGTTATACGGAGACAGTCTGGCGACAGGAAGTCAGATAACACACAAACACGGCACACAGATTAGCGTAGGCAAACCAAACGGCTAGTACACGTATTTTACCCGACATCGCTTACAAGCGGCCGCGTGGTGGGGGAGAGCTGCTTCAATCATCCGGTCGCGGCCAGACAGTAATATACAATCAAAATTTTAAATAAAGCAAATAAATATTTACTGTAAAAAAACACACAGCACTCACAAAACACAAGCACAATCCACACGAACGCTTGCACGCCACCAAGGTCAACAGAACAGTCTCAAAGTTGGCTCTGCTAACACTGATCTTAGTCTACAGCACGCTGGTAACGTGACTTGCACAATAATTGATTTATTATTATGAATGATTTTTATATTGAATCGTAGCGACGGAATGCTCTCGAACAGTCCATATTGTGGTTCTACACGATTCTCGGGTAGCCGAGAAGGTGCGTCTCTCTGTCAAGGCCACATTAAAGCACCCTTTAGACTTTTCGAGCGCTTGTTAATGCAAATTATGGAACATTAAGTCTTGAACATCTGCAGGCTATATATAGCAACAGCTGCCGCTTAGTTAGTTACGTTGGGCGATTTATTCAAGTGCGGATCGAAGTGGTTGTTACGGGAAATGATTATTGTGTTATAATTACGGTGGATCTCTAATAGTTGACATTATCATTGCGTGCGGACAAATTTAACTAGAATTACTGCACGAGAGTATCTTGTTGATTTCAAATTATTATTTGTGACTCATTAAAGCTGGTAATTAGAGATGTCATTGGTGTTTGTGTTTTGTTTCCACTGTACTATACGACGATCTGTGAGACCGTCTAACAGTATTGTACCCTGAGGAGCAAACAACTTAGTTTTGTCAGTTGATATTGTCAGATTATGCATACAGCCTAGTAAATGTACAAAGTTATGAAGTGGTGTCTGTAAACGATTCTCTGAATCTGACATTAGGACTTTACCGTCAGTACATAAAAGTGAGATAAACTAAATTGTTTAATTTTCTTGTGTTCATCTTGTTGTTATTATCATTGCACGTAGTTGGTGTACAAGTATAGCATAGTAACAATAGTTTTCAAGTGAACTATACAGTAACATTGGTGTCTAGTGTAGTGTATCAACCGCCTTACTGGTACCGACAGAATGGGTTGGTTTTATTGTGTTGTCGTTGCTCGTACGTATTTTAATTTACTGCTGGCGAAGTGTCGGCTAAAACAACCCCCTTCACAGAGAGACAGATTAATAAGTTAATCCATTGTACACATTGGAATAAAACCATCTGTACTAGTAAACATATTTAATAGGAGACAAATTAATTGTTGAAAGCCCTGAACGGCGGTGCGGCAGCTGTGCGGGCATTGTGGAATCACCCTCGTCACTCATTGTGCGAGACGGATAGCAATCTCTGGAAAGTGGGTTGATTACGCGTTCCTCTTGTGTTAACGCATCTTTAAAGTCAAACTCCATATAGGGGTTGCTTCCTAAATTAAATCCTAAATTTTATTAACAGATGTGCTCTTGCCCATCAGCTGGGACGTTTGGTCGTATGCTGGCATTGCTTAACAAGTGTAAACCCTGGCAAAAACAAGATAAAGCTCTCTCTCTCTCTCTCTCTCTCTCTCTCTCTCTCTCTCTCTCTCTCTCTCTCTCTCTCTCTCTCTCTCTCTCACTCTCTCTCTCTCTCTCTCTCTCTCTCTCTCTCTCTCTCTCTCTCTCCTCTGTGTCGATGCAATCATTTTCATCACATTTAACATAATATCCACGTTAGCTACGCCGTATTATCTCTGCTCACCGCCGTCTGTAATAAGTCATGACGGTATTATTAAACACAACTTATAGCTAATGCTGATATGAGTTAATTTACATAAAGAAAATATCTGTATGGAAAACCATACATGACTTCCATGTTCTAAGATTTATATTTAAAATCATTTTCGAAATGAAATATTTCCACAGAAACTACTTCTTTCTACTTATTGCTTCAGGCTTAACCACAGTACTGTGGTCACAAACGTATACCACCTCACGTTATTGCACTCGATTTTCACTGACGATGGCCGTCGATGACACTGCCGAAACGTCTGGTTTTGCAGAAAACATTGGACTACGGCCAAACAGCCCGGGAAGGAATTTTAACAACAAACTATTTCTTTGTTTCCAATAACGTAGTACACATATACAAATTATCCCCTCCCTTTCAACTATAATTTTCATTTATATAAAATTACTCCCACCCCGTTCAACTAGCCTCTTCATTTATGGATATTTCATCTACGTTTCTACAGTGGATTATTATGATCTTCTTATCAGGATACTTTATTTATCAAAATTAAGTACCTTTCTCTTGTTCAAACATAAAACGTTGCAGGTAAACTTCGTAGACATTGATCGTTGACATTCGTTTTTGTAAATAGTGGCTGTTTTACGATATTGTGACCGCAAGTGCCCTGTATATGACCTGACGATGGTTTTTGACCGAAATCGATTGTGTTTAAGAATGTGACTAATTACAACTTTATTGCAAATCATATGTGGTACCTTTAGGCTATGAACAATAAATACACTACAATAGAAAATTGAGATTATAGGTACCATTAGTAAACAGTAAGTGTGTGTAGATTATAAATACATCACGTTATGATTAGTTAAAAGTGTCGTTCATGATTTAAGGGAGTTTAAGAAGTGGCTGGAAGACCTCGACTCTTGACGGCAAAAGGGGGCGGAAGATAAGAAAACAGAAGTATTCCATACCTTTCCATGCCGAAAAACACCTGACTTAATAAGAAGTACTTCTTAATTTTTGTATTAGGAAAGTATTACTGGAATTAAGGCGTATTAACCAGTCAGATAATAATTGACCTTAATTAGGAAGCCTACTGGCGACCACTCTCGTCAGAGGGAATAATGGACAGAGTATGGTTAGAGGGAATAATGGTCACAACTCTAATGATTAGGAAGCCAAATCAGTGGCCATCGTTACCGGAAGCTTAGCAATCTCTTGACGTGACGTGAGGGAGTGATCTTAGATTACGGACTGGTAAGTAGCAGCGGTAAAACGAGAGAACCAATTGACAAATTTTCTGTTCAAGTGGGATACTTATTCAAGGTCCTGTATCTTTAACAAAGGATCGATACGAAAGTTTTGAGGGAAAATGTTTGAGAGAACTGCAGAAAATTTGAGGGTGTCTGAAATTAAAAAGTGGAAAAAAATATATTACAAAGTAACTGGGACTAGAAAGAGCAGAAAGAACAACGTTCAAAAAAAAATTGCACAAAGTTGAAAAGAAAACTGTAAAATCTCTAGAAAGGAATTTTGTGAGGAGAGAATATTTGGGGAGATGACTTACTTGCTTCTCTGGTGTTCAAACTAAAGACTGGTTGCTAACAGTTTTTTTCATTCTTCATATCTTCTCTCCCTTCATTTCATCTCATCATATTTTCTCCATCCTGCGTCTTATATAGTGTGTTCCACATACGGCAATCATTATCTTCGTGTGACTATTTTTCCATTCGCACGTCCCTCTAATGCTGGTTTTAGGAGATCCCATTTATCATTAAATGCCCAACAAGTTGCAACCTTGTTTTTACAATGGATTTTCACAGACTTCTGTTTTCATCCTCCCTCCCTGTCAGTTCACCTCAGTCGGTAGTCCCTTGTCTCAAATGAAGTGTATCTTCTTTTTTCTTCAGTTCCCAGAGTCGAAGTCTCGCAGTACAAGCATACGTTTTTAGAAGGTTTTCCAAACTTCAAGACTGGTACATTGAGAGATAAGAATTTGTTTTTGTTGAATTAGCTTATTGTTTGGTTAATTCTAACTCTGGGAGATAATTATGATTTACCAAAAGGCGTTAAATTTCTTCTTTCGGCAGTGAGAAGACAAGTGATAGTGACGATGATGTGCTGATAAAGATGGCAATGATGACGACGACGAGGAGGAGGAGTAGGAGGTGGAGGTGGAGGAAGTTTCGATTGATTTATAAATCAATAAAAATATTATTATTGTAACAACTTGTTAAGTATAATTACAAACAAACTTGTAAGTCTGTTTGCAGTTATATAACCAGAGTGTAACAAGATAAATTTATAAAGTAATAAATCGAGAAAAATTTATGAACACAGTCCGAGTTCAATATTTATAATTATTTTCTCTCTCTTTATTTACATTTTTTTAATATTAAAACGTTGCGCAGCTCAATCGTTTTACATTCCGGTATTCCAGTTTATAAATTCAAAAGAGGTAATTTACATAAATACTCGCGTATGAAATACGTACGTGCTACTGTAGGCAGGTAGCGAAATAACGTATGATTGGTACGTATAAAAAAATTCATATTGACAGGGGCCCACAAAATACATTAACAAGATGAGAAAAAGAGAGTAAGTTACGGGTTGATAAAGCGAGGCGGGTGCCGGGGGGGGGGGCAGAGCGTTTGTTGGGGATGGGCTTGAACCATTACGTGTGTATGTGTGTGTGCGCGTGTGTGTGTATAAGTATTAAAAAGCTTGGCTGTGTGTTGATGGAAAAAGGGGAATACTATTAAATGATTCGCGGCCCCATGCAAAGTTCACGTTTAACTCCATTTAGTAACGAATTTTTCAATAGTTTTTTTTTGCTCCCTTTAAAAACTGTTTCATTAACGTACCTACACTGCAGTAAAACACATTATGTGCATACAGAATACACGTACAAACGAACCGCATTTATTTTGTTAGTAAATTTCATTTGCTTTAAACGGAATTAATCAACTCGCTCCCCCCTCCCCTCACCACGCTATCATCATCACTGGAATATGTATAATTTCATTTGTATGATTCATTTTTTCCATTAGCGATAAAAAGCTAATTCAACGGCTTTGTGAAAGAAGCGAAACACCAGCAGTGTATGCATGCACATTATATTATGTGTTTTAATATTACATTTTATCCGAGCAGGGAAGTAGTGCACGAGTGTGTAAAGGATGCGAAAGCGCGCGTCACAGTCACATTTGAAGCCAGTCACAGTGCACAGTGTCGTTTCGATTGTCATTAGCATCTTCGCTTCATGTATAGTACTATGCACTTCAAGTGTTACAGTCCCCATCTTTCCTCGGTATTACAGTACTTTCTTTCTTTGTTTATTTAGAAGTTTCCACAGTGATGTGTAGTACTGACGGACACCTTGTCAATGCGTTCAAGTCCTTTGACACTGAAGATGGCCTTCAGAGGCAAGGCCGAAACGTCTGTACGAGCCGACATTAATCGAAGACCACGGCTTGCAGCCCGGAAAGTAGTTTTAGTAATTACGAATCCGGTCATGAAAGCGTAAGGAACGGATAAATCACGTGATTAACGCACTACACAAATAAATATGTGTGCGCTGTAGCAGGTTTTTGGGAACATCCGTGTATGGAATAATTTTCATAGTGCCGAAGTTTCGTTCTTTAATCCCGGAACATTTTCAATCTTGCTTTGGCTAAGGAGCGCGTTATATGTCTTACCATGGGCGTAACTTGGGGCCTAACTTTGGGGGGGGGGGGTAAAGCTTCATAAATTCAAGTGTGTAGTGAGAGACCATCTATATAATAGGCTACAATTAATAAAATGTATTATATACAAAATTATAAAGTTTAGTAATAATTCGTAGTTAGTAAACGAGGGACAATTTCATTTGATAATGGTCATCAAACCTTTCTTCATAAGTTGTACTTCCACTTATGTTTACCTAGAACAAATATACTGTAGGCCTATAAATATAAACAATTTCAGTTTTTGTTCAACTGAAGTAAGTTACTTACCACATTATGTAGCATGATGGTTGAGTGACTGGTTTTGTTGCCAATGAAGGAGTCTCCTTCCTCTAAGAGTTGCTTCGGAGTCATATTCATCTATTATTTTTGAAATGTAAATTTTATGTGTTCGTTCAATGCACAGAACAGAAAAGTGATGAAGTCTTTCTTGTCCAGTAGTGTTGCGAAGACAAGAAAAAGAGCGGTCACTGCTTGCTGAACTTACAGGCACTGTCAAAAATGTTTTAAACATGTTGTTCAAGTTGAGAAAACATTCACTCAAATTTTGTTCAAAAAAACTCTTTAGTCTTTGACCAAATTCATCACAAATGTTTTTATTTTGCACACATACGTGAAAACACATTCAATTCTGAATACAGTTCCTTCTCTGGCACTTTATAAGTAGCACACACTAATTTCACATCCACTTCCTCAACCTCATTTTTACTCAAAACTGAGCAAAGTACATGAAGTACTTTTAAGTAATTTTCTTGAAATCCGTATGTAATTTCATTTATAAGTGTATCTAAAACGGGAAAGTATACATTCTGCCTATAGAAGTCAGAGGCTGTTTGATAATTTCCAGTTCTGTCACCACCAAGCTTTTCAGGCATTTTCTTTTATCTTGGAACCACTGTCATATCACATCCTTCTTTTTCAGCCATTTTTTCTGTTTCTTTCCATTTTGGCGTATATCATTCAAATCTGTCAAACATTCCCCTTACAAGTTTCTTCGAAAGAAGTACCCCCTTTCCCCCTCCCACCAAGTTACGCCTATGTGTCTTACTTCCCTCGGGATTGTTGCCGCGGGAGGGTTCGAGCGTTGTGTGTTATTATGAGAATCGTCAGGTAGCGCTAATTTACTAGTACACTATATATACGAGGATTAGTTGTTGAAAAGTTCGCGGAGCGACAACTTTAGCTTAGCGGTAAAACTAAAATTTTTCGTGTACTGCAAGATTTGTATTTTGTGTACACTCCTGTTAATTTCCAAATCTATCTATAAATTTATTCATTGTTTACAAGCTGTTTAAACTTGACGTGTCATGCGTGTTTTGAAAAATGGACAAAATCAAACATCGTGGTGTGATTCTTTGTTAAAAATTCAAAAAGAAATTGTAAATGTGTCAGGAGACGCTGCGACTTCAAAACCAAAGGTTTGTAAATAGGCGATTGATTTTAAACGTGGTCGTACGAACATTCAAAACGTGGTCGCACTGGACGTCCAAAAAATGCAACAACTCCAGGCAGCCATCTTGCACAACGCTTTTTCACACCAAGTTCTTGACTTAAAATATGATGCACACACTCATAAGAGATGCATATGATTTCAGTAACGTCATCCACTCCTAAATCTGCGGTCTTCCAACACCCTATTAAATTTTTTCAATACTGCCATTTTTTTGTTGCACTTTTTGGACGTCCACTGCTGGGACAGTCTTCAGTGCTTGTACGACCACGTTTAAACTCGAGTGTGCCCCACTTACCGTTGTTTCTGAAGGCGCAGCATCACCTAACACATTTACAACTTCGTTTTGATTTTCCATTGGCGCTAAAACGTTTTTAACAGAGAATTCGTCACAACACGATGTTTGATTTTGTGCATTTTAAAAACACGTGTGTCGGAAAAATTTCAAACTGCTGGAAAAAGTGAATAAATTGACAGATATATCTGGAAATTAACAGGTGTTCACGCGATATATACGTCTTGCAGCACACAAAAGATTTTAGTTCTACCACTGAGCTATTAATATCGCTCCGGAAACTTTTCAACTGACCCTCGTATATGTAGTAAACTTTGCACATATATGTACACACACACACACACACACACACACACACACACACACACACACACACCACTTTTTAAAGTAATTCTTGACGTTTTTAGTTTCTTCGAGTATTTGCAAACCAAATTAAAAAATAAAAATAAAATAAAATAGCCAAAATAAAACAATATACTTGCAGATGTGACTTGTTATTTGATAACTTATCGTATAACACACACAGTGTACAAGAACCAATTCAGTTTTCCCATAGACTTTCAATTTCCAACCAACTGCGTTTGGAAAAATGCAACTTTCCAAGAAGTAGAACACTGATACCGTTACGCGGTACCCTCTTTACTGTACGGTCTTGAAATTTGGACTTTAAAACAGAATCAAGAGACACATTGTTAACAGCAATGAAAATGAAATATTTTAAAACAAGAGCAGGTAGAACATAACGGGACCGTGTCAGGGATCAGGGACGAAGACATCAAGACTGCGATTAATGGAGAATCAGTACTTTATAAATGAGAAAACAAGCAATTGGAATAGTGAGAAGATTCCACCATGATGTATTGTCCAGAACCATGTTGAAAATGGGAAGGCAAAAAAAAAACGTAAACAAAGAAAACAAAGGAAGCAGTGATTACAGAGAATGTTAAAAGTTATAGAAAACGAGGTAACTCAATAGAGGATTTAAGAGAAGTGAGGGGGATAGGGGAAACGGATAACGGAATAAAATTAAGCCGGTCACACACTAACCACCGCCGCTGTCCATCATGCCCGACGTCGGTAATGGATGTGCGCACCATACAGTCGTGCAACTCGTTCAGCGTGCCAGACGTTCTCGTTGATAGGATACTTCCCACAGACATCTATTTAATTTATATTTTTCGATAAATTTTGATGTTATTTCACGGTCCATTATGAATAGTAATTAAAACAAATTAATAATAACAATATTAAAAATAATAACTGTTAATGATATTTGAATTACTGTATTATGTAAACGAAGAATAAACTAAACTAAATATTAAACTGAAATTTTATCTGAATCATTACTTATTAAATATAAACTAAAGAATGAATGTAACTAAAATTAAACAGTAAACATTTATTAAACGAATGTGCTCTAAAAACATGTACTGTACTTGCTTGAAAATGACGATTTGATAGACAGCAAGCGTACGCATGATCAAACATGCACGCTGCACGATTCCTTGACATCCGTCAACACTATATACGATCCGTCCGCACGTCGTGCGGCTTGAGCTGATGGTCTTGCTGGACTCATTTTTCGTCGTGCACATCCTTCGAAAAATACACGACGTACGGATGGATGTCAAAGCTACGCACTGTCGTTTTTGACTTGCTGTCCGTCATGACGTCCAGCGGGGATGGTTAGTGCATAGCCATGAATGAAACAGCTTAAGGAATGAAACAAAGCAGCAAATAATGGAAAAGGTAAACACGGCTGTGGAAGTGATAGAACAAAAATGATTGATGTGGTACGGGCATCTCAGAAGAATTAAAGAAGGTAGAATCCCCAAAACAGTGGCAGAATGATAGCCAGAAAGAAGAAGAAGGAGGGGAAATAATGGATTGACTGAGTACAGAAGGATATGGCCAAGTAGGCCTATAGCCTTAAGTTAGAAGATGCTTATTGTTGGAGATATTGTAATACTTCCATTTATTACGCACCAGCACGCGCACGTGCCCCTCTGTTGTATAACACTCTGAAAGTAACGTGTGTTAGACTGTACTGAATTGAGTACTGGAGTGATTTGAGAAAGGAAGGAGTATGACGTCATGGACATGTTGATACTCGTTTATCGTAACTGGCGTATCTACTCATTTTTCGTCGTGCACATCCTTCAAAAAATACACGACGTGCGGATGGATGTCAAAGCTACGGACTGTCGTTTTTGACTTGCTGTCCGTCATGACGTCCAGCGGGGATGGTTAGTGCATAACCGGCTTTAATTTAAATCTGACGCATTATAGAACATCAGGAAATGAAAAGAAGAAGGGAAACAACAACAATAACGACAAATTAATTCTATTTTTCCACTTGTGTCTGTCCATTACGTCTTAGCAATGGAGTCCTCACAGTTCCATGATTTCCATGCTTCCATTCAGTTTCAGGCGGTCTTTATCTTCCATCTGTTTACCAGAGTACCGTTGCCTTGGGAAAACGCCTATTCCCCAACCAGCTCACAATAGTAATACCGTAAACAGTAATCTTCCCTTCCACAATTTATAGTACACTATATGCTTTCCAACATTCATCGTTCTTCTCATTAGAGCATTCCTTATTCTCCCTCTCCTTGACTTCCTTGTTTCTCTGATACAATAAACCGTTTTCTTAGCTCAAACCATCTTTCCTGTTCTCTCCTATTCACTGCCATCGATTCAGCTCTATATAAAATTACTTTCTACTATTTATTTATACTTGATTTCTTTTGTTGTACCAATGATATTATTTGTCCACTACAGACAAATTAACGTGTCAATCTTCCTTTTTGCTTTGCCTATCCACCTGTCTACTTCTAATTTTGAAGATCTATTTCGTTCTATCATTGAGCCCAAAATACGTGAAATTATTACTGATTTGCGCTTCGTCGATATCTGTATCATCACTTCTTCATTCTTCTGTTTTATCTCTTCTTCCCTTTAATGACGACCCAGTTTCTTGCATCCTCTCCAGATATTCATGCCACTAAACCAAAGAATAAGGTTTGATTTATTCTTTCCTGTCAAATTGAATATTTGAAGATTTCACTCCTAATTGCTTAACTTCTTCTTCTTCTTCTTCTTCTTCTTCTTCTTCTTCTTCTTCTTCTTCTTCTTCTTCTTCTTCTTCTTCTTCTTCTTCTTCTCCTTCTCCTTCTCCTTCTCCTTTCTCCTTCTCCTTCTCCTTCTCCTTCTCCTTCTCCTTCTCCTTCTCCTTCTCCTTCTCCTTCTCCTTCTCCTTCTCCTTCTCCTTCTCCTTCTCCTCCTCCTCCTCCTCCTCCTCCTCCTCCTCCTCCTCCTTCTTCTTCTTCTTCTTCTTCTTCTTCTTCTTCTTCTTCTTCTTCTTCTTTTTCTTTACTTCAAGGGTTAGGCTTGCAGCCTGTTCCGTCTTCACAGCCATCGTTTTCTTGGTCTGCCTCTACCTCGTTCTCCAAGAGGTTTATACTGGATTATCTATTTTGGTATTCCTGTGAAGATTATGAGTAGGTGTTTTCTCCCTTAGCCTTTGAGGATCCCACCACACCACAAGGCAGTGGTTTCGTAATTTTTAATCAAGGTTATCTTCCACTAGACTTTGACGAACCAACGCCAGACTGGAAGGCACCAGCTAAGAAATTAGAATGAAAAAGCAAGACACCCTAGCCCTCTAATAGCGTCGGGGTAAGAAAAGAACAAGAGTCAGTCAAGATAGACTAGACAGAAAAGATTAATAGAAGGGCTCTCACCCAAGATAAGTTGAAGCAAAGTGAGAATCCAGCCAGGGCACATGGGGATTGCCAAACCCGTATCCACAAGATGTGGACCCTTACTTCTCTTCTCGTTGATATTTTAATTCCGTGGACCCTTGATTTTACTTCTCTTCTCGTTGGTATTTTAATTCCGTGTATTTTTGTTGAAACCTAATCTAACATTGTCATTCTCTTTATCTATTTTTTAAACGTCGCTTGTTAATATCGCATATAAAAAATATTTAATGTATTACAACATTATTGCATATCAACAATATATATTGTATTTAAAAATACTGAATAAAGCTTCAATTTTTTGATCAAGTTATTTAGTTTGTGTACAGTATGCGTTTCATGAATCTGCGTTTTCTCTCTGGCTCTCATTCTAAGAGATTGGTTGATGACTATTTTAGTGTGTCCTTGGAGCTTCTTATTGATTGCCAATTTCTTTGCGCCTGGTATCTAATAGCTCCTGCTTCTTTTATTGTATCATCCTTCTACTCTTGATATCTACTAGCTCCTTCTTCTTCTATCATACCATGCTTCGATCCCTGTTATCTACAAGCTCCTACTTCTTCTGTCATATCATGCATAAACTGTTTTTCTTGCCGTTCCACTTGATGGGTTTCCTTCAATTCTTCCCTCTATTAAAATAATCCTGAACTTGATGTGGTTTATCACATGTTCTGCCTACCTCCCCTCCCCGTTTCCTGCATATGACTTTCGAGTTTTTTTTTATTCATTAGTATGTAAAATAGGCCACTCTGTGCCTATCTCCTTTCATTTTTTTCTATATGGAATCCAGTTTAACAGCTTTCTAGAACAATGGTCAACAGGTAGGCTATTACTCCACGTGGTTGTAACATATGAAAAGCTTTTTATTTACGGTGCCTACTATTAGTATGGTGTTTTCTTATAAGCCTATAGTTGTGTATAATATACTGTTTTCCTACATAAAATTGCTTAATAATTTCTTTATTTCTAATTCGTTGGACTCTGGATATCCCACACGATTTCTAGAAGTCCACCGCCATCGCTTAAAGCCTTCAGGAGTTTCTTTATCTGCTAATTTGCAAAGCCATGAGTACGATATTTTCAAGTCGGCAGACTAAATCATTTTCTTGGTTTTGTAGGTTAATTTATTACTCCAAAGCATTGAGTTTAATTTTCCTATCGTCATCTTTCCTTTTATTATTCCGTTGCTAATATCTTAATCACGGGAGCCATCTTTTATCAATATCAGAGCAAGATACAACAAAAAATATACTGTATTTTATATTATGAAAATCTACTGCCATAGTATGTACTCCTACTGCCATATATGGTATCCTTTACTTCCAATAACTACTGTTTGTTTTTACAAAATTTATGTCGAGACTTCTTGGTGATTACTATTTTGAAGCAGTCTCTGGTTTCCAATATCTTGGTTCTACTGTCAGTGAAGACCTTAATGAAAAGGAGAAAATAAGGAGGAGAACTGCAGCCGAGAACAGAGCGTACTTTGCCTTAGTTAAAATCTTGAGGACAAGGATAATAAGCCAATCAACGAAGTTCAGGTTGTAAATCCTTAATTGGACTAGTTGTGGTTTATGGCGGTGAAACCTGTACCCTTAATATGTCGGTAATGGGGCTGGTGGATTCGAATTAAAAATATTCGAAATAAAACTTCTTAGGAGGACTGCAGGTGTAATTTGAGAAAATGGGATATGGCGGCGGAGAAAAATAGAGAATCGTATGCAGCACTAAGATGATTTCATCATTATCTCCTTCATTAAAATACAAAGATTGAAAT